>BSBK01009546.1:57500-503334 GCA_027943335.1 Chamaecyparis obtusa
ACAACTATGTCAATATCATCAATGAGGAAATTTGGCTTTAAAAATTTAGATGTAGACAAAAATAGGTATTGGATCTTCTCCTCTCCAAGAATCAACAAAGATGCCAAAAAATTGGATGTTTGTATTGACCTATTTTTTGTTAGCTAAGTAAAGAAACTCCTAACACTATTCTAATGGCCTCCAATGCTTATACCCCTTACTTGCGGTATACCATCAACACACATTAATCTAAAATGTAACCTAAAAAATGCATCTATCTTTGATTGTCTTGATTCTAATAGGATTGTCCATAGTTTCTACACAGATCTACGTACACAATGAACCTAATTTATAGAAAGGTGGCATCCTTGCACATGTATAATTTTCTTGGAGATGAAACTTGTAGAGTAGGTCATTTATGTTACAAAATAAATATGAGGTTTGGTCTTCAAGATATGTATTACCACTTGCATTCCCCTTTAATGCATTACACATTTGTTGATTCCCCATCTGATTTCAAATTCACTCCAAAAATTTTATCAAAGCCTCGAACAACAATATCTCACTAGACTTCCCAAAAGAAATGATTGCAATCCAAAGATAAGGACAATCTAAAGCGAGTAATTATATCATATCTTGACAAAATTTTGAAGTTAGAGTTATCATATAGAAACCACTAGGTTATACTTATGATCAAGAACATATCAATCCTTACTCAATGCCACCTTTAGCTATGGTAATTAAGATTCCAACAACCAAGTTAGCTTCCTAGTAAGTATGTGTAATAGTAAAGGGGTCAAATTAACTAGGGTGAGCTACCACTCTATCCAAATGTTACTTAATTTCCAATGAAGAGTGCTCCTATTCTTGACTACATTCACCATTAAAGTCAAATCCCCTTCCACCTCTAGCTTATAAATGCAAATATTTGTTCATAAAGTTAATCTATTTGAACTAGTATAGACAAATTTTCCATATTGTAGTTATTGTCTTCTAGCAACAAAGTGAGTGACCCTATGACCAAGCTAACCTTAACAAACCTAGGTTTTCCCTAGAAGAACCTTTTAAATTAAGCTTAAACCAACACCATTATGGTAGCTTCCTGATGCAGGAGCATCCTTGGTAGTTGGCAATCTTGCATCACCCAAAAATATTTTCCTTCTAGTTTGTTTGTTTACTATTCCAGTTGGGCAGTTTCTATATTTTTAGTTATGATCGATCTAGTTCGCACATCATCTTATGCGGTCATTACAGTGTGTTCTAGACATCATGATGATATTATGTCTATGAACGCATCAGGATCTATTATTTCTAGATAAATATATCTTACGGTTGGTCCAGTCCTATATTTATTTCATGTTCTTGATGACTTGGTTAGCGAGATCCGGCTTGCGGTGAAGATTCACGGTTTGCGATTGCTTGTGGCACATTTTTTGATGTTCCTAAATTCATGGCCAACCTCCTTGCATGATTTCACGTCATGTTATATCTATTTTGGGGGTGTTCTTATGGATTTAGGTCCTACCCTATTTGACATAATATGTTTCCTTTATCTTGGAATTTGTTGATGGGATAAGCCAACTTGTGGCTAACGATCTTGTATATAAACATGGTAGTAGTTCTTGTTTAAATAGAGAGAGGGAAGGTAGAGAGGAAGAAGAAAACCAAGAAGAGATGGTAGATAAGGTAAGTCATAAAGAAGAAACTACAGAAATACTAGTTTTAGTGTTATGAGCTTGTAGATCAAGAGCTTACTTGGTGATGCAGTTGTCTTTGAGGAATGTATGTATTTTTTAGGAATGATAAACTATTTATAAGGGCTTGACATTGAGAGAAATAAATTTTATTGCTTACTATTGTATATTGACAATGGTGAATTTGAAAAGTTGCATGTTGCAAGCTAGTTGAATGTAATTATTGTTATAGTTGATAATAACATTTTGTTTCTTTCTGTCTGCTGATAATATTTGTTTTAGTGTTTCCATTTTCCAATGTGTAATCTCTTTCTACAAGGTTGTACATATCCATTGAGGATTTCTCCTCCTTTGTCTGCATCACTTCCAAACAGGTTGGGTTCTCCATGCTTCAAGACTTGTACCACCAATTCTTGTAAATAGTTGAATCATAAGTCATGTCCATGCTAATCTCATCTTATTTTCTTAGTTGTGAATGAAGAGTGCTTCTTTAGATGCAAGGGTAATCGACCATTCACAATATCCACCACATTGTTTCTAATTCAAGTTTAAAAAGGAGGAAATTATCATTTCCTTTTCTTGAATGACATGCTTATTTTATTGCTTCCATAATTCCCAAAAATGAACGAAGGATTTGAAATCCATAAAAAGAAAGAGAATTATTATGGAGAAAAGGCAATCCCTTAAATAAACTAAGAATATTGTTGGGCAACATTGATAACCATCCCAATTTGTCACGAAGCCATTTCGAAAACTCTTGTGAAAATGGTAGCCTAAGAGAAGGTGATATATTGATTCTTCATCCTTCCTACAAAGATCACATCTCAAGGGGCCCTTGTATCCTAGATGCATGAATTTATTTGTGGTCAAGATTTTCCCTTGAAGAAATACCCATGAAAATAGCTTTTCTTTAGGTATGTAGTATTTACTCTAGCATTAACGAGTGGGAACTTCAACTCTAACCATCACCCCAAAATTACTTGTAACCTTATACCCATCTTTAGCATTGTATTATCCATTTTTAGACTTGACCCAAATTAACCTATCACACTCTTATCAAAATACCAGAGATATTTGGGCTAAAATGGATTTAAGCCCATACACTTCCTCCTGTAAAAGGAAAACAAAATTGATGTTCCTACAAAATGAGCCAAGTGAGTAATTATTGTCAAAAATTACCACATAATATTTAATGGAGAAACCTCATCTTTGTTTTAACATTGTTTTGGTTTGTTCAGGCAAGAGAATATTGTTAATGATAGGATACCCTCCCCAAGATCCCTCTCAAAACAATGCTTATCCACCATCATGATTATGTTATGATTGGTGATATGAGATCACTAATATATGCTTTAGCATAAAATTCCACACCCTAGATCCTGAAGGGGGGTTATAAATTTTGAATATGCTTTCTCAATTTTCTCCCTCCAAATATTTGCTTTCGATAATTCTAAACCATTTCAAATTTATCTCCTTATATATCTTCCAAACTAACTTAGTACCCAAAGATTTATTTTTCCACAACTAGTTGTGCAATCCAAGCCCTCCATGTTCCTTTGACCTATAAATTTTCTCATAGGAAAACAAAATAATCTTCTTCTTCTTCTACAAGGCCTTGCTAGAAAAACTTCCTCAACCTTTGGACCATTTATTCGTTAAATCTAGCAGAACACGAGTAAAGAAGAGAGTAGAAAAATAGGTATGGTTGAGATAAATAATTTAAGAATTGTAATTTTTCTAGCCTAATAGAGTCACCTTTCTTTCCACAACATCATCTTCTTCTCTAATTTATCATGTAAGGGATCTCATAATATAGTTGATCTCAAACCCTTGCCTAGGGGAATGTCAAGGTATCCTAAAAACTAAGTACCCTTAATTAGGTGCTCATTTTAGCCCCATTTTAGTATGTATGGGTTCCTACATTGATTTCACACTCTCCTAATGCTAATTGAAAATTAACATTATAAGTCCTATATTGATTCAATTTCTTCAAAACTTGAGTTTGGCACTTATTTATAAGTGTTCTCCATTTTTTCTCCAATCAAATAATTCATTTAATCTCCTAGGGCCTATCATACCATTTATGGCCTTTTCATGCTCTCCTAAAGTCAAAATGAGTTGCACCCAGAAATCTCACATCTACTAACTATTTGGAACCCCCAATTCAAATTTTGGCTCATTTTCCTATGTACACAATGCTATTGGAAATCTATCCCCTAGGAATTTGGTCCAAGGTCCTATGATGAGGTATTTGTGGGAGATGCAGATCTATAGTTGGCTTGCTTGAGTTTTAATCCTTGAAATGATGGATGAAGTATATAAACCCCCTATCTCTCCTCATTTTCATATCCATTATTGATTGTAAGGATTCACTATTAATTTTTCAACCATTCATCAGTAATAAATAAAATTGGATTTCAATATTTCTTCTTCAATCAAGCATCCAAGTCTTTAATCCCTCAAAGCATTCTTCTTACTTCTTTATCAAGCATCATTGATAAAATAAAACATCCATCATTCAAGGCATTTATTTCATGATTTCATTTTAGATAAATCTATTGCATCAACATTTCTTATCACATCTGAAGATGCATTGTATCATCAAGGTATAAGGTGATATACAATTAAGATCTAGCTTCTATTTCATCTTTCCTTGTGCAATTTCCTTCTATTTCAAGGTTGATTCCTAAATAGGTGTTTTACAAAGGAAAAATCCTTTATCCAACCTTCTTCCCCATTTTTCTGTGTGTAGGAATAGGTTATGAAGCCACAGAATCCCTGTGAGTTTTAGACAAAAGCCTAGGGTACAAGGAAAGTTGTAATGCCCTGCCAGGGAACCCAGGAGAACTTAACCTAAACATGCATCTAAGTTTGCAGAATGATTTTTTTAAAAAAGTTAACATACAAGATAAACATCAATGCGGAATCAATTATCATTTACTCACATTAAAACTTTAACCAACATAGGTTACAACTCTCAAGGACTCCTCGATGAAGATTACGTTAACATTAATTAATTAATTTAGATAAGGTACAATTACAAAAATCATATAAACTAATGAAAGATAAAAGCAACATCACATAAAAGATATCATATATACAACTGGTACCATAAGGTATCCATAATAACCTACATTCTCTACACATGTCGCAGGGTATGTAATACAATAACTGAAAAGAAGTACACATGATATCTCTGAAGAATTGATACAAAGATACAAGATCACAAAGAAGAAGAAGAAGAAGAAGAGGAATACAACTCCATCAAGAAGATCAAGAAGGGACAACTACCATAGGGATCATCCAACACTGGTGCACGAACGTCAGAATCTCAAATGGTAAAAGAATCACTACCACCTGACCTTATGAAACTAAATGGTCCAATCCCATCGTGCTGAGGAGATAACAACAGATCCCACTCGAATAACAATCAACAAACAAATCAAGCTAAGGAAAGGATCTTGAAAGCTTTCTAACTCAAGGTGAAAAAGTAATAATGCCATGAAAGAATCACTAATCTAGAGGAAACTAACACATGTAGGATAACTAGACTATGCATAGGCATGTGTCATCGTGTACGTCTAACCCTTGAGTTTTATCCTGGTAATCTCTCTGGATCCCGACACCCAAGTGACCATACACGGTGTCAATGACCTCTCATATTGACGAAGCCATCGACTATGCCAAATCATCCCTTCTAAAGGGGGCTAGTCATCTTCTCCATTCCCATCTTAGTCTGTACTAGCACTAAGCCAAGGCGAGGAAACATATCTTATTAGGTTCATTTTAAAAAATCTCAATGTTATATTAAGTTATCACTTGATTATAAAAACTTGACAATAAGTGATCCTGGCAGCCACTTGTGGGCCCCGACGCTTATTGCAAGCCACCTCCTACTACATATCTAGGTAAACTACCCTAGGCTCACATATCTCTCCTAGATCTAATTAGGTATACAACCAGGTAACTCCAAATCCAGATTCACACACAAGAAACCAGAAATGATTACAAAGATACCATATACATATTACAAAACATCATGAGCCCAAAAGGTCAAGTAAGAGATGATTATCAGATAAGTACATATATTTCAAAACATAGCTAAAAATAGAATCATCTGACACATACTCAACCTCTGTATCCCCTTAGGTCTTCTAGTACCCGATAACACAATAAACCCAAGAAGGCACTCTAGGCACGAAGAAGACAACACACACACCATAAAGAACTTGAAATAAATCCATAAGCATTTGAATTCCATTATGGTACATAATTGAATCTAAGCATATAAATAATGAAACTTACTAGGAAAATTCTGAACATAAACATTACAACATTGACATAAGAAAAGAATATTCCCTAACTAAGATACATAGAACAAAATTTACATAAGGACATATGTCAAGTTAAGTTAATATTTAAATAATAAAATATTTGCCAAACTAATGTACAAATGTTCACATCTAAAAGTATATTGTACATTTAAGAACTAACGTAATTAGAATTTACATAAGACTATTTTCTAGAATCAAAAATAATTTAAACTTTATAAATACTTTTAAAAATATATTCATATTTTTAAAATCTAAATAACAAAAAAAAACATAGAAATATAAATAGAAATTAATTCTCATCTAGTCAACTAATAAACAAATTTTATATAACACTAAATGACAAATTAACAATTTATTAAACTAATTAAATAAAACCAATAACCAAAATTTATATTAATTAAAACTAGTAAACAAAATTCATATTAATTAATTAACAAAATTTATATTAATTAAAATTAATTAACAAAATTTATACTAATTAAATATATATATATATATATATATATATATATATATATATATATATATATATATATATATATATATATATATATATATATATATATAAAACTTAAAACAAAATAAAAAAAGTGGTGCACGGGGGGGCCCATGGCTCACCTCCCCACCACCCATGCGCAGTCCTAAGTATTGCGCAGTACTCTGCGCATGCAGGTACTGCGCAGTACCCTACTTGCGCAAGCAGACTTGGGGAGTGGGGATTTGGTGGCCCCCACTTCCCTTTCACTTAAACATTTTTTTTTTTAATAATAATTTTAATTCATAATTTTTTAAGCTAATTTATATTTATTTATTTTTATTTATATGCAAACATATACATATATCTATCATAAGCTCTTTTATTTAATGAACAACTAACTATATTTTTTTTAATATATTAATTACGGAATTAAAGAGCACAAGATTTAATATATTTTTTTAACAGATTTACACAAAACCAAGATTCTTCTTCTTCACATGGATATATTCTTTTTTTGAATAGGACATATATAAATATATTTTACCAACACATTATATTATAATCATGCCCTTTTTTTTTGTCTTCTTCTCTTGACTGGTTTTTTTTCCCTTGATTGTATAATTTTCCCAGCAAGCCAATTTTGTACCAGAATTAGGTTTTAATACAAATTTGATTTTCTTTCAATGGGAATTTTATTCCTTAAACCCTATAGTTGAACTATAGGCCATAATTAATATTTCGTTTAATAAGAAAACTAAGAACAATCCTTTGACAAAATTTTGATAGCATAATGGTACGATATTAAATTTCAATAAAAACCTATAATATCAGATTTAAGGATTTCTCTAAAACCTAGAACAAAGAAATACTTATAGATCTAAGAAAATATCCAAGAAATTATTTAGACATAGAAATTCATCAAACAACAAACAGTAAGCACAGAAAAAGTTTTCCAGATCCTACCTCAGATCCAATGCCAGAAACTAAAAAGGAATCCCTTTGAAGATCTAAAAATAGAATTTCTTCTTCAATTCAATCCAATCTGCAGATCTGAGAACTGTGTAGAAAACAAGCACCCGATCCAGATGCACAAAAAAGCCAAACCAACAAGCAACCATAACAATCCATAAATCTCCAAAATTCAAAGCACACAAGCTCTCCCAAAAATCTTCTCCAAAACCTGTCTAATCTCCAAATGAATGCAATTTTCCCTTTAGGGATTCAATTCTCCATTTCATGCAAATCGCAGAGATGACTCAACAGTTAACTCCTAATCAAACTCCAACTCCAAAATTGAAAGTAAATCCTAATTAATAAATAAAATATCCTTATTTTGCACAACTCAACTTTGACTTTTGAAAACTAGTTGTTCACTTTTTGAAAACAAATCCCTTTTCAATTATGCACATGCTATAATTAAAATTCATTATTAAATAGATTAAATACTTAATGCATCCTAAAATCATGCAATCAATTTATTTAATCATTTAATAAAATATGCAAGCATAATTCAAATCACTTTCAATTAAGCACATGTTAATAATTAAAATACATATTAAATAAATTAAATATTTAAAGCATCCAAGAACATGCAATTAAATATTTAATTATTTAATAATACACTCAAGCATAATTAAATCTAATTTCAATTAAATAATCAATTAATTCCAAATACTCAAATAATTGACATTAGATTAATTTTCTCAATTAAACATAGGAGCATAATTAATCATTAAATTCAACTATGATCCTAACATTAATAATCATATAAAATAACCTATATAAACATAAATCAACTATAATTATTAAATTAATAATCACATAAAGTCACCCACATAACCACAAATCAACTGAAACCAAACAACATAAAATCAAACAACATAAAACCAAGCAACACCAGAAAGGGATCCATGAATTCTTGTCACCTAGATGAATTCGGGTAGGGTAGTCAAATTGATTCTTGTCCAAACCTAGGGAAAATGGGCTTAGGTTAGGGTTTTAGATCTGTGTTATCTCCCCTCTCTTACCATTTGAGAAATTGCAATAGGTCACGCTCATCCTGACAATTCAAGGAAGACGATGCCCTGTACCTGCAAACCTACATACAACACCCGCATGTACATACATATCTAAATATATAATAGACAATGGCGGGGATCGACTGATCATGTGGATCTCGCAAGCAAGTAACTACGACTCCGTCCCTCAACCACATCAAGCACGTCAAATAGAAATATAAAACAAACATACCAACCATACACATGCAAGTATGGGGTCAGTAAAATCATACACCTCAATGATTTCCTAACATGTAATCTATCATCATAAAGTAAGCATATCATTTATAAAATTAGACTAGGGGCGAGGTACTACATCCACCCCCCCTAGGAGTAGGATTACTCTTGGAAGCCTACAAATAGATAAGGATATGTATCTTCCAAGCACGAAGCATTTACTAAAAATAAAACATAACATTTGAAAATAAGTCATAACATAAGAACATGATATACAACCATTAAGAACAATATAATATCTAGTTTAGGAACAAACTAAAAATCACATTGATCAATCATTCACTAACAATTCAAAAAATAAATCTAAACCTTTACTCATTCCTCAATATAGAAAACATCTAGCAATCAATTACATAAAGAACACATTCAAATTTACATCAAATAATCAGTTAAAAGGGTTCATGTAGATCTAGTTAATGCAACACTCATGCAAACATATGGGTTACACAATGATTCTAATATCTCACAACAACATAGTACCATCTCTATGATGTCCTCCCTTATACATACTATCAAGGATTCATGATGAACATGATAGGAACAATACTTATTACAGAATAGGGCCAATTATATCAAACATTCGGAGTAGCCACCACAAAACTCGAAAAGGTAAAACCCAAGTGGGGGAATCACAAGTCCAACATTAAATAATGACAGCTCTCAATTACAACAATAAATTAAGTGTGACTAGCATCAAAAAATAGACAACGAAAAGAGAGTTAGGTGAATAATCCAATTATAAGAAAGTTTAAAATTTCAATGCTAGCCCATACACAACATGAACAATTCATCAATCAACCAAAATAAATCATCAATCATAAAACATCCACATAATAAGGTGACTAGTGGTAGTCACGCTCAAGGGAGTAATCACTTCATGACATCCAAAGGTATTTCACCCTAGATGCATTAGAGAAGGTAAACATGCACAATACACAGTCCAATCACCTATGACATCACTAAACAGGTGATAACTCAAGACATTTAAGAGAAGCAAGAACATAAATGTTTAGATGTAGTTTTATAGTTATCAAAACACAAAAGAGTTGTATGTCTATGTTTGGTTTCAAGGTTTAATAGTTTAGACATTTAATGAGCACACAACTTCCCAGAGTTCCCAGTGTAGAACCCAGTGCTCTGATACCAAGTGTAATGCCCCGCGAGGGAACCCAGGAGAACTTAACCTAAACATGCATCTAAGTTTGCAGAATATTTTTTTTTAAAAGTTAACATACAAAATAAACATCAACGCGGAAGCAATTACCATTTACTCACATTAAAACATTAACCAACAGAGGTTACAACTCTCAAGGACTCCTCGAATAAGATTACGTTAACATTAATTAATTATTTTAGATAAGGTACAATTAAAAAACTCATATAAACCAACGAAAGATAAAAACATCACATAAAAGATATCATAAATACAACTGGTACCATAAGATATCCATAATAACCTACATACTCTGCACATGTTGCAAGGTATGTAATACAATAACCGAAAAGAAGTACACATGATATCTTTGGAGAATTGATATAAGGATACAAGATCACAAAGAAGAAGAAGAAGAAGAAGAAGAAGAAGAAGAAGAAGAAGAAGAAGAAGAGGAATACAACTCCATCAAGAAGATCAAGAAAGGAAAACTGCCATAGGGATCATGCAGCACTGGTGCACGAACGTTGAAATCTCAAATGGTAAAACAATCACTACCACCCGACCTCGTGAAGCTAAATGGTCCACTCCCACTGTGCTGAGGAGATAACTACAGATCCCACTTGGATAACAATCTACAAACAAATCAAGCTAAGGAAATGATCCTGAAAGCTTTCTAACTCAAGGTGAAAAAGTAATAATTCCATGAAAGACTCACTAATCCAGAGGAAACTGACACATGTAGGATAACTAGACTATGCATAGGTAGGTGTCATCGTGTACGTCTAACCCTTGAGTTTTGTCCTGGTAATCTCTCTGGATCCCGACACCCAAGTGACCATACACGGTTTCAATGACCTCTCGTATTAACGAAGCCATCGACTATGTCAACTCATCCATTTAAAAAGGGGCTAGTCATCTTCTCCATTCCCACCTTAGTCTGTACTAGCACTAAGCTAGGGTGAGGAAACATATCTTATTAGGTTCATTTTAAAAACTCTCAATGTTATATTAAGTTATCACTTGATTATAAAAACTTGACAATAAGTGATCCTGGCAGCCTCTTGTGGGCCCCGATGTTTATTGCAAGCCACCTTGTATTGCATATCTAGGTAAACTACCCTAGGCTCACAGATCTCTCCTAGATCTAATCAGGTATACAACTAGGTAACTCCAAATCCAAATTCACACACAAGAAATCAGAAATGATTACAAAGATACCATACATATTACAAAACATCATGAGCCCAAAAGGTCAAGTAAGGGACGATTATCAGATAAGTACATATACATCGAAACATAGCTGAAAATAGAATCATCTGACACATACCTCGACCTCTGTATCCCCTTAGGTCTTCTAGTACCTGATAACACAATATGCCCAAGAAGGCACTCCAGGCACGAAGAAGACAACACACACACCATAAAGAACTTGAAATAAATCCATAAGCATTTGAATTCCATTATGATACATAATTGAATCTAAGCATATAAATAATGAAACCTACTAGGAAAATGCTGAACATAAACATTACAATATTGACATAAGCAAAGAATATTCCCTAACTAAGATACATACAATGAAATTTACATAAGGACATATGTCAAGTTAAGTTAATATTCAGATAATAAAATATTTGCCAAACTAATGTACAAATGTTCACATCTAAAAGTATATCGTACATTTAAGAACTAACGTAATTAGAATTTACATAAGACTATTTTCTAGAATAAAAAATAATTTAAACTTTATAAATACTTTTAAAAATATATTCATATTTTTAAAATCTTAATAACAAAAACAAACATAGAAATATAAATAGAAATTAATTCTCATCTAGTCAAATAATAAACAAATTTTATATAACACTAAATGATAAATTAATAATTTATTAAACTAATTACATAAAACTAATAGCCAAAATTTATATTAATTAAAACTAGTAAACAAAATTCATATTAATTAATTAACAAAATTTATACTATATATATATATATATATATATATATATATATATATATATATATATATATATATATATATATATATATATATATATATATATATATATAAACTTAAAACAAAATCAAAAAGTGGTGCATGGCGGGGGCCCACGGCTCACCTCCCCACCAGCCAAGCGCAGTCCTAAGTACTGCTTAGTACTCTGCGCATGCAGGTACTACACAGTACCCTACTTGCGCAGGCAGACTTGGGGAGTGGGGATTTGGTGTCCCCCACTTCCCTTTCACTTTAACAAATTTTTTTTTAATAATAATTTTAATTCATAATTTTTTTAAAGCTAATTTATATTTATTTATATGCAAACATATACATATATCTATCATAAGCTCTTTTATTTAATGAACAACTAATTATATTTTTTTTTAATATATTAATTATGGAATTAAAGAGCACAGGATTTAATATTTTTTTTAACAGATTTACACAAAATTGAGATTCTTCTTCTTCACAAGAATATATTCTTTTTTTGAATAGGACATATATAAATATAGTTTACCAACACATTATATTATAATCATGACCTTTTTTTTTGTATTCTTCTCTTGATTGGTTTTTTTCCCTTGACTATATAATTTTCCTAGCAAGCCAATTTTGTACCAGAATTGGGTTTTAATACAAATTTGATTTTCTTTCAATGGGAAGTTTATTCCTTAAACCCTATAGTTGAACTATAGGCCAAAATTGATTTTTCGTTTAATAGGAAAACTAAGAACAATCCTTTGACAGCATAACGATACAATATTAAATTTCAATAAAAACTTATAATATCAGATTTAAGGATTTCTCTAAAACCCAGAACAAAGAAATACTTACAGGTCTAAGAAAATATCCAAGAAATTATTCAGACACAAAAATTCATCAAAAAACAAACAATAAGCACAGAAAAAGTTTTCCAGATCATACCTCAGATTCAATGCCAGAAACTAAAAAGGAATCCCTTTGAAGATCTGAAAATAGAATTTCTTCTTCAATTCAATCCAATCTGCAGATCTAAGAACTGTGTAGAAAACAAACACCCGATACGGATGCACAAAAAAAGCCAAACCAACAAGCAACCATAACAATCCACAAATCTCCAAAATTCAAAGCACACAAGCTCTCCCAAAAATCTTCTCCAAAACCTGTCTAATCTCCAAATGAATGCAATTTTCCCTATTAGGGATTCAATTCTCCATTTCATGCAAATCCCAGAGATGACTCAACAGTTAACTCCTAATCAAACTCCAACTCCAAAATTGAAAGTAAATCCTAATTAATAAATAAAATATCTTTATTTTGCACAACTCAACTTTGACTTTTGAAAACTAGTTGTTCACTTTTTGAAAATAAATCCCTTTTCAATTATGCACGTGTTATAATTAAAATTCATTATTAAATAGATTAAATACTTAATGCATCCTAAAATCATGCAATCAATTTATTTAATCATTTAATAAAATATGCAAGCATAATTCAAATCACTTTCAATTAAGCACATGTTAATAATTAAAATACATATTAAATACATTAAATATTTAAAGCATCCTAGAACATCCAATTAAATATTTAATTATTTAATAATACACTCAAGCATAATTAAATCTAATTTCAATTAAATAATCAAATAATTGACTTTAGATTAATTTTCTCAATTAAACATAGGAGCATAATTAATCATTAAATTCAACTATGATTCTAACATTAATAATCATATAAAATAACCTATATAAACATAAATCAGCTATAACCAATAAATTAATAATCACATAAAATCACCCACATAACCACAAATCAACTGAAACCAAATAGGAGAAAATTAAACAACATAAAACCAAGCAACACCAGAAAGGGATCCACGAATTCTTGTCACCTAGATGAATTCGGGTAGGGTAGTCAAACTGATTCTTGTCCAAACGTAGGACAAATGGGCTTAGGTTAGGGTTTTGGATCTATGTTATCTCCCCTCTCTTACCATTTGAGAAATTGCAATAGGGCACGCTCATCCTGACAATTCAGGGAAGACGATGCCCGGTACCTGCAAACCAGCATACAACACCCGCATGTACATACATATCTAAATATATAATAGACAATGGAGGGGATCAGCCGATCATGTGGATCTCGCAAGCAAGTAACTACGACTCCGTCCCTCAACCACATCAAGCACGTCAAATAGAAATATAAAACAAACATACCAACCATACACATGCAAGTATGGGGTCAGTAAAATCATACACCTCAATGATTTCCTAACATGTAATCTATCATCCTAAAGTAAGCATATCATTTATAAAATTAGACTAGGGATGAGGTACTACATCCACCCCCCTAGGATTAGGCTTACTCTTGGAAGCCTACAAAAAGATAAGGATATGTATCCTCCAAGCACGAAGCATTTACTAAAAATAAAACATAACATTTGAAAACAAGTCATAACATAAGAACATGATATACATCCATTAAGAACAATATAATATCTAGTTTAGGAACAAACTAAAAATCACATTGATCAATCATTCACTAACAATTTGAAAAATAAATCTAAAACTTTACTCATTCCTCAATATGTAAAACATCTAGTAATCAATTGCATAAAGAAGACATTCAAATTTACATCAAATAATCAGTTAAAAGGGTTCATGTAGATCTAGTTAATGCAACACTCATGCAAACATATGGGTTACACAATGATTCTAATATCTCACAGCAACATAGTACCATCTCCGCGATTTCCTCCCTTATACATACTATCATGGGTTCATGATGAACATGATAGGAATAATACTTATTACAAAACAGGGCCAATAATATCAAACATTCGGAGTAGCCACCACAAAACTCGAAAAGGTAAAACCCAAGTGGGGGAATCACAAGTCCAACATTAAATCATGAGAGCTCTTAATTACAACAATAAATTAAGTGTGACTAGCATCACAAAATAGATAATGAAAAGAGAGTTAGGTGAATAATCCAATTATAAGAAAGTTCAAAATTTCAATGCTAGCCCATACACAACACGAACAATTCATCAATCAACCAAACTAAATCATCAATCATAAAACATCCACATAACAAGGTGACTAGTGGTAGTCACGCTCAAGGGAGTAATCGCTTCATGATATCCAAAGCTATTTCACCCTAGATGCATTAGAGAAGGTAACCATGCACAATACACAGTCCAATCACCTATGACATCACTAAACAGGTGATAACTCAAGACATTTAAGAGAATCAAGAACATAAATGTTTAGATGTAGTTTAATGGTTATCAAAACACAAAAGAGTTGTATGTCTATGTTTCGTTTCAAAGTTTAACAGTTTAGACATCTAATGAGCACACAACTTCCCAAAGTTCCTAGTGTAGAACCCGGTGCTCTGATACCAAGTGTAATGCCCCACCAGGGAACCCATGAGAACTTAACCTAAACATGCATCTATGTTTGTAGAATAATTTTTTTTCAAAAGTTAACATACAAGATAAACATCAATGCGGAAGCAATTACCATTTACTCACATTAAAACATTAACCAACAGAGGTTACAACTCTCAAGGACTCTTCGAAGAAGATTACGTTAACATTAATTAATTAATTTAGATAAGGTACAATTACAAAACTCATATAAACCAATGAAAGATAAAAGCAACATCACATAAAAGATATCATAAATACAACTGGTACCATAAGGTATCCATAATAACCTACATCCTCTGCACATGTCGCAAGGTATGTAATACAATAACCAAAAAGAAGTACACATGATATCTGTGGAGAATTGATACAAGGATACAAGATCACAAAAAAGAAGAAGAAGAAGAAGAAGAAGAAGAAGAAGAGGAATACAACTCCATCAAGAAGATCAAGAAGGGACAACTACCATAGGGATCATCCAGCACTGGTGCATGAACATCAGAATCTTAAATGGTAAAAGAATCACTACCACCCGACCTCGTGAACCTAAATGGTCCACTCCCACTGTGCTGAGGAGATAACAACATATCCCACTCGGATAAAAATCAACAAACAAATCAAGCTAAGGAAAGGATCCTGAAAGCTTTCTAACTCAAGATGAAAAAGTAATAATTCCATGAAAACTCACTAATCCAGAGGTAACTGACACATGTAGGATAACTAGACTATGCATAGGCAGGTGTCATCATGTACGTCTAACCCTTGAGTTTTGTCCTGGTAATCTCTCTAGATCTCGGCACCCAAGTGACCATACACGGTGTCAATGACCTCTCGTATTGACGAAGCCATTGACTATGCCAACTCATCCCTTTTAAAGGGGGCTAGTCATCTTCTCCATTCCCACCTTAGTCTGTACTAGCACTAAGCCAGGGCGAGGAAACATATCTTATTAGGTTCATTTTAAAAACTCTCAATGTTATATTAAGTTATCACTTGATTATAAAAAACTTGACAATAAGTGATCCTGGCAGCCAGTTGTGGGCCCCGGTGCTTATTGCAAGCCACCTCCTACTACATATCTAGGTAAACTACCCTAGGCTCACAGATCTCTCCTAGATCTAATCAGGTATACAACCAGGTAACTCCAGATTCACACACAAGAAACCAGAAATGATTACAAAGGCACCATATACATATTACAAAACATCATGAGCCCAAAAGGTCAAGTAAGGGATGATTATCATATAAGTACATATACATTAAAACATAGCTGAAAATAGAATCTGACACATACCCCGACCTCTGTATCCCCTTAGGTCTTCTAGTACCCGATAACACAATATGCCCAAGAAGGCACTCTAGGCACGAAGAAGACAACACACACACCATAAAGAACTTGAAATAAATCCATAAGCATTTGAATTCCATTATAGTACATAATTGAATCTAAGCATATAAATAATGAAACCTACTAGGAAAAATCTGAACATAAACATTACAACATTGACATAAGCAAAGAATATTCCCTAACTAAGATACATACAACGAAATTTACATAAGGACATATGTCAAGTTAAGTTAATATTCAGATAATAAAATATTTGCCAAACTAATGTACAAATGTTCACATCTAAAAGTATATCGTACATTTAAGAACTAACGTAATTAGAATTTACATAAGACTATTTTCTAGAATAAAAAATAATTTAAACTTTATAAATACTTTTAAAAATATATTCATATTTTTAAAATCTAAATAACAAAAACAAACATAGAAATATAAATAGAAATTAATTCTCATCTAGTCAAATAATAAACAAATTTTATATAACACTAAATGACAAATTAACAATTTATTAAACTAATTAAATAAAAGAAATAACCAAAAATTATATTAATTAAAACTAGTAAACAAAATTCATATTAATTAATTAACAAAATTTATATTAATTAAAATTAATTAACAAAATTTATACTAATTAAATATATATATATATATATATAAACTTAAAACAAAATCAAAAAGTGGTGCATGGTGGGGGCCCACGGCTCACCTCCCCACCACCCATGCGCAATCCTAAGTACTGCGCAGTACTCTGCGCATGCAGGTACTGCGCAATACCCTACCTGCGTAGGCAGACTTGGGGAGTGGGGATTTGGTGGCCCCCACTTCCCTTTCACTTTAACAAAAATTGTTTTAGTAATAATTTTAATTCATAATTTTTTTAAAGGTAATTTATATTTATTTATATGCAAACATATACATATATCTATCATAAGCTCTTTTATTTAATGAACAACTAATTATATTTTTTTTAATATATTAATTACGAAATTAAAGAGCACAGGATTTAATATTTTTTTTTAACAGATTTACACAAAACTGAGATTCTTCTTCTTCACAGGAATATATTCTTTTTTTTAATAGGACATATATAAATATATTTTACGAACACATTATATTATAATCATGCCCCTTTTTTTGTCTTCTTCTCTTGACTGGTTTTTTTTCCCTTGATTGTATAATTTTCCCAGCAAGCCAATTTTGTACTAGAATTGGGTTTTAATACAAATTTGATTTTCTTTCAATCGGAAGTTTATTCCTTAAACCCTATAGTTGAACTATAGGCTAGAATTGATTTTTCATTTAATAGGAAAACTAAGAACAATCCTTTGACAAAATTTTGACAGCATAACAGTACGATATTAAATTTCAATAAAAACTTATAATATCAGATTTAAGGATTTCTCTAAAACCCAGAACAAAGAAATACTTACAGATCTAAGAAAATATCTAAGAAATTATTCAGACACAGAAATTCATCAAACAACAAACAGTAAGCACATAAAAAGTTTTCTAGATCCTACCTCAGATCCAAAGCCAGAAACTAAAAAGGAATCCCTTCAAAGATCTGAAAATAGATTTTCTTCTTCAATTCAATCCAATCTGCAGATTTGAGAACTATGTAGAAAACAAGCACCCGATCCAGATGCACAAAGAAGCCAAACCAAGAAGCAACCATAACAATCCACAGATCTCCAAAATTCAAAGCACACAAGCTCTCCCAAAAATCTTCTCCAAAACTTGTCTAATCTCTAAATGAATGCAATTTTCCCTATTAGGGATTCAATTCCCCATTTCATGCAAATCCCAGAGATGACTCAACATTTAACTCCTAATCAAACTCCAACTCCAAAATTGAAAGTAAATCCTAATTAATAAATAAAATATCCTTATTTTGCCCAACTCAACTTTGACTTTTGAAAACTAGTTGTTCACTTTTTGAAAACAAATCCCTTTTCAATTATGCACATGCTATAATTAAAATTTATTATTAAATAGATTAAATACTTAATGCATCCTAAAATCATGCAATCAATTTATTTAATCATTTAATAAAATATGCAAGCATAATTCAAATCACTTTCAATTAAGCACATGTTAATAATTAAAATACATATTAAATAAATTAAATATTTAAAGCATCCTAGAACATGCAATTAAATATTTAATTATTTAATAATACACTCAAGCATAATTAAATCTAATTTCAATTAAATAATCAAATAATTGACTTTAGATTAATTTTCTCAATTAAACATAAGAGCATAATTAATCATTAAATTCAACTATGATCCTAACATTAATAATCATATAAAATAACCTATATAAACATAAATCAACTATAATCAATAAATTAATAATCACATAAAATCACCCACATAACCACAAATCAACTGAAACCAAATAGGATAAAATCAAACAACTTAAAACCAAGCAACACCAGAAAGGGATCCACGAATTCCTGTCACCTAGATGAATTTGGGTAGGGTAATCAAACTTATTCTTGTCCAAACCTAGGACAAATGGGATTAGGTTAGGGTTTTGGATCTTTGTTATCTCCCCTCTCTTACCATTTGAGAAATTGTGATAGGGCACGCTCATCTTGACAATTCAGGGAAGATGATGTCCGATACCTACAAACCTACATACAACACCCACATGTACATACATATCTAAATATATAATAGATAATAGCGGGGATCAGCCGATCATGTGGATCTCGCAAGCAAGTAACTATGACTCCGTCCCTCAACCACATCAAGCACGTCAAACATAAATATAAAACAAACATACCAACCATACACATGCAAGTATGGGGTCAATACAATCATACACCTCAATGATTTCCTAACATGTAATCTATCATCCTAAAGTAAGCATATCATTTATAAAATCAGACTAGGGGCGAGGTACTACACAAGTTTTGCAATCTATCCCTAGATACAGGGTGATTTTGGTAATATTCACCCTCCAAAATCAGCTCATATTTGGTAGAGACCCAAATTATAGTCTTCACGCCTCAGATCTGTAGATACAGGTTATTCCAATATCCTGACATTCTAGAATTCAGATCTGAAAACCAACTTCTCCTATTTTATGTCCAGGTGCATTCAAATCCTTCTCCATTCCCTTTACATCAATTTTCTCAATTTTATTAGATCAGATATGTACTTATTTAGTCTTTTTCAAATCAATATCATCACTTTCTTTCTCAATTCTAAGAAACAAAAGTAGCCAAAACCCTTCAAGCATAGATATTGCATTGGAATCTATCAAGGGGTGTCAATCATATTAGTTTTAAGGTAGTTTTGCATTTCGATATGTAATATGAATTGGGGAAATTGGTCATTTTACATGATCCCCTTTTCCTATTATACATTTTGGTGAACCTAACTCATGATATTTCAATTCTAATTTTGTGTTTAGATCTCCTCTGTTATGCATTTAGATCTATCATACTTTTGATTTGGTAATTAGATCCTCTTTGCTTGATCTTCTCTATATGTATTTAGATACATCATAATTTTGATTTAGTTTCTAGATCTACTTTGTATGCATTGTTTCCATCACATATTTGCTACATCTTGTATTTACATTTATAACAAAAAAGGTACAAAAATAAATATTTCATTTCATGAATTTTTGTTACCTTCGATTGATTTGTATGCATTTCTTTCTTTCATCTCATGTTGCAAAATATTTTTAGGGCATTATACCGAAACTATTCTGTCACTTTTGAGATAAAACAACATCCTTTGATTAACTTATCTTTACATTATGTTAGCATTAAAAATAAATCAATTTAATACATGTGATGTTGCTTTATCTTCTCTTATATCACCTTATAAGGATATATTAGAGCAATAAGAGGATTTTAACCTCTTTCTCTCTCTCTCTCTCTCTCTCTCTCTCTCTCTCTCTCTCTCTCTCTCTCTCTCTCTCTCTCTCTCTCTCAATGATATTTCTCTTTGGGGATAAGTGTTGAGTACCCTTATCCTTGTTAGAATTCAAGAATTGGTGAATTCCCACAAGGCTAATAATTACCTGCATGCAAATAACCTATCATGTACAAGAGAAAATCCTCAAAGAACAAAGTGCATAAACATCTAGAATGAAGGAATAATTGAGAATTGAATTAATCAAAATAATTATTACAATGAGATCAATCCTTAATAAAGGAGATTGAAAAATCCTAAAGGATGCATGCATGCATAAAATAATAATTAAATGCAAACTAAAGCTCCTTAAATTTAGCTTAAGTGAAAAAAGTAAAAAGGTGACTTAATTAATTAATCAACATGATTAAATTAATTAATTTAAATAACCTTTTTACTCTAACACCCCCCCTCCCCCCTTAAGACAAACTTAGGGAGTAGCTAAAAAGTTAAGTACATGAGTGCAGCTACATGAAAGAAATCAAAATTGGGTCCCATCAACAAGGCTTTATGAGGTACCCAATCAAAACCAAATCTTTGTAAAGCAAAGAAAAAAGGAGAAATACTAGTGGTAAAAAATTCCTCTCCAAAAAGAGATGGAAAAAGGGTACAAATACAATGTCTCAAGAGACTCTTTCAAGACCACAAGTACAATGAACCGCCCCATGAGATAGGATCAATACTCCAAATCCCCCTTGAATGATAAAACCCCTGTGTCGATGATCAAACCAATGTGGCTCTAATTGTGAAAGAAACAAAGGCAAAAAAAGAAGAAGAGGAAACCCTTGAATATGAGGGTAAAGTGGAAGGCCTGGATGATGCTCAAGGAGAACACAAGAGAATATTGTAATGGAATCTCTAACGAAGGTTGGATAATAGATGTGTTGAATCTATCATCTAAGAGGAGATGCATGTACTTTTATATGTCCTCAATAACTATGCCAGGTGGCTCGATGAATGGTCCTACAATGTCAGGAAAACATGAAGAGGAATCCTACTGAACATATGCAAACTCAATAAGAGGTGGACGTGTAGAAGTCTCAATAACAATACATAAGTTCAAGTGACCTAACTTCACCTCAATAGGCTCTTGTGAAGAAAGAGATAAATTCTTTGACAGTGGAGATGGTGGATCAAAATGAGAGAAAGAGTAAAAGCAGGAAGAATGATCAACTATCCCTTTTGCAACAATATTGCATGTTTGACTATTTTGATGCGTACTAAATCTCATGTGAACTCAATTGTCTTTCCTATCCCATAATGAGTAATATGATAAATAGAGAGAAGGTTAGATGACAAAGATGGAACACATAGTACATCATTGAATGAATTTTCCTCAATGTCCATAGAACCTTTTCCACATATAGTCATAACAATGTTGTTCCCCCTCAAAATGTGTGAGGTAGGAGAAGCCTTAAAATATGAGAATAAATCTTGAGAAGATGTCATATGGTGTGAAGCACCTAAATCCTATAGTCATCTAGAAGAGTGTGGACTAGTGGTTTCACATAATGCATGACCCTTTCCTCTATCATATCCATCTATTTGGAATGATGATGACGAAGAAATTTTTTTAGAAGTAGAAGAAGGAATATCAATGTTGCTCTTCATAAGAAGAGTTGTCAAATCTGAAACCTATTTTTCATATTTATCTACCTTCTTCTCATAGAAATGATACTCATCATGATTGGAATTTTTACAATAAGTACACTTATGTCTTTTTGTCTTTGATTTTTTCCCCTTACGATTTGGTGGGCTCGAGGAGTGCTGAGAACTAGAATCTTTCTTAGGCTCTGTGGTATGTGACTTCTATTTCTATTCCTGCCTCCTTGGAGATGTTTGAGCTACTAATTTTTGGTTCTGTGATCCTATAAAACCTTCCAACTGTGTGAGCTTGGACTGCTCACGTGTCAACCAATTGTAGAATACCTCAAAGGTAGGCATGGAAAATTGTGGACCCAAAGCATTCATGGTGGAGTATAATGTAGAAGAATATATCTAAAATTAACCTCAAATCTTAGAGAGTATTAGGTATATACATTCAATGTCTACTTTTTTCTTACCATGACCCTATAACAATGATTGCAATGATTTGAATTCCATCAATAAATCCTCAATAAATGGAAAAGAATCAGGTGCTAAATATGTCAACTCTACCTCAATCTAAAGTACCCTAAACTGATTAATGGTGCCAAAAATATCATGAAACTTAGTCCACATGTTCTAAGGTGTAGTGCAACTCTCAAGGTGAAACAAAAGACTCTGAAATATTTAGGAAAATCATTCCCATGGCCTTGTCCATTCTTTTTCGATGCTACGTGACTTCAAACATGCGAGTCAACTAAGGTTGAACCTCATCCAATCATGATCATAACACACATGACATGAGAGGTGGGTCATATATGACTTCTAGGTATGATAATTGGGTTGAGTAAGCTACACAATAGAGGAAGAGTCTTCCATGTGAACAAGAGGGAAAATACCTCTCCACAATACAAGAAGCCAAACCCTAACACAAATATGAATGCTGGAAAGTGAAAAAACAAAAAGCATTAATGTATGATCTCTATGTACCTAATGAAAAATATTATTAAATTGACTACAGATCTAGAAAGATCACGGAAACACCTTTCCAACACCTATTCAGTTTCAAAAAATGGAGTATGAATACAAAAGATATGCCCCCGATAAGGTAAAATACACTTTTGACTTTGAATAGAAGAAAACCCTACAAAACAAAAAAATCAAAAAAATATCATACACCACTAGATCAGGATCAAAATCATATTTCCAATGATATGTCAATTTCTCAATTTTGAGTCTGTATGACAAAGTTATGGGCAAAAAACCACAAGCTGCTTTTTATGACAAAAGTGTCAAATTGATTGATAAGTTGACGATCATCAAATTATAGCTAACATCCTAATGACATCATCACCCCCCCATGGAAGTGTACCTTCCTATAGATGCTAGCGTACTTTTTGGAAAGTATGCAACTTTTAAAAGGTTTTTATAAAAAACTTTTGAAGCTAATTGAGTTTTTCCAGAGCATGCAAATAACTTTTTACATACAAGAGAAAATCCTCAAACAAGAAAGAGCATAAATAACTAGAATGAAGGAATAATTGAGAATTGAATTAATCAAAATAATTATTACAATGAGATCAATCCTTAATAAAAGGAGATTAAAAAAAACCTAAAGGATGCATACATAAAATAAAAGAATTATTAAATGCAAATTAAAGCTCCCTAAATTTAGCTCAAGTGAAAAAAGAAAAAAGGTGAATTAATTAATTAATCGATATGATTAAATTAATTAAGTTAAATAACCTTTTTACTCTAACACTACTAATATAAGCCTCATCTATGAGGATACCTTGGTTAAGGATGATGATTTCCCTTATGATACTTCACCTTTTATTTCTTTCAATGACTCCCCCTTTAGAGATGAAGCGTTAGTGAGTTATGATTACCTCTCTCCTATAGTTTTCTTTATTCATAAAGATGCTTCTATTCTTGATGACCTCCCTATTTGGGATGACCCATTAGAAAATAGTGTTGGTTACTCTCTCCCCTATGAAATGTTAGGAATAGTCCCAAGAGATAACTGAGAAGGGGGTGGGGGGGGGGGGGGGTGAACTAGTTATCTACCAGATTCAATTCTTTTTCCAATTAAGTACAGAAGAACATTAAGCATAAACACAATATAATAACACTTAACACAACACCACAATTTTGGTTATGGGGAAACCCAAATAGGTAAAAACCCCGGTGGGAATTGACACCCACTAAGAACTACACTAGTGTATTATGATCCATGTTAGAAGATCTTATAACCCTATTAGGAGTTGATCTTTACAATGAAATAAGTACAGTGACCTGGTCAAGGGTCAGACCCTGTTAGAAGTCTTTTACAATTAACCCTGTTAGGGGTGAGGACACACTGTCCGGGAGCACACTGCTCAAAGGGGTGAAGGCTGCAACCTTCTATTTAACATATACACACTATATCTAGATCTTGGTGAACTATGCTTAGACCTGCTATCTTGATCAATTCCAATAAATAGCATATACTCTCTACTTTGTCACATAGACCTTCTACTGATGGCTCAACACTTCGCACCTTCTGCTCTTCTCTTGTCTTTCAACTCTCTACCATGCTTAGCAATCACAAATGACTACCTATAAATATCTTTTCCTCTAAATGATATAATCAAGTTGGCCTATTAGAACCATCTTGAAATCATATTGGAGAAGAAATAAAACTCTCAAAAAATATCTCAGTCGGCTCTACTAAGCACGCAACCCAAATTAGGACTGCCCAACTCAAGGTGAGTAGACGCATCGCTACATACTGTCAACTTCACCAAATTAACTGATACTTTATTCTTAAGCTAAATTACGTCATGTGCTCTTAACAAAAAATTATTAACTCTTCTCTAAGAACTAATCCAAGCACACATATCAAACTGATAGGTGCAACTGCTACAAAAATAAAATCAATGTCGGCTTTACCAGATAAACTCAAGAAACTATGACTGTCAATAGGAGACTTCATAACTCAACCTATATTGCATATATGACTTTGCATCCATGAACATAGTATCATACATATGTCTAAAATATAAATCTAAATACGCAAGGCTCCATTACAAGCATACTCTAAATCACATACAAAACTCTTCATGGGACCTGTCAGGAACTCTCACTGATACAGACTATTGTATTACTGTCTTCACTTCGAATCAACCTTTGCATCCATGATATCATGTTGATAACATATCTGGAAAACATATACTTATAGTTCTCTCTATCAAGCTTCCACACATGTTGCTTACCATATGTTGTCATCAATGAAAAACATATAGTCAACACTTTGGCTTGTTGGCAAATCTCCAACAATCTCCCCCTTTGGCATTGATGGAAACATATGGAGTGAAAAACACCATCAATCAAATGTAAAATATTTTTATAATATTCTCCATTTCCTCAACAAAACTCCCCCATGGATGAATCCTCCATCTCTAACTATTTTTGTTCCTTCTTGCTAAGTACTCACTCCCCCTTGCTGCAACTCTTTTATAACATTCTCCATTTCCTCTTCAAAAATTCCTTAAGGATGAACTGTTGTATTATTTACTATTTTTCATGACTATATACTCCCCCTTTGACATCAATGGAAAAGGGCACCAAACAATTAAGCACCAGTACTACTCCTAAAGTAGAGTAGTCAACCTTTCATCAGTCACTGAGGGCTGATGCATTCTTGCAATCTCTAATCAGATTTAGGGAAGGGGATTACTCCCAGCTTCTCCCTAAGATACTCAAATGTATCCTTATAAGGTAAAAGCTTTGTGAATATATCTACTAGCTAATCTTTTGTGCTCACATAGTCCAACTTTACTTCTTTCTCTGCTACTTTCTCTCTTAGGAAGTGATATTTTATCTCAATGTGTTTTGTCTTTGCATGCATCATAGGGTTATTTGACATGTTAATAGTGCTAGTGTTATCACAATGAATAACAATAGGATAATCAATCTAAATACCAAAATCCTTTATCATCTGCTTGATCCACACAATTGTGGAACAATTCAATGTTGCTGCTATGTATTATGCTTCTACTATTGACTAAGAGATACAATTTTGCTTCTTGCTTATCCAAGTGACAAGTCTATCACCAAGAAATAATGCTCCTCCTGAGGTACTCTTTCTGTCATCCACGCATCCTACCCAATCTGCATCTGTATATAGATGAAGCTCTACATTCTTTGAATTAGGATACCATAAACCATAGTCTATAGTTCCTCTCAAATATTTGAATATCCTCTTTACTGCCATGAGATGACTTTGCTTAGGTTCTATTGCAAATCTTCCAACAATACCAACTGCATTGGAAATGTCTGGTCTAGTTTGAGTAAGATATATAAGTTTACCAATCATAGACTTATACAAGGTTATGTCTACTGCTGGTGAATCATCTTTTTTTGAAAGCTTGCATCCAGTTATCATAGGAGTACTTACTATCTTGCAATCATCCATCTTGAATTTATTCAAGATCTCTTTCACATACTTAGTTTGATTTATGAATATACCTTTGTCTGTTTGGTGCACATTCAATCCCAAAAATTACTTGATAGGTCCAATCATTCTCATCTCAAATTTGCTCTACATCTCCTTAGAAAATTCAGCACTAAGCTTATCATTACCACCAAAGATAATGTCATCAAAAAATATGGCACTAACAATAATCCATTAGATGTTTCACTTATTAATAAATTACAATCTGCTACTCCTTTCTTGAATCCAATCTTTGTCAAATATCCATCAAGTCTTTCATACCATGCTCTAGGGACTTGCTTAAGTCCATAGAGGGCTTTCTTCAATTTGCATACCATATTAGGTATGTCTAATAAGGTGAATCCTTTAGGTTGCTCTATGTATACTTCTTCCTTCAACTCTCCATTTAGGAATGCCGACTTAACATCCATCTGGTATACCTTAAAATCTTTGAAGGTAGCATAGGCTAGAAATAACTTTATGGCTTCCAATTTGCTTACAGGGGAAAATGTATCTAAATAATCAATTCCTTCTCTTTGCACATATCCTTTACACACTAGTCTTTCTTTATTTCTTACCAATGTTCCATCTTCATTCATCTTATTTCTGAATATCCATTTTGTTCCTATTACATTCTTATCACTAGGCCTAGGGACCAATTCCCACGTGTTATTCTTAATTATATGATCTAGCTCTTCTTTCATTGCTTCATGCCAATCTAAATCATTACATGCATCTTCAACACTTAAGGGTTCAATTTGTGATAGTAAACATACCTCTTCATTTGCTGTGGAACTCTTTTCTTTTGATCTTGTCATGACTTTGCTGCTCTGATCTCCAATGATGTCTTCCTTTGAATGATATCTAGATGTGAATTTAGGAACATTAGGTGTGACTTTCTCATCTTCCTTTTGTGTTTCTTCTTCACTTTTTTCAAGGTCATTGAATAGAATATCTATGTTGTCAAACATTTCTTCAACAACTGCTTCACTACTGCTAGGTCTAGGTTCTTCTTCAATCATAAGTACATAATCATGGTATCTCTCTTGAATCATAAACTTCTCATCAATCTTAACATGAGAAATTTCAATGATTTTCTTCAATCTCAGATTAAAACATCTATAAGCTTTTCTTTTAGTAGAGTAACCAAGAAAAATACCTTCATCACTTCTTGCATCAAACTTGCCAATGGCTTCATCTCTCTTGATGTAACACTTGCTTCCAAAGATTCTAAAGTATTTGACTATAGGTACATTCCCAAACCATAGCTCATAAGGTGTCTTATCTATGCCTAGCCTTGATTGAATTCTATTGATAGTATAGACTGCAGTATTGACCACATCTCTCTAATAGGTGTGCACCACCTTTTCTTCAATCATGATAGTGCACGTTGTGTCAAGAATGATCCTATTCCTCCTTTCTGCTATTCCATTCTACTGAGGGGTTCTAGGTGCACTTAACTATCTCTTTATCCAATGTTCTTCGCAATACTCATAAAATCCATTAGAGGTGAATTCTCCTCCTCTATTTGATCTCAGACATTTAATCTTCAATCCAGACTCATTTTCAACCTTAGCTTTGAATATTTTGAACTTCTCAAATGCTTCTAATTTTTATTTTAAGAATGCAACCCACATTATTCTAGAATAATCATCAAAAAACAAAATAAAGTACCTTTCACCATAGTATGATCTTGTTTGAGTTGGTCCACATAAGTATGTATGTATTAGATCCAACTTGTTCTTTGCTGGATTGTTCTTGCTTTTGAATGAATTCCTCACATGCTTTCCCATCACACATTCCCTGCATATTGTATCAACTAGTTTTGCAATGCTAGGAAGGTCTCTTACTGCCTTTACATTACTTATCTTTACTATGTTGTCAAAATTTATGTGACATAGTCTCTTGTGCCATAGCCAACTGTCATCTACTTTAGCAACAGAACAACTTGCTTTAGGATTAAGTTGAAAAACATTACCTTTAGTCTTTGAACCTGATACAATCATCTATCCTTCTTTGTAATTAATGATACACTTATTGTCTTTGAATTCCAACTGATATCCTTTTTCAAGCAACTGTCCTACACTAAGTAGATTATGCTCCAACCCATCAACATAAAGAACATCATCAATGTTGTTATTTACATCGAAGGTGATAGCTCCTCTACCTATGATGGGTTTAGGAGTGTTGTCTCAAAATCTAACCATGTCGCCTTTGTATCTATCCAGATGTACAAATCTATCCTTGTCTCCTGTCATATGGTGTGAGCAACCGCTGTCAATGATCCAACCTATCCTGATGTCAGCTTGTGAAATTAGTGCTAACTCTTGTGTTTTCTTTTCATCTTCAAGGTCCATTTCATAAAACATTTTCTCCATGTCTTCAAGAGAAATGAATCCAATTTCATCCTCTGTTGATTCTTCATCTGATACTCCATCACCAGCATAGTAACATTCTTTTGTATACTTAGGTTTGTAGTTAGTTTTGAACTTCTTGACTCTTGTAGGACACTTAGATGCAAAGTGACCAATCTTGTTACATGAAAAGCATTTGAATGGTAATTAACCTTCATATTTCCCTTTTCCTTTCCTTTCCTTCTTAGCAATTAAAGCAATTAAATCATCTAGATTTTTCTCTTCATCATCATCATCAAAATTACCAGAGGTGTTCAAAGATTTCTTACCATGGACGGAAGCTTTGAATGTTGTTTCACTTTTAGGCTCTGTCTTCAATCTTGATATCTCAAAGGTTGAAAGCTTGTTGATTAAAGTCTCTCTTTTAAAGTCTTTTGTGGACTACATAGTTTCATCTAGGATCCATATCTTGTTGTCATATTTTGGTGTCAAGGTAGTCATCAATTTATCCATTATGTCTTCTTCCGAGATTTCTCCACCATTATTTTTGATTCTTGCAATTGCTTCATTAATCCTTTGATTTTAGGCTCTAACATTCTCATTAGGTAGCATCTCTAATATATTTTATCTTTTCTTCCATGTCTTTCTGTGTGCATTCTTGGCTTGAATATCTCCTTTAAACATGTCTGCTAGGTATTTCCATATCTTATAGCCTTTGTCCATTTTCTTGATCTCTGAAAACTCATTGTCAAATAGGGTGCTGATAAGGGATTCTTTGGTAATAGAATTTGAAGTGAACATCTCCTTTTTCTTCATGGTTGCATATTCTTTTGCAAGATCTACTAGTGAAGGAATCTCAACTTCTTTGGTAGCTACTTCAAAAATCTCAAAGGAAATGCAGTGCAAATGTGTCATCATTTTGTTCTTCCAATCTAGATAGTTCTCTCCATCAAACTTAGGACTTTCTTTTCTAAAGAATTCCATCTGATCAACCTCAAGCTGTTAAACTTTCTCTCTGAGGCACTTGGCTTTGATACCAATTGTTAGGAATAGTCCCAAGAGATAACTGAGAGGGGGGGGGGGAGTGAATCAGTTATCTACCAGATTCAATTCTTTTTCTAGTTAAGTACAAAAGAACATTAACCATAAACACAATATAAGAACACTTAACACAACACCACAATTTTGGTTATGGGGAAACCCAAATAGGTAAAAATCTCGGTGGGAATTGACACCCACTAAGAATTGCACTGGTGTATTATGATCCTTGTCAGAAGATCTTACAACCCTATTAGGAGTTGATCTTTACAATACAATAAGTACAATGAACTGGTCAAGGGTCAGACCCTGTTAGGAGTCTTTTACAATTAACCATGTTAGGGGTGAGGACACACTATCTGGGAGCACACTGCTCAAAGGGGTGAATGTTGCAACCTTCTGTTTAACAGATACACACTATATCTGGATCTTGGTGAACTGCACTTAGACCTGTTGTCTTGATCAATTCCAATGAATAGCATATACTCTCTACTTTTTCACATAGACCTTTTGCTGATGGATCAACACTTCACACCTTATGCTCTTCTCTTGTCTTTCAACTCTCTGCCATGCTTAGCAATCACAAATGACTACCTATAAATATCTTTCCTCTAAATGATATAATCAAGTCGGCCTATTAGAACCATCTTGAAATCTGATGAAGGGTGCTCCCCTTAATACCACAAACACATAACAGAAACAAAGAAATAACAACAATTTGCAAGAATGGAAAATGGGCTTCTTATTATCTCCACAAGTGTGGAATTCCAAATTTCAGAATTACAATATGCAAAGCCACATGGGCATTCCCTTTACAATATTCTATAGGACAAAGCCTTGAATTTATTACCCAGATCTACCCAGAACTGCCCTAGACAACACTATGGACCTTCTTTATATAGGCAATTTCCACCACCCGAGAAGGTTCCAAAAATTTAGCCCTAAGGGCTGACCAAACTTAGAATTATTTTATTTTTCATTTTATTACATCAAAGTCAGCTCAAAATAACTTTTGAAACCCAAACATAAATTTTGAAGGAAAATTATTTTCCACCATTTCAGGTGACCCAACTTTCGGAGACCATAAGTCATCATGTTGACCCGATTGACTATTATAACCCCATTTTGGAAAGGGCACGAGGAGCTCTACAATGTGTAAATAAGCAAGCTTCATTCAACCAAAAATTTGACCTCATCCGGGGCCTCTAAAGCCTTCAAAATTGAGTTCAAAGTTTTTGTACCCTTTTTCCAAAACTGAAAAGTTTCAATATCTTCAAAACTAGACTTGATCTAGCAATGAAACTTTATAGGCAGGCTGATATGACTAAGATGAACCTCCAACTGTGAAATCAGAACATTCTGAGATCGTATGACCAACTTACTAAAAATAGCAAGTTTCCATAAATAGCAGCTCTACACAAGATAGTCCTTATTGAAAAGAAACCAGAAATATTTTTGGGTGATGCAAGATTGCTCTTACACCCAGGATGCTCCTACATCAAAATCACATTGGAGAAACAATACAATTCTCAAACAATATCTCAGTCGGCTCTACTAAGCATGCAACCCAAATTAGGACTGCCCAACTCAAGGTGAGTAGACATGTCGCTACATACTATCAGCTTCACCAAATTAACTGATACTTTCTTCTTATGCTAAATTATGTCATGCGCTCTTAACAAAACATTATTAACTCTTCTCTAAGCACTAATCCAAGCATGCATATCAAAATGATAGGTGCAACTGCTACAACAATTAAATCAATGTCAACTTTACTAGATAACTCAGGATAATGTGACTGTCAATAGGAGACTTCATAACTCAACTTGTACTGCATATCTAACTCTGCATCCATAAACATAGTATCATACATATGTCTAAAACATAAATCTAAATGCGCAAGGCTCCATTACAACCATACTGTAAATCACATACAAAAATCTTCCTGGGACCTGTCAGGAACTCTCACTGATAAAGACTATTGTATTATTGTCTTCACTTTGAATCACCCTCTATATCCATGATATCATGTTGATAACATATCTAGGAAATGTATACTTACAATTCTCTCTATCAGGCTTCCACACATGCTGCTTACCATATGTTGTCATCAATGACAAACATACAGTCAACACTCTAGCTTGCTGGAAAATCTCCAACATGAAAGAGATTCTATCAAAGAAGATGATATTGTCATAGAGGAGAGTAGTGCAACTGACGTTTATTCTAATATTCATTCTACCAATGAAGAATTAATGAGTTGTGCTTGTCCCTCTTCTATTGTTTTCTTACATCATGAAGATACCTTGAACAAAGAGGATACTACTCTTTATGTTTTCCCTATCATAAATGAAATCTTTGAGAACAAAGAGGCTACCCAACTCAACATTGTCAATGTTTTGGGCACTAAAAATCCTAAGGTTGTTGTACATATTCATCAAGATATCCCTCTACCTCAAAATAAACTAGTTATTGTGGTGAAAGGTACTCAACAACCTAACTATCATGTGCTTGCCCACACTTATAACACAATGACTAATGAACATCCTACTCATTTAGTCATTTCTCCTTCTCTTCTTCCTTCTCAACTAGTTCTTCCTTCTGCACCCCATCTCCTTCAAAACCATGGAAAGGAGTATGATTTAGTAGAAAAACTTCATGGTACTCCTGCCAAGATATCTCTTTGGGAGCTTCTTCAAAATTCACCTACTTATCATGAAGTGTTACAACAACCCTTGAGTAACGCAACTATCCCACCTCCTAGAGGCTGTAATCACCTAAAAATGGTCATTAGCCCCTTTTTGCTAAAATCATAAATTGCTTATTCTAGATCAAATCCTGGTTCTATCATTTATTCGATTATTTTCTATGGGCTAACCATTTTATCCTAAGTCTTTATTTATTAAAAGGAATATTTCCTCCCCTTTTAATAAATAAAAAGCCCCCACTTTTCCTCTTATCCTAAGTTGCATAAATAGAACACTATTCTTATTTTATAAAAAGAGAAAAAAATAAAAATAAAAAAAATCTTATTTAATTAAGAGAACATGCTCCCTTTTAATTAAAAATCTCTTTTAATTAAATAAAAAAATCTTTTTAATAGAAACCACTTTTCTAAAAACAATAAATAAATAATAAAATAAAAATAAAAATAAAAAGACTTTTTGTCTTCACATGAATGCACACTTTTCAAGGTGAGTGGAATATCTTTTTGCCTCTTAATCTCTTCCACATATCTTTTTGCCTCTTAATCTCTTCCACATATCTTTTTTGCCTCTTAACCATGTCCATTGATTTTGCCTCTTGAGAATCTTGAGCACATGGATCAACCAAGATTTAATTTCCACCTTTGATAATTCTTTTTTGCCTCTTAATCTTGACCGTCCGTTCATTTCTAAAATCCTTTAAAAGGAGGCTCTCTCCTCATTCTTAATCACTCATCTTTTGCATCTTTTGCATAATCCATCTCTTGCAAATAATCCATCTTTAGCATGATTCATCCTCTTGGAGTCTTGGTATCTTAGCATCTTGGAGTCTTGGAGCTTCTCAATCTTGGCATTTTGGAGCTATGGTATTCTTAGATCTCTCATATTGAAACATTGCATCATCATTTCATTTTTATTCTTGCATGATAGCTTAGTTTCATTATCATTGCATTTTTAATCTAGTTTCCTTTATGCTATAGATTAGCTCACATAGTTTAATTAGCAAGGATTTGTAATACTTCTATTTTTCATTTTTATAGCTTAGCTTGCATCTTCATTCTAGCATAGTATTGCATTGCATTCTCATTTAGATTTCTTGTGGATATTGGCATTCTTGCCCTTTTCTTCATTGAATCTCCCATTGCATGGTTTACTAGCAAGGTTATAGGCTTAATAGCTCTAGCTGAGAGCAAACTTAAAATACCCTTGCACTCCATACCTAGGGATCTCTAGGTCGCTTTCTCAAGGTTTCCCTCTCATGGATTCCCTTGGATATAATGACTTAGAGAAGTGCACTATTTAGAGTACACAGAGGCAAGACAACATAACTTCCATCTTGGAATGCATGAATGTGACTAATAACATAGAATAAATTTTGTTTTCTAAAGATTAGTTTCCTCCTAAGGAAAGATCAACATGATTTTCTCATGGTTGTTGTCCTAATCAATGGTAATCTTATTCAAATAAATGTAATTGATAATTTCTTAGGACTTAATGTTTGTAGAATTGCATTTTTACACAAGATAAATGCAAATATTTCATTAGTAAAACCTGATTCTATTCCTAATCATGGCTTTGAAAATGTTTCTAAACAAACCTTGGGTATTATCACTTTGTCTGTTAAGGTAGGTCCTATTATTTTACCCACACCTATTCATGTCATGTCCAGTGCTCTCAATTATAACCTTATTTTAGGAAGACCATGGTTACATTCCATGCATGTTCCATCAACACTTCATTGCAAAGTAAAATTCATCTATAAAAACACCATGTATACACTTGTTTCTAATGATAATATCTAAATTTTCTTACGAGATGAATTTAATTTTTCTTCTATTCCTACACCATTTAACAAAAATATATCTTCTTATAAAGATACTTCTTTTCCCATAAGTTCCCTTTTAGATGATCATTGGGAGTCATTATGCTTTACACCATCTTTTGCAAGCGAATACAAACTTTCTAATTTTGAAACGGGACCCTTCAATGGACCTAGTGTGTCATTTGTCCAACTTGATTCTCAAGACAATTCAACTCATGGTGACGAATATAGTTTAGGATGTGTGCAACAAAGCTTTGAGATTTGTGATAATCCTATGGAATCATTTGGTTTTAAATATCCTCTTCTATCCACATCTCCTCCTTTACCATCAAATAATTCTTCTATACCTATCTTTAATCAGGAAATCATTTTGCCTAACCTTCTTTGTGCTAAGTTGATTACTCAGCCTAAACAAAAAAAGAAGCATAGTCAAAATCTTGTGAATCTCCCTTTCTGCATATATCACTTATATCATGACCACTCTACTAATGAATGTAAAATATTGCATTACAAATCAGAAACTTATTGATTATGACATCATTCACATAGCATGTAACAATGAGCTATTTTTCAATTGTGATTACTTTGAATAACATTTAAGTTCCTATTATACTATTCTACACTATGTGTCATTGTTAGCTTATCCTCTGGGGGCTCATTTTAATGCATGGTACAATAATACTTCATGAGTAGCATAATAGTCCTTAATTTTATCCTTTTCTCTGCACTTTGGGGGCAAGGGTAGTATATAAATCATTCTCATCCTCTCTAAGGATCCAGTTTTCCCTTGGTTAAGTGGTATTTGTCTATTATGTGATATCCAATCTTACATAGAAAGGTTGGTTTATCTTCTATACAATAGATATGCATCCTTGATCATAACCTTTTTATTGTTTTCAATTTGGTTCCATGGTATAAAAAATTCCTTACCTTGGGGGATAAAAGAGTGTCATCCTTCCTCAAGAATCACTTTAACTGGCAATGGGGAAGGTGTGAATTATTCCCTTCATGTTATATATCTCTTTCTCAATAGATTTCAAAAGTATCCCTTCTACACTCCTTACATTGTATCTCTTTTTCATTTGTCCTTTCCTTGACCTCATAAGAGCTATGACCTATTTGGCTTGGACTGGGTATTACTTGTAGGATACCTTTTTGGCATTAAAGGTGATTTCTTATTCTTTCATTTCCTTAAGATATCGACATAGCCCTATTTTATCATCTTAAGAAGGGGGGGCATATATGGCCTCCTTATTGCAAAAATTTTAAGCATTATAGGTACAGTACACTATCATAATACAACTTGATAGGGTCTTATAACTCTCCTTTATACATTTTTTGGTGGATTTCCTTGGATGCAATGCTTGCCTTGGTTATCCTTGGGATTATTTGAATTGACATAACGCAACTTGCTAGCCCATTTTACCTCTCCTTTGCATAAATTTTTAGGATTGGTTGACTAGCATAACAAAAATTTCTAGAGAATTTAACCCATCCTTTTCAAGGATTGACTAGCATAATACAACTTCCTAGACCATTCAACCTCTCATTTAGATATTTTTTATGAATTGACTAGCATGCTCTAGACCATCAACTCTTTCTTTAAATTCTCTTTAATGGGTGTAAATATCATAGCATGACTTATGAGACCATTTCCCACTCTCTTCTCTTCTCTTCTCTTCTTTCTATCTCTCTCATGGATCACCTAGCACAACATAATTGGCTAGCCTATGTCATCCACAATTGTCTTATTCTCTCTCTCCATGATCCTATAACATAACACACTTCTTTATTTGATTATATCATGGATTCATATCTTATCTTTGATTTGTGCCCTTTCTCCTTTCAGGTGGCCACTTGAGCTTTTTCAATAGCTTTTCAAGCATGATGCTAGTGGTTGAGACATTTTCTTTAACAAGGTCTCTTCAAGTAGTTGAGTTGGAGTCTTAGTAAGCTTTAAGATTTTGTTTTTGTTTTATGTGTCCTTGCATATGGATGTGAAAGTTAAGATCCTTGTTTTGGGGACTCATGTCCTTAAATTTAGTGATATCTTATCTCCTTATAGTTTACCCGTGATTATTCATCTCTCTCTCTCTCTCTCTCTCTCTCTCTCTCTCTCTCTCTCTCTCTTCTTCTACTTTACTACGAGCATGAGGTGGAATCATACTCTTGATAAAGTGGGGGAAAAATGTATCATCCTAAAAATTAAGCACCCTTAATTAGGTGATCATTTTATCCCCAATTATTATGCATGGGCTCCCACATTGATTTCACACTCTTCTAATGCTTATTGGACCTTCAAACTAATATTATAAGTCCTACGTTGATTCAATTTCTTTAACACTTGAGGTTGGATCTTATTTATAAGTGTGCTTCTCTATTTTTCCTTCAATCAAATAATTTATTTCATCTCCTAGGACCTATCATACCATTTATGTCCTTTTAATTCTCTCCCAAACTCAAAATGGGATTTTCCCATAAATCCCACATCTACTGACTATCCAAAACCCTCAATTTAAATTTTCATGTTGGATTAGGTATGCAAAGGTAAGTATTGAGAAGGTAGGGTGAATCAATACTGTAAAACACTTTTAAACAAATTAACCTTTCCTTTCTAATCATTTACTAATTCCTTAACATTTTCATGCATCACATGAAATATATAACACACAACATTCAACACATAACACTAATATTTTGGTATCATAGAAATCCATGTTAGAGAATAAAAAATACAGTGAGGATGACACCCACAAGACTTCACTACTGCAAAATAAAGTTTGCTTGATTAGAGATATAATGTTAGCTATTTTTGATAGCTTACCTTGTTAAGAGTATTAACCTGGTTAAGACTCTTAAGACTTCTAAGTCTACCTTGTTAAAAGATTTTACAATTCTAATCTAAGAACTGCACCTAGTTAAAGGATTTACAAATAAGATCTATTAGGATCTACTTGGTTAAGAGACTTTACAACTCTGATTAATATTTAATTAGTTACACTAAATAAGTCTATCAAACTTGCATCAAACATATGCTTATCAAACTCTTTGTGCTCATTAACGCATTACCTCATACCGTGTACCTTTTACAATAACAATTCAGTACTTGGTAGATTCACTTTTGAATCAAAATCTCTAATTGTTCTTCATTTCTTTGTACTTAGTGACTTCAATTATTATTACCTTCTCACTAATTTTCTTCATACCTACAATCTCCTCTTCACATTCATACATGCCACACTGATTCTATACTTCTCTAATCCATTTATACAATTCTAGAAGTGGTGCTAGGTGTTCTAGAATCATCTCCTCAAGAGGTGCTAGCATTGGTTAATTCTCCAATGTATATTTCATCCTTTATTCTTATTGGTAGACCTCACCTTGTAATCATGTGTTATCATCATGTTTCAATCTCCAATGTTCTATTTACAATCTCCTCAAGATTTTCAAACCATTTTTTGTTCGATGTCCAGATTCAATGTACTTAAAGATTCTTCTGGTGTCGGTCTGCTATGCTTGGTAACACATTTTCCTTAACTTATTAAATGACTTCTCTTCTTGGGTCAGTTGATGTTTTAGCTCAATACAACTTTATTCTTGGTGCTCGATTCTGCTTTGCTTAGTGCCTATGCTCGCTTTCCCTTTACTGAAATTCTGTGTTCCTTATTTTCTTTATTACCGAATAGCCTTTTTGCTTTACCAACTTGTCTTTCCTTCATTACCAAATGAATTTGACAAACAATATGACTTCCTCATAACTAATCACAATAAAATAACTCTTAGGAGTATCATTTGACTCATTTTCCCATGTACAAAATGTCATTCCTAATGAACTACAACTGATTGAATATCTGAATGAACTGAAGGAACAATGATTAGAGATCACCGAGATACTGAAATGATATGTAAGATGATTAAATCAATCAATATGTTGTCATTGATGTCAATTAGTTTTGACAGTACTTATCATGTTAGTTACAAACATCTAAACATCTGTTGAAGGAAGAAAAGATGAAGAATTGAGATATCTACATGAGGAAAAGATGGATATGACAGATAAGGATAAGGAAAATATTGGGTAACTTATTGATGAGTCTATGTCTTTATATTGTTGACTTGAGCATGTTACATTAATCTACTATAAAGAAGAGATTTGAAATTGAACATGTTAATGTGGTCGGTAATTAAAGATTTCTATATACACCGAGCTAGTGCAGTGTATACCGACTAACAGTATTAATCGAGCTAGTTTAACTAGTTATCACTGACACATTTCTATATTAATCGAGTATGGATGAAAACATTAAATGCTAAGAACAGCTGATTGAATTTGATGAGTTGGAAATTGTTATGATTTCAAGATTAAGGATAAAGTTTTTTATGAGATCCATGGCTAACAAAATTTGGAGAAGATCTAAAGAATGAGATTGAAACATGTTAATGACACATCTTCCGAGGAAGGTTTAAGAGGCAAAATAGATGAAGGAGATTAAGTGGAAAAATCTAATGGCTGATATGAAAATGTTTACTTATCTATATAAGAGATATGATTTTCATTATTGAAACATGTCGAAAAGAAGAAGACTGCAAAGATTTTGCATGAAGACTTTATTCATGCATGCTTGATCAAACTGGTTAGCAAAAGAACTGAGACTGTAGACATTACCGAGCATCAAAGAACCATTTACTGAGTAAAAGTAAGTTGAGAAATATTGATGAAGTGAATTGATTAATGATCAGAGGATATTTGTATGGGATTAGCATAGATATGAATCTTTGCAATTGAGTTCTATTTGAATCAGATCAGTATTGTATCAATTTAACCATTGATTCAAATAATCTCTTAATGGAGTGGACTTAACAGTCTTATGTTCTACCCTATGACATTCGTTGAATGTAAAGTGTTATCTTGTTGACCCCATAGTGAATGCTGGTCAAAAGTTAACTGTTAGTGATAAATCCTCTAACCAGGTCACACCTAACAGTGTGTAGTGTAACCTTTAACATGGTTGGCTCTTCACCAAGCTCACTTTAGAAGAGTGAATTATTTTGGGTTATCGGTCCCAGGTGGTTTTTCCCTTAGCAAGGTTTCCATGTTAAATCATTATGTTATGTGTTATTTGTGATGATTATTTTTCTATCATACTTTACATACTACATAATTGATTTAGTCGGTAGTCACAGTTGGATAATTACTGGTAATTGGTAAACTGGACATATAGATTGATATTTTATGTTACTGAGTTGCACAATTTATTGGAATTGTTTTTTAAGGTACATCTTTGTATTTGGGACTATAGGATAACTGATCTAACTAATTCACCCCCCCCCCCCTCTCATTTATTCTAACAATTGGTATTAGAGCATATCGGTTGCTTGGAAGAAAGTTTTAAGGACTTGAGCAAAAAGATTACAAGATGTATAAGAGGGAAGTGTCAAAGGTGAACAAAGACAACTTTACTACATGGCAAAGCCAGATGAGACTTTAACATATCTGGAATTGGAGAATTTGCTATACATTTACTTGACAATGGCTACTTACAACTGATTATTGGACCTTTGACTCTTGATCAGTTGAGAGACTGTAATGAACACAATATTACTATGATAGAGATTGTTGCTGCTCTATTTGATGCTGAATTTGAGGATGTTAAGGATTGCACTACATCAAAGAAAATGTGGGTTAAAATTTCTCTAGTTTATGGTGGTGATGTGAATGTGATGAGAGCCAGAGATGAAAGCTTGAGAGGCAGATTTGATGACATGAAGATGAAGGAAGGAAAGAATATTACACAGTACACAAACCAAATCAAAGAGGTAGTTAATGCTATCTGAGGAGCTAGTGGTATTATTTCTGAAGATATAGTGGTAAGTAAGATACCAAGAACCTTGTTGCCTATTTATGTAATTAGAATATCTTCTATTCATGAAATGAGGTATGTACCTAATAGCATTCTTACTCTTGATAGTCTGATTGGAAAGTTAACAATTTTTGAGTTGAATAATTTTGACAATAGTGTTGTACCGAGTGTTGAGTTTACTTTTATGTCATCTCTTAAGATTGGTAAATCTAGCAGTAAGCATAATATAAGGAATGAAAGTGATAGTAATACTGATGATGAGCTTGATGAGCTTGAAGCACTTATGGCCTAGAGATTGCAAAAAGGTAAAGGTAGATATAAGGGAAAGTTACCTTTAGCTTGTTTTAATTGTAAAGAGGTTGGCCATATTGCTGCTAGATGTCCTAATAGGAAAGAGGATGATAAAGATAGAGAATGATCTGGTGATGGGAAGTATGGAAGAAGAAACAACAAAGGCTACCAACACTACAAAAGAGACAACCAAGATCACAAAGATAAGGGAAAAAGGGCATGTTACCTTGCTAAAGAAGATGACTCTAACACTGATATCGATGATGATATTGAGGTGGTGTTTATTGCAATGAAAGATGATTCAGAAGAGGAGGAAAGGTATGTAGAAACAACACTTATTTCTAAAGTTAGTAAGAATGATACTTGGATCATTGATAGTGGTTGTATACATCACATGACTGGTGATGAAGATAAGTTTGATCATCTTGATCATTATAATGGAGGATCAATGAAAATGGGAAATGATACACCTTGCATGGTTAAAGGAAAAGGATCTATTTTATTGAATGATAAAATTAGATGTGATAATGCATACTAGGTAAAAGGACCTAATTACAATTTGTTGAGTGTAGCACAACTGAATAACTCAGGTCACCGAGTTGCATTTGAAATCAAGAAGGTGAAAATCTATGATGAAAATGGAAATCTTGTCAGAATAGGTGGACAATCAAAAGGTAATTTATTTTATCTTGACAATGCTGAGACTTCTTGTTTACTGGTGAAAAATGAAGATGTATGGTTATGGCATAAGAGGTTATGTCATGTACATTTTGATAGCATGATTAAAATTAGTAGAAAGAAAAGTTAGAGGATTGCCTAGTCTAACCAAACCTGATCATGTTATGTGCCATCAATGTTAGAAAGGAAAGATGACAAAATCTAGTTTTAAAAGTAAGGACTATTCATCTAAAGGAATTTTGGAGTTGGTTCACACCGACTTATGTGGTCGTATGATAATCAAAGCTACTATGGTGATAGATACTATATTTTTTTTGTTGATGACTATACTAGATTGATGACACTTATGTTCTTGAAAGAAAAATCTAAGGCATTCAAACTGTTTAAATGGTATAAGGCTAAAGTTGAAAAAGAAACTGAAAAAGAATTAAAATGCATAAGGTCTGATAGAGGAGGTGAGTATGTTTCTAATGAATTCACTAACTTATATAATGAGCATGGTATAAAAAGGTAGGTTTCTGTACCTAGAACACCACAACAGAATGGAATTGTTGAAAGGAGAAACTGATCCATTGTTGATTGTGCTAGAACATTGATGATTGAGAAAAATGTTGCACAAATGTACTAGAGAGAGGCAATTAGCACAGTAGTATATGTCCTAAACTAAGTTCAACTAAAGAAAGACACAAACAAGACACCTTACGAGTTATGGTTTGGATACACACCGAGTGTAAGTTATTTCAAGAATCTTTGGTAGCAAGTGTTGTTGGCAATTTGGCTGAGGTATGTACATAGATGTTTTCATTATGGAAACATATTTTCCCTATGAAGATCACATAAGCTGGAAAGTAAGTATGGAAGATCGCAGACTAAAATTGTCTAAGTATGAAACAGTGTTTTTGACAGAGCACCTGATACAGTTTGTTTTGGTGACGTTCACTAGAGCATGATCAGAGTTTGCATAGTTGAACATAGATTCTATGGTGTCTAAGGATACCCCATCTTAGTGTGTAAAAGAGTACGGATATTATGGACAAAGTTATGACTATTTTACCAATGATAGAGTACAGCTGACAGAGCAGTTTTGAAGACAGAACTAGTAAATGAATTAAGGGATTATTTTGCTTGTCAAAATAATGACTTAATATTATAAAGAGATGACATCCTAGATGTTTACTCTTGGATAAAGATATGCAAGCTGACAGGAGAAAGATATTATGTTTGTATCTTGTATAAATAAAGATGTACCGAACATACTTGAAATGTAATATGTAACATATGTAACTTGTGATAGAAATGAAAGTTGTTGATGTGAAGTTGTAAGTAGTACCATATTGTAATCAGTAAAAATTTGTATTACTTGTTTGGGTAGTGAGATCATCTAGTAATCAAGTTTTGTATCTACAACTCCTAACAGGGTTGAGGCTTCTAACAAGGCCTATAGTCCCTTAGCCAGGACTGATACACTATATGATTGTAACAGGCTCCTAACAGGGTCAACATCCTTAACTAGATATCTTTTGATTAGTGGATCTTTGTGGGTACCATCCCCACTGGGGTTTTCCCTTCGCCAAGGTTTCCTTGAGAACATATCATGTGTTATGAGTTCTTTACATTTACTGTTATGTATGCTATTTAGTTTCTTATGCTTTAAAGTAATCTGTTATATCCATAAGTGGGAAAAAGTAAAAGTTTGTGAAATACTAATTCACCCCCCCCTCTCAGTATTTCCTATTTCTAACAATTGGTATCAGAGCTCAGTTACTCAGAGAAGAAACATTCAAGGAAAGCCTAGCAGCTTGAGTAAGATCTCTATGGATATGGATCAATTACAGAAGAATCTTGAAGAAGCTCTTGAGCAAATTGATATGCTTACTAATGAAAGAAACACTTTGAAAAGAAAGTATGATGATGCAAAGAATCTTATTGACAAATTGAAAGGTAAGATAGAAGATCTAAAATATGAGAAGGAATCTAAAATTCTTGTTGAAAATTATGATGATTTAGAAAAAGAAAATGCGATCCTTAAACATGAATTAAAGATAGCAAATCTGAAGCTTAGCTTGAAAGATGAAAATGACAATTTGAGATCTAAGAATGAAAGTTTAAAGAATGAAAATGAAGATCTAAAATCTAAACTTGGCAAGGTAACATCTAAATTTGATAAAGTCAAACTGCAATATGATGAACTTGAGAAATACAACAAAATTGTGAAAGGTGAATTGACTCGATCCAAACAACAACTTGAGAGGCTATATTCAAACAATGAAAAGATTGATAAGCAAGTGTCTTATGGAAAACCATTCTATGACAAAACTGGTCTTGGATTTAACATATTGAAGATAGTTAGTGAAATCAAGAAACCAGATCTGAATGAATGTGAAAGCAGTGAAGGAAAGAAGTTAGATGAGAACAAATCTGAAGATGCACCAAAGCAAGAAGAATCACCAAAGCAAGAAGATGCACCAAAGTAAGAAGAATCACCAAAGCAAGAAGATGCATCAAAGAAAGAAGAACCACCGAAGCAAGATGAATCATCCAAAGGTATGCAAAGAGAATTCAAAGGTAGATGTTTTGCTTGTAATACTATTGGTCATATGAAGAGAGATTGTATAGGTAAACAATTCAAACCTCTTAATGGTTATTGTTATATTTGTCATGGTTTTGGACATAGAGCTATTGAATGTAGAAGATCTAAAGTTATTGAGAATAATTACAATAGTAGAATGTCTAGAAATACTAACAATGCAGATCAGAGATCAACTGAAGACATGAAAAGAGGAAATGGAATAGTATGTTTTAGATGCAACAAAATTGGACATATTGCTAGAAATTGTAGGACACAAATCAATCAGCAAATACCTAGATATGGAACCAATGGAATCACTTGTCAGATATGTAACAAGATTAGACACACAACAAGATTTTGTAGAATGAACAATGGAGGTTATCATCATAACCCTAACCCTAGAAACTATGCAAGAAGAAATGAAAATGCAGGAAACAAAGAGAAAGGTTGTTGTAGCAATGAAGATGAAGTAAAATTTGTAAAAGGCACAGATCAAGGAGGTATATTCAACATTGAAGGTAATCAGGAAGGTAATGTATCTGAAGGTAAGAATGAGTCTTTACCTAACCCTTCTTTAAGCACTTAAATTATGTAAATTTTTGTAGTTTAGGAACTTAGAATTAGTATAGAATTAGATTTTGAATGAGTTAAGTTTTGCGCAGTTAGATGAAGGTTTTTTATGTTATACTAATGCTATGGTTAAGTGCGCAAAAAGAAATATTGTGTTTTGCGAGGTTGCAAGATGATTTATGGTTGCAAGTTTGCAAAATCAACTTTTTGACATTTTAGTGGTAAAATAATTGAATGTGATGTCAAATCGAGTAAATGCTAAGTATTAAAAGATTGAAATCAAAGCTATTATGATTATCAAGTGATTAGAAGTGATTTGGAAGTGAAGAAAGAAGTTTGGAAGTGATTTGTAGAAGTTTGAAGCGCCGATCAAGCGAAAGCCTTAATTTTGTGAATTTAAGGTATTTATCCGACTAAGATCTTGAATCAACTTAAAGTAATTAGTTATAATCATGGATGTATCATTGATTCACAACATCAAGGATAAGAACATACCTAGAACTAAGAAAGATCCAGTTGAACTCTCAGAAAGAGATGCTAGTTTAGCCTTATCATCCGTACCAGACAGAGTTCTTCATTTAGAGAATGTTAAAAGTTATCTTGGATGCAAGTATGAAACCCTAAGGGAGAGTGATTTTAATGGTGAATATAAGAAATTGTACAACTTAGATATGTCAGTGAAAAAAGGTTATGAACATCTAGAAAATAATGAAATCATTGAGTACTCTATGAAATATGAATTTGATGATGAGGAGTGTACTAAGATCATTTTGAGTAGGATACATAATGGTAAATTTTGGTTAGAAGATAGAGTTATAGACATAATTGCAGACCTAATTCATGATGTGACTGGATTATCAAAAGTTGGTGCAATCCCACTGAATGAGAAAAACATGAGAAATATTGTGATTGAAAACACCGGTTCAGTATACAATGGCAGAGGTATAGTCATTAGTAAGATTAAGCAAGATGATGTAAAATACTTGTATAAAATTTTGACAACAAGTTCTGTGGAAGCTCTAGAGAAGATGATATGCCAGCAGGTATGGTACACATTGCTTATTTGATGTGTGTGGAGAAGAAGCCTGTGGATATGTGTGAAATTCTAAGAATACAGTTGTTTGAGAATTTGGAAAAGATAAAGAAAGTTAAATACACTCACTTTAGATTTTACTCATTGGTTACTTACATGTTCTTCCACTTGCTAAGAATATTTCCTTACACTATTGAATGGAATGATGGTGAGAATACTATGGCAAGAATCAATAAAGTTTACATGAAACATCTTATTGAGAAGGTTAATGATAGTGTAAAGTTAGTGTTGAAAAATTTTCAGAACATTGTGGTAAATAGATCAAGAATTCCTCCATCCCTAGTTGAGAAATACAAAGATGATATATGTTTTATGGTTGATATTGATTTCACTTACATTGAAGCAGTAGAACCTAGACATGAATTCATAGACCCTCTTGGCTATGAAATCTCTGAAGTTGAAACAGAAGGTTATGTTAGTAGATTGTTGAAAAGTAAAATTGATGCTCATGGCAACAGATTTGGAACATATGATGAAAACTTTGACTCAGCAAAGACACTTAAGGAAGAAAAACAATCAAAGAAGAGAGTGGATTCTACAATAAAGAAAATTCTAAAAGAATCAGGTATGAGTGAGCAGGAATTTGATATTGCAAGAAAGACTGTAGAAGCAATAAGGCAAAGTGAGATACTATCAGTCCCACCTTTGGCATCAAGTGTAGAACCTATTCAAGTTAAGGTAAAGGTTGAAGAACCTAAGAAGGAACAAGAAATTAGTCAGACAGAGAAACCCTTTTCTTCAGCATCGAGCAAAAGAATGAAGGCAAGTGCTTTAGGACCGGGTAAAAGACAAAAAATAATTGTTCCACCAGTACCTAGAAGAGTTGCAGAGATAAAAGATGATGAAGTGACAACAAAGAATAAATCATGGAAACCAAGGATAGAAAGAGTTAATGAAGATATAATGTAGCATGGAGACTTTACCAAAATGAACAAATACTATGATTTATATGGATCCTCTGACAGATTAAATCTTGAGAATGCAATGGTTACACATATGATTTTGAAAAATAAGAAATTTGATACTATTCATGGAAAGATGCTAGAAGATTTGTACAACAGACTTGTGAGAAGAAAGATGAGAGCACAAGAAGAAGATACTAAAATGAGAGAGAATGTGATTAGACAGTTCTATGAGATAAGAGATGATGACCACCTTAAACAGATCCTCAAGCCACTTGAAACCCTATTAAGAACCAAAAGAAGAATAATACAAATAATGGGAGGTCAGTATGAACAAGTAAATACTAAAACTAAACAGGCAGTTGTGCAAGTGCTAGCAAACTTGGTAGCAGGAAAAGATAGCAAAGATCAATCAGTTGTAGAACTAGTAGAGAAACAGAGTTCAGAACAAGCAGAGGTAGCAGCAGAGGTAGTTGAAGCTAAAGATATTCCCTCTTCTTCTATAAACATTGGCACATAATCTATGGACATTGAAGGAACAAAAGTTACTTTAGATTCAGATGATGCAGTACTCAATAGTTTGGATAACATTATTGACAATTTGGTTTTGGGAGAGCAAGAAAAGAGTATTGAAACAGAGACTACACAAACTGAAGTGCAAATGGAAATAGAGGCCCATACACCTATTGAACCAAAAGAAGACATCAGTCTTACTCCTAAGACTGGAAAGGAGAAAGGAATAGGAACATTGATTGAAGATTTGAGCAAGGAAGTTGATGACAATGATCAATTAGAGTTGATCACTTCTTTGAACAAAATTATTGGAAAGAACAAGAAAGTTAAGAATTTAGAAGGTAGTCTGAAAGATTTGACTGAGAAGCTACAAAGTGTCATATCTACAAAAGTCTTTGATTTAGATCCACTTGTAAGAGCAAAGATGGTAATTAATTCTTTTGATGTTGAGTTCACTAATTTGACTGATATTGCTAAGGTTAAGGCTAAGGCAGCTTATGACGCTGAGATGTTGTAGAATATAAGTCAGAATATCAAAAATGACATTGACAGCCTTGACAGACACATTAAGGACTTAAGGAAATATCTTGAGACTGGAAAGTGTTTGTACATTCAGTGTACAAAATCTAAAAATATTTTAATTGAGGAAGAGAAGAAGATACAAGAGAAGCAAGATGAAATTGCAGCAGAGACAAACTCTTTGGCTAGCCTAAACATAAAGATTAGTACAGTTGAAAACAAGATCAAAAAATTATGTGATGAAATAAGGACTTTGAATGATGAGAAGAACAAGAAAATTATCAGAATAAACATCTTGAGAGAGCATGTCTCAATCAAGTTGACTATAATAGAAGAGCAGCTAGATGAATGTCTTACTGCTAAGACAACATTTTAGAAGTTCAATTTTGAGTCCCTTCAAGCCTGTCAGATTGTAGCATACGGATTGAGTACTTTACTCAATGTAGCATAATCAATAAAGAAGGCATGGGAGAAAGATTTTGAGACTTGGAAGATAGATTTTGCAAATTGTGTATGCAAGCCTACTGACTTTGCAATAAGACAGTAAGGTAAAAGTTTTGACACAATTTTGTATATCCCTTTCCACCCTTTATTTTGTCATTGTTGTCAAAGGGGGAGAGATATTTAGAAAATTGTCTATATATGATAAGGAAGGATACTCATAGGGGGAGTTCTATGGATTATTATGAAGTGTTATAGATTATGTGTATATTTTGAGGAGATATAAGGATAGTATACTTATTTTATACTATGGCCACAATTTTGATACAAATTTTGAGATTTTGACTTGTACACTTAGCCAATTTTCTCATATGTTGCCACCAATGACAAAGGGGGAGATTGTTGGCAATTTGGCTGAGGTATGTACATAGATGTTGTCATTATGGAAACATATGTTCCCTATTAAGATCACATAAGTTGGAAAGTAAGTATGGAAGATCGCAGACTAAAATTGTCTAAGTATGAAACAATGTTTTTGACAGAGCACCCGATACAGTTTGTTTTGGTGACATTCATTGGAGCATGATCAGAGTTTGCGTAGTTGAACATAGACTCTATGGTGTCTAAGGATACCCCATATCAGTGCACAAAAGAGTATGAATAGTACAGGCAAAGTTATGACTATTTTACCGATGATAAAGTACAACCGACAGAACAGTTTTGAAGACAGAACTAGTAAATGAATTAAGGGATTATTTTACTTGTCAAAATAATGACTTAATATTATAAAGAGATGACATCCTAGATGTTTACTCTTGGATAAAGATATGCAAGCTGACAGGAGAAATATATTATGTTTGTATCTTGTATAAATAAAGATGTACCGAACATACTTGAAATGTAATATGTAACATATGTAACTTGTGATAGCAGTGAAATTTGTTGATGCAAAGTTGTAAGCAGTACCATATTGTAATCAGTAAACATTTGTATTACTTGTTTGGGTAGTGAGCTCATCTAGTAATTAGTTTTTTTATCTACAACTCCTAACAGGGTTGAGGCTTCTAACAAGGCCTATAGTCCCTTAACCAGGACTGATACACTATATGATTGTAACAGGCTCCTAACAGGGTCAACATCCTTAACCAGATATCTTTTGATTAGTGGATCTTTGTGGGTACCATCCCCACTGGGGTTTTCCCTTGGCCAGGGTTTCCTCAAGAACATATCATATGTTATGAGTTCTTTACATTTACTGTTATGTATGCTATTTAGTTTCTTATGCTTTAAAGTAATCTGTTATATCCTTAAGTGGGCAAAAGTAAAAGTTTGTGAAATACTGATTCACCCCCCCCCTCTCAGTATTTCCTATTTCTAACAAGTGTTATATTCTAAAAGATGATAGGAATGGTAAATTTGACTCTAAAAGTTATGAAGGAATATTCTTGGGATATTCTACTAAGAGTAAATCTTATAAATGTTTGAATAAGGTTACTAATAAGATGATAGAAAGTGCTAATGTTAGAGTTGATGAGTTTGCTGAAAAGAATGATGAAGAAAGCATGAAGGAGTCTGAAGATTATGGTAGGTTTACTTATGTTGAAGATCCAGATTATCTACCGAAGCCACAGGATGAGTCTACCGAGCATTAGGAAAATGCTACCGAGAATCAACACATGCAAACTGAGAATCAAGAAGAAGCTACTAAGCAGGAAAATGAACCTAAACCAAATGATGAGTAGAGAAGAGATGAAGTGCTAGCAAGATTTGTTAGAAGACATCATCCATAGAATCAAATCATTAGAGATAAGAAATTTGGCATGTTGACCCAAAGTAAGTTAAGACATAACACATGCTTAGTTTGTGAGTTTGAATCTAAGAATGTTAGGGATGCACTTGAAAATGAGGAATGGATCAATGCTATGATTGAGGAAATTGAAAAAATTGAGAAGAATAAAACATGGACTTTAGTGCCTAGACCGACAGATAAAAATGTTATAGGTATGAAGTGGATTTTCAGGAATAAGTTGAATGAAAATGGAGAGGTCACTAGGAATACGGCAAGACTTGTTTGCAAGGGATATGCACAAAAAGAAGGTATTGATTATGGCAAAACCTTTGCACCTGTTGCTAGACTGGAAGGAGTTTGCATATTAATTGCTTATGCTGCACTTAAGGGATTTAAATTATATCAAATGGATGTGAAATCAATGTTTCTAAATTGAATTCTTGAGGAGGAGGTCTACATAGAACAATCAAAAGGGTTTGTTGATCAAAATAAAAAAAGACATGGTATGTAGACTGCACAAAGCCTTGTATGGATTGAAGCAAGCACCGAGGGAATGGTATGAAAGACTACATGCTTATCTCATAAGTATTGGTTTTGTAAGAACTAGGGAAAATGGTAATTTGTACATGAAAGGAGGATTTGATGATAACATTTTGATTGCTGAGATATTTGTTGATGATATAATCTTTGGAGGACAAGATCTAATTTGCAAATCTTTTGCTGATGACATGAGAAAGGAATTTGAGATGTCTATGTTTGGATAGATTAAATTATTTCTAGGTTTGCAGGTTATACAATAGAAAGGTGGGATTTTCATCACTCAATAAAAATACATTAAAGAAGTATTGAAAAATTTTAGCATGGAAGATGCTAAACCAGTGGGAACACCAATGGTAACGAGCTGTAAATTGACAAAGGATGATGAATATAGAGAAGTAAATCAGACTCTATACTGATCTATGATTGGTAAAATGATGTATGTTGTACATAGTAGGTCTAATATTGCACATGCAGTGGGGATTGTGGCTAGATTTTTTGCCAATCCTAAAGATTCACACATGGTTGTAATGAAAATAATCTTGAGATACTTGAAAAAAACAAAAGACTATGGATTATGGTATACATTTGAAGGCTAATTTGAACTAAGAGTTTACACTGATGCAGATTGGGCTAGAAACATAGATGACCGGAAGAGCACAACGAGTGGAGCATTCTTTTTAGGGGAAAGGTTGTGACTTGGATTAGCAAGAAACAAGCATGCATTTCTCAGTCTATTGCTGAAGTAGAGTATGTTGCTGCATCTACAAATTGTTCAAATATAGCTTGGATTAGATAAGTGTTGGAAGGGATGAATGAGATAATCATTGACCCGGTGATTATATATTGTGACAACACTAATTCTATAAATATTTCTAAGAATCTTGTGATGAATTCAAAGACAAAGCATATATCCATGAAGTATCATTACTTGAGGGAACAAGTTCAAGAGAAGCAGGTGAAACTAGAATTTGTAACATCTAAGGAACAACTTGCTGATATCTTTACTAAACCATTACCGAAGGACACATTTGAATATTTGAGGACTAGACTTGGGGTCCGTCCCCTGTCTACCTGCACTGAGGTGATCTAGAGGTTGCATCAACCTATACTTATTAGAAGATCATTCATGTTGATGCACATTAATCATACTTTGGATTTTGTCTAAGGTTGTAAAATATTGTAGAAGCCGGAACATAAATTTGTTTATCTGTACACTAAAGGTACCTAATATGAACCGAACAATAGAGAATTACTTGGCTGCTGTAGAGCTATTTGTATATTTTGTTTGGCATTTTTGTCAAAGGGAGAGAAGTTGCATATGAAAAGTTGCAAGAGAGAAAATCAGAGAGAATAAATATGAAAAATTAGTTAGTGAGAACACAGAGAAAGGGAGAGACTTGAATATTTGTTGTTGAGAACAAAGATAATCTAAGCACTGAAAAGATCAAATCTGCAGGGAGAGTCTACACTTGTAATGTTGTTATGTTTTGTAGTGATTAAACATATTAAATTTGAGCTTACCAAGCTACAACATTTACTTACATAGTTGTAGAATACATGTTTGGTATGTGTATGACATATTTTCATATTGCTTGTGTTGCCATCAATGCCAAAGGGGAAGATTGATGAACTAAAATTGATTGAATATCTGAATGAATTGAAGGAACAATGATTAGAGATCACCGAGCTACTGAAATGATATGTAAGATGATTAAATCAGTCAATATATTGTCATTGATGTCAACTAGTTTTGACAGTACTTATCATGCTAGTTACAAACATATGAACATTTGTTGAAGGAAAAAAAGATGAAGAACTGAGATATCTACATGAGGAAAAGATGGATATGACAGATAAGGATAAGGAAAAAATTGGGTAGCTTATTGATGAGTCTATGGTTTTATATTTTTGACTTGAGCATGTTACATTAATCTACTATGAAGAAGAGATTTGAAATTGAACATGTTAATGTGGTTGGTAATTGAAGATTTTTGTATACATTGAGCTAGTGCAGTGTATACCGATTGACACTATTAACCAAGCTAGTTTAACTAGTTATCACGGATGCATTTATATATTAACCAACTATGGATGAAAACATTAAATGCTAAGAACAATTGATTGAATTTGATGAGATGGAAATTGTTATGATTTCGAGATTAAGGATAAAGTTTTTTATGAGATCCACGACTGACAAAATTTGGAGAAGATATAAAGAATGAAATTGAAATGTGTTAATGACACATCTGCCGAGGAAGGTTTAAGAGGCAAAATGGATGAAGGAGATTAAGTAGAAAAATCTAATGGCTAATATGAAAATAGTTTACTTATCTATATAAGAGATATGAGTTTCATTATTGAAACATGCCAGAAAGAAGAAGACTGCAGAGATTTTGCATGAAGACTTTATTCATGCATGCCTGATCATACTGGTTAGTGAAAGAACTGAGACTGCAGACATTATCGAGCACCAGAGAACCATTTACCGAATGAAAGTAAGTTGAGAAATATTGAGGAAGTGAATTGATTAATGATCAATATATTTATATGGGATTAGCATAGATCTGAATATTTTCAATTGAGTTGTATTTGAGTCAGATCAGTACTATATCAGGTTTACCATTGATTTAGAAAATCTCTTAACCGAGTGGACTTAATAGTCTTATGTTCTACCCTATAACATTCGTTGAATGTAAAGTGTTATCTTATTGACCTCATAGTGAATGTTGGTCAAAAGTTAATTGTTAGTGATAATTCCTCTAACCAGGTCACACCTAACAGTGTGTATTGTAACCTTTAACAGGGTTGGCTCTTCACCGAGCTCACTTCAAAAGAGTGAATTATTTTGGGTTACCGGTCACAGGTGGTTTTTCCCTTAGTAGGGTTTCCACGTTAAATCATTGTGTTATGTGTTATTTGTGATGATTGTTTTTCTATCATACTTTACATACTACATAATTGATTTATTCGGTAATCATAGTTGGATAATTATTGGTAATTGGTAAACTGGACAAACAGATTGATATTTTATGTTACCGAGCTACACAATTTGTTGGAATTATTTTATAAGGTACATCTTTGTATTTGGGACTGTAGGATAACTGATCTAATTGATTCACCCCCCCTCCCCCCCCCCTCTCAGTTATTCTAACAATTCTAATAATTTGTCCCCTTGGAATTTATCCCAAGGACCTATGATGAGGTATTTGCGAGAGATCCAGATTTGTGGTTGGCCTGCCTGAGTTTTAACCATTGAAATGAAGGATAGAGTATATAAACCCCTATATCTCCTCATTTTGGTATCCATTATGCATTTATGAACAATCAAGAAAATTAGAGTTCAATATTTATTCTTCAATCAAGCATCCAAGTCTTTAATCCTTCAAAGCATTATTCCTACTTATTCATCAAGAATCATTGGAAAACTAAAATATTCATCATCCAAGGAATTTATTTCATTATTTACTTTTGGACCAAGCTACTACATCAACATTTTTTATCACATCCAAAGAGACATTGCATTAGTAAGGTTTTTGAGGTGATTTACAATTTAGATCTAGCTTCTATATAATCTTTCCTTATGTAATTTCCTTCTATTTCAAGTTTGATTCCTAAATAGGGGTTTGAATAAGGAAAAACCCTTTAGCTAACCTTCTTCCCCATTTTTCTACATGTAGGAATAGGTTATGGAGCCACCAAATAGGAATCAAAAAGATTGAGACCAAACACAACAATATACTATGCATGTGTGTATTATATGTTTATCTATATTTACACAATACATACTATAATCACCTAAAATTGGTCTAGTAGAACTTGAGCCCCCTCTTTCAATGAAATTTACTCAAATTAAATCCTAAACCTCAAAGGCATAATTGTGCAGAGTAACCACTAAAATCCCCTTTGCATAAGTAAATCAAAAATCTTATATCAAGCTTATATTATGGTCTAATTTCTAGAGCTTGCATATATATTTAATTGCTAAAACCTTACTTTTAATATAAAGTTTCTAAACTTTTATTAAAATAACACATTCACATGTGTGCACATACTTAATCTTGATTAATTAGAAATTAAAATGGATTTGTGCTTCCAAAATCACTATTTTGTCTTATCTTACCTAATATTTCTCTTTTGCCTCTTAATCCTCACCACTCATCTCTACCTAACCTTGCATATCCTTGCATCTACTTTTGCCTCTTCATCATGATCACTCATTCTTTTGCCTCTTAATCTCCACCCTTCATTCTTGAAGCAATTCCTTTAAAAGGAAGCTCTTCCTTGGCTCAAGAGTCTTGATTCTTGTTATCTTGCATTCTTAGAATAATCTTGTCATTTGATTTTTTAGCTTAGCTTCATTTCTAGCTTAATCTTGCATTGTTAATGTAGTTTCTTTACTTGCATTGCTTCAATAGAATAGCTCTTGCATTCTCATTCTAGAATACTATTTGTTTGCATTCATGTTAGCTTAATCTCTCATTCTAGCTTAAATATTTTATTTTAGCTTTATCTCTAGCTTTGAATCTTCCATTTTGGAGTATTCAAGTCACTAATCCTCTATGCCAATTTGATGAGCATCATGAGAAGGATTAAACTTGTTTCAACTAGGAAGCTATGAGCTGCTTCTTGAGATTTCCTCTTCCATGGATTCTCTCAAGTGTAATGGTTCATATAAGTGTGTCACATGTTTGATCACACATCTTTGGTGCCAATCATGGGGCTAAACATTCATTTTTAGCTCCATTTCATGCATTTTTAGCTTTTGGGCGTCACAAGTTTGTCACTTTTGTTTTGCAAGACAGAGAGTTGTACGACACTACCTAGGTGACATTCTAGTATACTTCTAGAAACTTCTCATTCTTTGGAATATCATTCTATCTCTCTGAGAAATATCACCTCCTTTGCATGGAAATATGGTTTTGCTTCTATGTAGTCTATCACCTGGGCCTAAAATATCACCTGACTTCTTTATAGTATATCGTACAATTTTCTGACAAAATGATTAAATGTTGTCCAAATTTAATTTCTATCATAGTTTGAGTTTTAGCTGAGATTGCTTGATTTTTTTGCATTTTCAGATTTATTGGTTTTCTAACAACAACTAACAAGTGATCTTGTAGGGTTATTGCTTTCATTTTCATACTTTTTTATGCCCTAACTTGTGGTTTTGTAGGATTTTATTTCCAAAGAGATCAACATTTTCATGGCTACTAATGCTTTTGATGTAGGATGCTTGTCAAAGACTCAATATTGAAACTACTAATGCTATTTGTCTAGTATGTTTCCTTGGAGATACAAATCAATATTGTGTTTTCTTACATTTGGTTTTCTAGGCACCTAGCTTAACTAGAGGGCTTCTTGTCGTGTGGTTGGTTGAGTAGTAGGAGAGTATGTTCTTTTCCTTTTGGGAAAATTAGAAATCTTGAACTACTTAGTTGATCACTTGCAATTAGTATTATGTAAATAAACATGTTCTTGATGTGTTTGGGAGACACTATGGAGTAGGAGAGTATGCTCTTTTCCTCATGTAAAATAAAAAATCTATACCTCCACTAGCTATCCATTTCTTTTCTTGCATTTACCTTTAGAGGGCCTGCCAAGAGAGCAATCTTTTGGGAATGACCCAAGTGGGGAACAAGAAAACTTGGTAGCTCCATCCCACTATAATAAAAATCTTCCTTTAATCTATTTTATACTTCTAATGCTTCTTCATGTGTTGGTCCTAGTTGCCTCAATCTTGTTAAGCAATACTACACTTGATTGGGTGCTTGTAGGGCCTTCTTGGTCTCAATCTTGTTTACAAGACTACAAGAGGAGTACATTCACTTTGTATAGGGTCGAGAGGTCTAAATATTTCTTGTGATACTATGCATTTTAAGAGCTTTTAGGGCTATAGGCCTTAATTTCACTTGTGAAACTATAAGGGGTAGTCATGAACGAAGATTCTTACTAAACACCTTAGGAATTAGAGGCTAACCTTTTGGATATGTGGCTTCCTTTTTGAAAGGATTGATCCAAGTGGACTTTACCTAGATCACCCCAAGATACTCACCATATGTACTCCCTTGGATGAAAATCCATAACAAAGCCAACATCACTTTGTGTGAGGTAAATGAGTAACAAGTTGTGGGCAAAGGTTGAAACACTTCCTGCTTGACCTTAGGTAGTTTTCTTAATGTGCTTTAATGTGCTAAGACCCGTGAAAACTTTTATGGAACATACACTTGATATACTTGACATATTGTTACACCTTGAAAAACCTCACATATGCTTGTATCCACAAGGTTGCTTTGTCCCTTGTTGGATTGTTTGGAGACTATTGCTTGTTCACACTACTTTCTTTCAAAATAAACCTTGTCTAGGGAATGGTCACAACTTTTCAATCCACCTTGAAATATTTTGGAATCAAATGTTTGGACTAAGCTCAAACATTTTCAACATTTCTTTCCTATTGTGATACTTAACTTATCTTGTTATTTGGTACATTCTAGTATGTTAGGAATTGCCTCTAGCTAGAAAAGATTACTTTGGTCTCTTGACTACATTCTTGGCTATATTATAATGTTCACTTGTCCATCATATCTTTGATCACCTCTCTTGGATGCTCTATCCTATCTTTGATTGTTCACAAATGTCATACACAAGGATCTACCCATAGCTTGGACATTTGTGGCAAGTTATCTTTTCTATGTCTCTCTTAAAATTTTACACTTTGGTCAAGTGAACACTTTTTACTTACCTAGGTTGAACATGAAGTCATCCTAAGTCATCCTATTTAGATTTTGACAACCTTATTTCATGTCGGTCACAACTAGATTTTAGATCCGCAAAGGAAAACAACTTGAAGATACCTTTGACAAGTCATCTAAAGACAATCGTATACCTTGGGTTTTCAAACCCTTTGCTAATATCTCTAGTGAATCTACCTTATCCTCTCCTAGGTTGGCACATAATGTTTCTTAAACTCCAATTGTGGAAGAATAAAACAAGAGGATTGAGGAATTACTAAAAGAATTGGGTGACAAGCACTTTGGACAAGAAAACCAAGAGCGGATCAACTCTAGACATGTCTCACAACATGGCTCTCAACATACTAAACTTAGATCACATGGTTCACAAGGTGGTTATTTAGATTAAAAAAAAACTGAAGAAGATGTCTTGCAATTTCAACAAGATGAACGCTTGCAGAGACTTATGAAGTTGACCTTGAGTCAAAAAAAAGATCAATAATTCTTGCATTTTTCCTCACAAGGAGTTAACTTACCTCATAACTTTGGTGTTGACAATCTAATCAAGAAAGAAAAACCATTTGAAATGGAAATCATGAACAAACAAATGGAATAAATGATGAAACACATGCTACACTTAGAAAAGGAGAAGGAACAACCAAGCATATCTTTTTCTCTTGAGGCTATATGCTCATTTCCTTTTGACAAAAATCTATACATGTCTCCTTTTCCTCGAAAAATTGAGTTTCCTAAATATGAAAAGTATGATGGTAGTAGAGACCCTCATGATCATATTAGGGAGTTTTTCACACTAAGCATGGAGTTCTTGAATGAACTCACTTATCTTATGAGGCTCTTTTGTAGGAGTCTTAGTGGTCAAGCTATGGAATGGTTCACTAAACTATCTCCTCCTCTCAAATATTTTGACTAGCTAGTGTAAAGATTTATCCAACAATACTCCTATAATATTCAATGTGCTATCACTATGCTTGATCTTTTCAACATCAAACAACACCAAGGTGAATCCTTTGTGGTTTTCCTACAATGATGGTGTAAGCTCTACTCATGTTATCCTCGGTATATTCCTGAGATTGAAAAGTTTGATATATTCATCAATACCTTGGTTCCTGAAATGAATTATGCAATGCAAATGCAAACTCATGCTTCATTTGATAAATTGGTTGAATATTCTCTTCTCATAGAGGACATCCTTGTTTGTAAGGGCGATATCACTCTTCAATCTAAAGAGCATAAATTCTCTTCTAAAAACCAACATAGCAAAGATAAGAACAAGTTCTAGAAGAAGCCTAAAGATGTCATTAATGATGGAATTGTGGGTACAACTTCAGTATCTACCAATCCTAAAGAGCCCATTCTCAATCTATCTAGTGTCGTGAAAGCTAAAACTGATAAAGCTTGGGCCTCTAAGCCTAAGATAAACTTCACTTCTCTTAGAGAATCACTTGAAAATTCTTTGAAGACACTTCTGACTAATCAAATTATTACTTTTCCTGATAACTCAAGACCCTATGATCCTGAGATAAAGCCTAAATGGTGGAATGACAACCATTATTGCGATTATCATCGCAACAAAGGCCACAAGACAAACGAATGCATAAAGCTCAAAAATATCATCCAAGATTTGATTGATAATGAGACTATTGTGGTTGATCCCCCACAAGTGAACAATGATCATAAGGCTTTCAAGGAGCCTTTTCCTAAATTTAAAAAAGGGGAGTCTTCTAAGTCAAAGGATAATAAGGTTGCCTACACCTACTCTAATAGTGACAATGTGATCAACATGCTTGAATCCTTTGATCATACCAAGGGAAAATCAAAATTTGAATCATCTAATGTGATTCCCACTCTCAAGAAAAGGTCACTCCTCTAGGAGAAGCTTTGTCTTCCTCCTCTTCTCCTAAGAAAGAAACAATCTCAACATCTAAACTAGATACCTTGTCAACTTCATAGGATTACAACTTGGTTGACCAACTTCAACATAATTCATCTCATATCTCTATACTTGAGCTACTAAAAATATCTCATGCTCATAGGGAGATCCTTGATCAAACTCTTCTTGCAACTAATGTACCTAAGGACCTAGACATTGATAAGGTCTAGTACATGGTCAGTCACCTCTCTTCACCTCCTTATCTAAATTTCTCTAAAATAGGTGACAAATCTATCATCCATCCTCACAATCAGCCCCTTCATATTGAAGTTTACATCTACAAGTATAGAGTTAAGCACATTTTGATAGATGGAGGCATGGGTTTTAACATTTACACTTTCAGTTTGGTTAAAGCTCTTGGTTTCTCAGAGCATGTTGTCGATCCCCGATGTAAAATAATGATCAAAGCATACGATGAAGAGGAACATTATTCTAATGGCATGGTAGTCTTGCCCATTCAGGTAGGTCCTGTTTAGTAGGATGTCATTTTTCAAGTCCTGGATACTCCCTTAGCATACACCATACTTCTAGGTCATCCTTGGATCCATGCAATGCACACAGTTCCTTCTACATACCATTGATACATTAAATTTCCTCATGATGGAATTTAGATTACTATCCTTGCACACTCAACATACATCTGTAGCAATCCTAAACAAGTAGACCGAATGGTTCCCCACAACAAAGAAGGGTCAAATCCTAGAAAAGAAGAAGCAAAGGAAAAAGTACCTCTATTAGACTATGGAAAAATAATACTTGTCAGACCTACTGGTATGGGATAATATCAAGTTGACACTCTTCCCATCTCTTTAAAATCTTATGAAAAATCATCTCTCTCATCCATTCCTACAACTAAAACAACACCTATAGTACATAAAAGTACTGGAATAGTTAAAGCTAAAATTCCCCTAGAACTAGAAAGGGAATAAAGTGTTATCTTACAAAGACTCTACAAGAGATAATAATTTCAACAAGAGATCAAACATAATGAAATCTCACCTAAAAAGTATGGTATGGGATATAAACTTATGCAGAAGATGGGATAAAATGGAAAAAGTCCTCTTGGAAAAGGAAAGGGTCTTCTTGAACCTCTACATGCTGAATCCAAAAATCCTAAAGACAAAACTAGTGTTGGCCATCAGGAACATAAGCTTGACAAACCTAGGTGCAACACTCACTCATATGAGGAGTCATATGATGAAGAAGAAGCATAAATACAACCAATGACATATTCAAGGTTGTTACATATCCAAAAGTCTAATCCATACTATTAAGGAGATCCTTATATACCATTACAAGCTCCTTAAGAAAATGAACCCATGGCTCCAGCAAAACATGGTCTTGATCAAGGAAATCTCACTCATTTTCCTACGAAAAATCCTACTCCTAGTGATGGTACTACTACTACTAATACTACTGTTGAACATATCATTGACTCTTATCATGTGCATCCTAGTTGGGGGCAACTAGCTGATGTCTCCCATATCTTGGATATGCCTATTCTTGACTACTCTACTAATTCTACCAAACAAGCTCTTGCTACTAAAAACATACCTCCTAAAATAGAAGAAAGTGATGATGAAGATCTACCTCCTACAATAACTCTAGCTGATTACATCAGACAATATCGCAATAGTGAAACATACTCAAATGAATATGAGTGAGACTCATTATCAGATGCTACAATAGAAATTCAAGTTGATGTCATACACATATATTCTCCTGTTATGAATTTTAAAAGAGGAGAAAGATCAAATTCTCAAGATCAAGCAAATGATGAAGATCATTTCCATCCTTATGTGGAAATAAGTCCTATGGCTCCTAGGCCACTTGCTCATAATAACACTATAGCTAATCAAGCAAATCATGGGTATATAATACCTCATCCCCTAATAACTTCATAGAATTTAGGAAGGTCTAGGATTGAGATGGTTCCTATTTGCACACTTCTACCACAAGAAGAGGTACTTAGTCCTCGAGATAGGCCGTTTGGGTTATATTCATGTAATACTCCTCTAAACTCTTGTGACTCTTCTAGGACAACTCATGATCGACAATGCTTTATGGAGGATAACTTTCTTGATCTCTCTAATTCATTCATGAATGATGAGGATGATACCGATGTCTTTTCACTTAAACCTATTGAACCTTTATCCCTCATTCTTCCTGAGTTAAGTGGCTGGACCACTTCCCATCCCTCCCTCCATCTAAACCTGTCATATCAGCCTCATTCATCCATAATTCCTGAGCCTTATGGAAGCCATTTGGTTGTCCAACATAAAAACCATAAATACAAGAATTCACTTACATATGAAGATCATCATGTCCTATCTAATCGACATGTGGCTACAAAAACAAAAGAAATATTTAAAAGATGACAAGGGTTCTCCAAGAAAAGAAGAAAATCAAAGAAAATATAGATTTCAAAATCCATCATAAAATAATTGCGATCAAAAGCATCTCAAAGTAAAGAATGATCAAAGGCTATGTGGATTCCCAAGTCTCTCTTGAAAGACTTGGATATAAAATCAAAATCAATGTGGACACTCTAGCTTCCAGTTTCTTCCTATGACTCACTTCACTCCCAAATTCTCTACACCATCATTACCTCCAATACCTCATGATATTATCCAATCTATCACTCATTTCCTAGAAGTGCATCTTGGTATCGGCTCATTGCAAATGACTTGTTTAAGAGAGGTCTAGATGGTATTTTCCTTAGGTGTCTAGAACATGAGTAATTTGAGAAAGTGTTAAGAGATATCTATGATGGTATTTGTGGATCTTACTTGAATGATCTTTGCTTGGCTACGAAACTCTTGATAGTTGGACACTACTGGATGGACTTTTCTATCACTATGAAAATGTTCTCATAGAGCCTCTCAATGCTCTTCACTTGAAGCAAGTTTACAACTAAGCATCTTGCTTCTTGTACAACAATCTACGATCTTGAAAAAATAATCTAAAAAGCATATAAAGTCCTAAAAAAATTCTTAAAATTATAAAATGTCCCCAAAAAATGATCATCCTGGTGAAAACTTGGAAACATGCGCCTTGATGTATCCATACAAAAAAAGTCAAATATAAAAAAATACAAAACAATCAAATATAAAAAATACAAAAATGAAAAAAATGAAAAAGAACAAAAAATAAAAAAAAATAAAAAATCATGCCTTGGTGAAAACCTAGAAACAGATGCCTTGGTAGCAAAAATAGAAATAATCTCCAAGTGGTGAAAACCTGGCAAACATGTGTTGTAATGTCCCCACCAGGGAACCCATAAGGAATCAGGTCCTATGACCAAAAATTGCAACTAACAAATTTTTTCTAACATTACATCATTACTACTTCACATTTACATTCCTTAAGGTTCCCTTAATGAATTCATTTGCTAACATAATTATATTAATTATCCAAATTGAAATTCCATTTCCTTTCTTTACTTTCACATTTAGAACTTAAGAGATAGGGTAAGAAAATAACATTTCATTTACAATTATATTCCTTACTTTATATACTAATTTCATTTCTCCTTCCTACACATTGAATAACTACAAATTACATTTTTAACCTGAGCATAATAAACATTTTCTTTCATTGCAACAAAGGAGAGATAGAAAAGATAATTTCAACATGACATAATATATTTCCAACTTTGATCTTTCAAATAACAACCCTTGAAACAAAAGCCTAAAACTATCCCTCCCAATTACATGGCTTTGCTTTTTCAATTACATCTTTCTAATAATAGATCCCATTACAATAACAAGTACATGCATGGCCCAAAGGCATTACAAACATATCTTTTCATCTTTCCTTTTTGAATAAAACATATTACAAAATACAAATATCTACATCAATGCATAAATTTGAACGCATCCAAGTCACGAGCCACGAATAGGACCTCGAAAGATTTTTTCCACCCAACCATGTGGAACTGATGATGTTCTACCCCCCGTGCTAGGAGATAGAACCAAGATACTCACAAGGCCCTAAGCAGTCTAAGGCTCAAAAGATAAAGAAATCCAAGACTCAAAAGAACATAGAATATCATCATACTATAACATAGAGGTCAAGGTTCTAGGATACCACCTAAGTGAGTGTCATCACACAGCCTATATATTGGGATCCTTCCTGGTAACCATGTAACCCTGGTCCCCCCTTTATGAATAGGGATCCATCCTGGTAGTTATCCTTGGTCCCAGTACTCCAATCAGGTCTGTGTGGCCATTATTATATTCTCTTTCATTATCTTTTGAATCCCCCCTTCCCAGGTTAATTTTTAAGGTTATCACTTTTTACAAACCCACCCATCTGATCCTCTGGCAACCACTTTAGGGTTCCAACACCTATGGTGAGCCACTCACTTAAGGTTCCTATTCCCTTACCCCACACACACACAAGCCATGAAAACCTCAAGTAATCTCAAAAAGATCTATCTCTTAGGTCTAGGGAACCCTTCGGTGCACTCAGGCCACCCGAACAAGTTCTGACCTTATATTATGGACTCTACCAAAAGCCAAGTATGAACAAAAGCTTAAAATCAAAACCATGTATAGAAATTCATTAAACACAACATAAAACTTTCCACATGCATTTACACAACATTTCATAGCTTATTTCAAAAATCTAAGGAAATCTCATGTGGCTGAAATTTGGCTAAGTTTGAATTTTTTTTAAGAAATCTCAAAATTAGAAATTGCATCATAACTCCCATGAATCTGAAACCTATCCCAATCATCTCAGAAGGTACCTAAACCCTTTATACAAGTATAAGAAATTAAAGTACGTAAACTTATACTTAAATGTTATAATTGTATAAAGCCTGAATCCTGCAACTTAAAAGCCCCTAAAACCCTAAAAAAAAAATCCAAATGACTTTCCACACAGACTCATAAGATAGTGTGCATTCCCATATGACATTTGACCAACTGTCGCATGGGTATGGCTAAACTGTCGTATGACAGTGTAAAACACTTACACGAAATTACACTTTAAACCACCCCGAAAACACTTAAAATTGATTTTTGACCCATACGACTTTGCATTCATCCCATACAAAATTTTCCCAAGTGTCATACAAGTATGAACACAATGTCGTATGACTATGGACACAATGTTGTACGACTCTGCATAATACTTTACGAAAAAAAATTTTTAAACTACCCGAAAACATTAAAAACTGGTTTCTTTAGGCATGGAGAATGCCTGGGAAAGGTTCCCTGAGGTCAACCTAATGCAGGGACCTCAGCACCACATCCATAGCACATAATCAACATTACCTAAGCCTTAGATTAAATAAAATAAAAACAACCATTCACAAAGAAGCTTGCAAACGGAAAAGAGTATGGAGAAAAAAAGATTGTATCTCAATCCTACACCTTCATGACCCTTCCTGATTCTTCCTAGACTTCCCTATTTCATTCAATACTAAATAAACACATTCTCCCACATGACCACAAGTGTTCCTAACTTCCTAGGAAGATTTTTGAAATACAAAGTAAATAGAAACTATATAATCCTACATAAATTAATTCCCGGAAACACAGTAGAATATACAAAGCATAAAACATTTACATATCATTTTGGATACATAGAAAAACAATCATATTAAAATTTAATATCATATCATCTACACACACATTCATACACAATAGAGGAAGAATGGAGATTCTTCCCAGTTTAGACCCTACCTTGGGTCCTGCAGAGAATCCTCTTCCCTTGGCTGGAAAATCTCTGCAAAGCTTCAATCCTTGAGTAGATATCCTGCTGGAAATCTTCCTCCAAGCAATCCTCACACACTTGACTTCACAAATGAGAGACTCTCAACTCACATAAACTTTCAATAAATATTTCCAGAGAAATCAATTACAGACAACTCAAGCAAAAATCAATCCTCCAAAATTATCATCTAAAATTACTACCCCCCTTCACACCAAAATCTGCAATTATTTATCCTCCAACTATGTGGTTGGAGGAGTTGCTTTAAGGGAAGCAACTTCTCCAACTTCCATAGTTGGTTGGAGGGACAACCAAATAATTCCCGTAAAGACTTAATCAAAGTTTTAATAAAATTTAACTAAAATATCCTTCAAATAAAACCATAACAAGAATAATAGACAAATACCTTTCAAGAAAGACACATAGCACAAATGGAAAACAAGTAGCCCAATTTCTAGGAGGTCTCGAGTTCAACTCCCTCCTAGCTAGTTTTACTACAAAGAGAATTTTCCTTTTATTATTATTTTTACTTTTTGTTTAATACATTTGTCAAATATACTTTATTTAATTCACTTTATTTATTTATTATAAATAACATGCCATTAACACAATTAATGAAAACATACAATTTTTATTATTTATATAAGCATGGATATATGCATGTGCACCCACATATACACATACCTATATAAAAGAAAAACAATTATAACATATTTATAATTATTATACATATAAAATAGATTAATTCTAACTCATAACATACACTCAGACCAACATCAAATCAAGTCCATAACCTAAACTGCACTCTACTACCCAACTAGCATAACTTCCTAAATAGAATTATAAGTCCATGGGTAACCTTGAGAGTATCTTGGTTAGATCTCCATACATCAACAGTTCAAGGATTTTGAAGGCACGCTCAAACTTGTGTAGCCAGGTGGAGACAATGTCTGGTACCTGCATCCTACATCACCAACTGATATGCATATACAAATATCTATAAATATAACCAGATAGTGGCAAACAAGGAGGGAGAGTGTGACATTGTGTGGACCTCCTATAGGAGTAACTACGACTGCCCCTCCTCATCCTACACTCACATCAACTAGTGAACATTAAACCACAATAGGGTCAGTAGGTTAGATCATAATATAAACATCATAACACAAATCAATGTAAAACATTTTACTAATAGTTCATTTCTAGCCATTCATCATTAAATTAAAACTCATTTAATATGTCCAAATAACCATAGTAACCAAATATATATGCTCAAATGTCTCATAAAATGCCAACTAAATAATAATCATAGTCCATCATAAAATCCCAAAGTGTCAAAGCAATAGTCTTGTCAGTCTAACATAAGAAGATGCTAGGGTGGGCATTACATGTGCCACTTGTAATCAGCGCTCCATCTATCAACATGTGGTTGAACTTTGGTCCCCTTCCATTGCTTTCCATTTCCTTGTGTCATCATAGGATGGAACTTGTCTTAGTCTTGTCCTCGGTTCTTGTCTGTTGTCTAGAGGCAATCGTATGCCTATCTGAGATGTCATTGCTTTATCCCTTGGTCAAACTCTTGAGCTTAACTTGAGTTAGTTTATTAGTTCTTTCCAATGGATATTTTATCATCGACACTACCTGGTGTTTCTCAACACCCCAAACCTACAGTGTTTTTTAACACTACAATTTGGACATCACTGTGTTTCTCAACACATATCGGATCTTGCACTATCCACTACACACTTGCTCTTTGACACAAGCACAAAGGTGTTTCCTTAACACCCATCACAAACATTACATCCTAGAAAAATAAAAACATCTGAGATAGGCTAAACTATTTTGTTGTGTGCTATCTATTATCATTGACTTTTTATTGTTGTGTCTTCTAAGGTCATTTGACAATATCTACTTTACTAGAGATTCACGACTAGGAGCATAACATCTTTTTCTTTGATTTTTGCTTGTGGTGTGATTTCAATGATCCTAAGTTGTCTAATAAACTAGGTGTTTGTGGTAAGAGACTCCATCATGATTGGAACACTGCACATACCTTGACCTTCTTTATTTGGACACTTAGGTGAGGTTGGAATTACCTCCTTGTCTGTTGCTTATGTGTAGTATGTATGACAACACTCCTAGTTATCTTGGTAGCTTGTACTTTGACATGGGTTTTATCTTACAATATTAGCTTGGAAACCATGTTCAGGTCATCTCGACGCTTATGTCTCGATGCTTAGATGTGTTTCCTACATTTTATCTAATAAGCTTGTATTCATATCTCCATGGTTGCTCTCGCACCAGTGAAGGTTGTACTAACGTCCGATGTCCCAATCACTCAAATGATGAAAACTAATGGCTACAGGATCAGTGACTTGACTACTCTAGTGTCTTAGGCTACATTTCATTCTAGGGCTGCATTTATGGTTCCCTTGAGCTATCCTTCCTTTCTCTCCGCCAAGGTTTTTCAACTGCAAATCCTTGTTTTTTATCCTATTTTTAGGATTGAAATCAAAATTCCAAATCTTGTAACATAGTTGATTGTTGACGCTATCACTTCTTGCTCACTTCCCCATTCATTTCTTGGACTTTTGAGGCTATTTTCCCCCCTTGTACCTCATTTTGATTTCAATCCTGAGGGGGCATGACAATATAGAAAATCTTTTCATCAATCAAATTTCCTAATCTGCAAATCTAGTAATTGAACCAAATCTTAAATCAATCAATTGAATCAAGACTAAACATCATCACTCAGAGCATCTCAAATTCATTTCTTCATATGAAGTTGAGATTCTCCACATCTCCTTTCTGAAAGAGTGTTCTCATTGCTTCACATCGGTTCACTCAGACATATAATTTTTTGATCTCTTGGGGCATATCAAGCTCATTGGGACCCATACCAATTTGGTAGTGTCTCTCAAATGATTCTAGCTATCTCAATCTCCTTGGACATATATTCAGTCTCATCACTTCATATCAAGCTGGATACTCTTGTCTTGCTTATCGGTCTTCGTTCAATCAAGTTCGAAGTCTAATCTCTATCAACTATCATGACATCATAATTCTTTGACTCAATGTGTTCCCAAATCACTCACACATTAGTCAAAGGGGGGCAAATGTAATCACCTAAAATTGGTCTAGTAGAACTTGAGCCCCCTCTTTCAATCAAATTGCCTCAAATTAAATCCTAAACCTCAAAGGCATAATTGTGTAGAGTAACTAAAATCCCCTTTGCATAACTAAATCAAAAATCTTATATCAAGCTTATACTATGGTCTAATTTCTAGAGCTTTCATATTTATTTAATTGCTAAAACCTTACTTTTAATATAAAGTTTCTACAATTTTATTAAAAGAACACATTCACATGTGTGCACATACTTAATCTTAATTAATTAGCAATTAAAATGGATTTATGCTTTCAAAATTGCTATTTTGTTTTATCTTACCTAACATTTCTCTTTTGCCTCTTAATCCTCACCACCCATCTCTACCTAACTTTTCATCTCATTACATCTCCTTTTGCCTCTTCATCTCAATCACTCAGTCTTTTGCCTCTTAATCTTCACCCTTCATTCTTGAAACAATTCCTTTAAAAGGAAGCTCTTCCTTGGCTCAAGGGTCCTAATTCTTGTTATCTTGCATTCTCTTGCATTCTTAGAATAATATTGTCATTCAATTTCTTAGCTTAGCTTCATTTCCAGCTTAATCTTTCATTCTTAATCTAGTTTCTTTTCTTGCATTGCTTCAACAGAATAGCTCTTGCATTCTCATTCTAGAATACTAGTTGTTTGCATTCATGTTAGCTTAATCTCTCATTCTAGCTTAAATCTTACATTTTAGCTTCATCTCTAGCTTTGAATCTTCCATTTTGGAGTATTCAAGTCACTAATCCTCTATGCTAATTTGATGACCATCATGGGAAGGATTAAACTCGCTTCAACTAGGAAGCTATGAGCCGCTTCTTGATATTTCCTCTTCCATGGATTCTCTCAAGTGTAATGGTTCATAGAAGTGTATCACACTTTTGATCATACACATACATACATGACATAAACATGTTACAAAATTGTTATTTTATTGAATTTAAAAAGGACTTTGATGTAATCTCCATAGATAACTTATGGTGTGGACTAGAAGAACTTGATTTTGCCCTTCATTTAAGAGCTGTTGTTTAGAGGCTTACTAATGAACTAAAACTCAAAAACAAAACCTCATTAGGAATTTGAGAAAGTTTTAGGAGTGGCATAGTTGACAACTAAGGTTGTCCCCTTTCTCCTACTCTCATTTGTTCATATATTGACAAGCTTTAAGAATGGTTGAATTTCTAAGGGGGTGTTTGGAAGAGTTCCTGGAAAAGCTTCTTTTATATGCATATAATCTTATTTTGATTACTAAATAAACTCTCTGGATGCAATTTGAACATTTATATTCCCCTAAAAAAAATTATAGAGCATGATTTTTCTTTAAATAGAAAAAAAAATGGGCAATATAAGTTCTACTTTAAAGGAAACTTTCTTGAAAAAGTAATTAGCTGGGAAGGATGCAGAAAAGAGAGAAATCTAGGGGGGTGAAAAGATTTATATTCTCTCCAAACTATAAGTATAGAGGTAGAGCTATGGGATTGGATTAGGATTCATTTTGGACCTCTAGTGCTTCTAGTGGTGATCTATGGATGTTAATTATAGGCTAGCAAAACTTCAATTTCTAAGTGGAAGCAAATTGAGAGAGTTCAAAAGCACTTGATAACAAGCAAGTTCAAAATAATTTGAAGGTTTGGTCCCTTGTGAGATCATGTTAAGTGAAATGGGGGTTGCACATATTGGAGTGATTACAATGTCACATCCCATAAATTATCTAAAAATAATAATAAACAAAAGCTAGTGAGTGGTGTAAGGTGGTTTTCAACGATATCACAAGAAAACACAAAAGGTCATTGATGAAACAAAACAACAGATATATATATATATATATATATATATATATATATATATATATATATATATATATATATATATATATATATATATATATATATATATATATATATATATATATATATATATATATATATATATATATTTAAATTAGTTGTTGGAAGCTACAATTGAAATAATTATTATATTTTCACTGATATCAAACCTTAATTGGTGAGACAGTTGTTATCTAGTAGAGTGTTATATCATTTGATTGATGAAGAGGATTTCAAAATAGGAGATAACAAGAAGACCTAGGGAAAAGGTTGAGTTATGAGAAACTACAATGGACACTTGATTAGTTGGTACATTGGCAAGATAATGTGTTGTTTATCTATAATATTAAGTGAAGGAGATAGTTGATTTGAAGCATAGAAGAGATGAGGAAAGTAAGATTGAAAGAATAGGCTTGACCGAGCAAAAGAGTTGAAGATTAAGGAACTTAAAGAATAAGCCGAGTGATGCTAGTGTTGACCGAGTGCCAATATAAGCCAAGAAAATATAGTGTCAACTGAGCATTAGTAATAACCGAGCATCATAAATTGGACCGAGTGAAGACAACGAGTGCCGAGAAGAACAATTTAGTGATGACCGAGTTATCCAGTGAAGACTGAGCAGAAGAACACAATGATGACCAAGTGTCAGTATTTTATAGTTTGTGAAGGGATTGAGATTCCTAGCTGGCACAGTTTAATTATTGGAATATATAAAGTGTGTTGAAGATAAGGATGAATTACTTGGAACATTTAATGCATGGTAAACTGTGTTTGCACCTTCCTATGCATGGATTCAAAGAGAAGTTTTGAGAAGTATCTAGAAGGTTAGAAGGAGAATGAAATGTTGGAAGGATTTGATGAATCTGACCAAAACCTAAGATATACGGTAATGATTAAGCGAAAAAAGATCAATCTACCTAGTTAAGGAGGTTGATTATGTTGATTGTCAAACCTAAGCAAAAGGCTAAGAAGAGATGTGATTTCTTGAAGGGTTTCCAAGAAGATTAGAGATGGATATGATAATGAAGGCCAGTTAGAGGATCAACATATGACCTACATTGGATCTGTATTTGCAAAGTGAGTTGTTTGTATCATATCAAACCTACTGTTACTTTCTAACCATTGTATCAATTGGAATCCTTTAATCAAGGTTGACCTAATAGTCATTTATGAATCCTTTAATCAAGGTGACATTATAATGGGACATTCTTAAGCCCTCTAACAAGGCCACTCCTAACAGGGTGATTAAATCCTTTAACAGGGTCACACCTAGCAGTGTGTATTGTAACCTTTAATAGGGTTGGCTCCTCATAGAGCTCACTTTAGAATAGTGAAAATTGGTAGCATGTTACTAGTGTTTTTTTCCAAATTGGGTTTCCACGTTAAATCCTAGTGTCATACTTGTGTGAATGTTATTGTATACACTAAAAAGTGACTAAATTAATTAATTAAATATTTATTATTTAATTAATATTGACTTGATGAATTAATTAAATATTTATTATTTAATTAATATTTATTCCTCTATTTATTAGATAAATTATTCAATTTATTTGATAAATTCATTATAGTCTAATTCTCTATCCTAAGTTTTCTAAATAATCCTATTAAAGTGATTTAATCAATTATACACTCACTAAATATGACTAAGTCTCCTAGTCCACCTCATCCACCTAGTCACCTGACACATCACCTTGGCTAAAATAATTAATTATTATTAATTATTAAATACTCATTTATCCTCAGCCACATATGTCCTATCTTTAAGGGCTATGTGGCCTCATAAGACTTGGTCTCATGACCACATGTCTTCCCCTACACTAAGTCAAGAAGCTATCCCTATTCCTAAGGAGCTTCTCAAGCCACCTCTAAGGGTCAAAGGTGACTCATGGGACACTTGTACAAAGATTCCTCATGACAAAACGTCCTTCCCTCTTCCTCTCAATGGTCTTTGTGAGACACTTGACATGTGTATTTCCCTTCCACCTTCTTCTCTTCCATGTCAATGTGAGAGGAACATCATCCCTATTCTTCCTCTCACATTCCAACTACATCCCCCTTTCTCTCAACTCCTTCAACCAACTCAATCATAGCCCTAGGACCTTCCACCTTTCAATCTCCATTGTAGGGTTGTGCCACCTAGGCTTGGGTTCTCCAAAAATCTATAAAAGGAGCCTCATTTTCCCTTTGTGAGCTAATAGCTAATAGAAATTTTCAAGAAATCAAGCAATAGGCAATCAAGCATTCTAAGCATCAAACATTTTAAAGTATTCAAGCAAGCATTTTGAAATCAAGCTTAGGCCATTTTTCATACATTCACTCAATCTCCACACTTTGAGAGCATCTTGGGAAGGAGCTTCATTTGGAAATCTGAGAGCTCAACATCTTCAAGGAATCAAAGCTAGGAGGGAAATGGAGACAAGCTACATGGTAGGTGAAGGTAAAACCTTGTTTTAGCTTCATTTTTATTGTATTCTTCATTGTTGTTTGCTAATTAGTTTGATTTATTAGCTTATATTTGTTAATATTTCATTTAGAATAGTTAGAAATCTAATTTGCATACATTTTTGGTGCCCACCGTGGGGCCATCCCCACATTTTTGACATTTTATTTGTAGTTTTTCGTGTGAAGATTTTTCCAGGTTGTTTCTACACATCCATCCATGATTTCTGCACATACATCACTTTCTATTGTGCATACATTTATGTCTACCATAAATGCTTTTTATCTCTATCTCTACATTCATTCAAATATCCTGCGCTTTCATAATATTCTCTTGCGCATCTATATTTTCTATGCATACATACCATCACACTGCACATACATTACTTTTTGTTGCACATCCATCTCTTTCATGCATTGGCTTTCTGTTGCTGCGCATTTGTTCTTTGTTTCTGCACATTAGTAGTTTTTAGTGTTAAAATTTAGATTCTTAATCTTTTTGTTTTAGCTAACTATTTTTAACAAGTGTATGTTCGCTCTGGTAGTTTCTAGGCTATTTTGCAGGATGATATTTTGAAGGCCCCAATTACTAAAATCACTAATAGTTTATTTGCAGGTTCCTAAGGGGGTTTGCAAAAGAAACCATAATCTCATTTGGGTTTTTAAAATATGACATGATTTTTATTTTCATGTGTCTTCTTTAGGATAGATTATCTATTTGTTGTGTTTTTCTTTCTAGGTATTTTTGTAATCCCAAGGTTATAACAACGTATCCTCTCCCCTCGCCATTCATGGATCTTGGGTGTAAGAGAAACTTTTATAATCTTTAGAGGGTGGTCTTTGGTGGGAAAAGAGGTACTCACCCCAAGGAACGACCCAACCGGTAACAAGCTAAAGCCAAGCCCTTCCAAACCGGTATATAAAAAATTCCAATGTGATTAGTCTCACATTGGACATGTGTGAATTCATTGTGGCAACCAAAATCTCCTCTAGTACCCTAGTGGTGCGTTAAAGTCCCTACATTGTTAAGGTGAAAATATTACTTTGGAAGGATTGGGAGAGCCCCCTTAATTGGGAAAATGACTTGATCACAACCACCTAAATAGATGTCCTTACTACAAACTATTGTTTAGTGGCCAAAAACCCTCTATTTGCTGGCTCAAGGGGTCACCCAAGCCTGTGAAGACACCCCACATTACTCACGGTTCATAGTAGAGATAGAAGTTATTTGGGAAGTAATGACCCATTGAATTCAGAACTTGGTGTGCCAGAGAAGTGAGTGCACTTTAAGGAGGAGCCCGTGCCTCCAAGTTCCTAGGCTATCCATTGTGGATTTGCGTGACTGGATTTTATTATCCTAGTGGGGATTCAACAGATACTATCCTTTCCAACCTTAGGATTGTAAGTGTGTTTGTGCATTCATATTAGAACAAATTAGATTAAATCATTTATATTTTGTGTGTGTGTATCTATGCATTTTAATTTGCCAAAAACAATCACCTGAAAAACTAGAAAATTCAAATTTGCAAGTCAAAATAATCAAAAACCAAAATCTGGACATTTGTCACATTTGGTTGCGCATTTGTTCAATCCTGTTGCGCATCTGTAAAAAATTACTGCGCTTTTGTTCCTATCAAAATGCATTTGTCTAGCACGTGTGTGCATTCATCTGATCATATATTTGATTGTTCTATGCAGTTGTCATTGCGCATTCACAACAGAGAGCATTCCTACAGACTTTGGAAATTTCAAAATTCCTTTTTTAGATACCCATTTTTGTCTTCAATAAGATTATGGAAAAACATTCAATTTACACAGACCCGTGATCTTCAGTTTAACCATTTTTCATCCAAATTCATCATTCTTCTTTCATCACAAATCCCCATAATCATTCCAAATCTTCCAATTTTTCAAATAAGTGTTAAAACATTACCTTATCAAATTTTGGCCTTTGTGAGTTTTTGTCATATCAGGATTTATCATCCTTAGTCCAAACTTACTTAGGTTATTATCTTTTGATTCTCTTTGTCATATCATAGTGAGATCCATACCTCCTATTGACTTAGATTTTCAAGTTATCCTATTTACTTCAACACTTTTCAATCTCTTTTTCACATCTTTTCTATCAAATACATTCCAAATCTTTCATCAAAATCTTCCATCCCAACATCATTCTTCACATTTTATGGTTCAAACTCGATCTCAAAAACTCAAACAAATCACTAATCCAGAATCTGTAGACAAGATGGAAGGAGACAAAAATAATGAGGAAAACCCTTGGTCATCTGGAATTCCTAAGAAAACTTCAATTTTTACATCAGATGAGGAACACACAGATCAAGAGTTAAGAGATGCTATGCAAGATGTTGTATTCTACAATGTCATGGAAAGACTCCTAGACATGGATAAAGAGATGTATTTCCTCATGCTTGCTCAAAAAGAGGCAAAATTACCAAGTGATTTTGATGTTTCCACTCTTAGAGAACCACCTATTACAAACAATCAAGAAATCCCTAGTGGTTCTCAATAAACACATGCTCATGGAGTAAATGAAACTAATCAACAATCCAACCAAAACAATCAGCAATCCAATGCTTCCCAAAACACTCAACAACATAGTGTTTCCCAAAACACTCAAGGACACACATTATCTTTGGATTCCATTCTACAAAAATCCAAATGCTTCAACAAAAAATCCGTGACATCCAAACTGGATCATCGACTAAGAAGTACTCCTTGGATGATATATGTCCTTATCCTTTTGATAAGAATCTAGCAATGATTCCATTCCCTCCTCATTTTGAGGTACCCAAAGTTGGAAAATACAAAGGGAATTCAAATCCACAAGACCACATCCATGAGTTTTGTGTTGCTTGTATTGAAGTCTCTCACATTGATACTTATCTTATGCGACTATTTCCATGTAGTTTAGGAGGACAAGCCATTAAATGGTTTTCCAAACTACCCCCAGGCATCAAATCTTTCAATGAGATTATTAACAAGTTTGTGACTCATTACTCATATAACATCAAACATGAAGTCACTATGCTTGATATTTGCAATGCACAACAAAAGAATGGAGAACCCTTCCTTACTTTTTTGCAAAGATGGCATCAATTGTTTGCCAAAGATCCATGAATGATTCTTGAACAAGAAAAGATGGATATCTTTGTGCATAACCTTACACCATAAATGAGCTATAGGTTGCAATTGCAATGTCCTCCAAACTTTAATAAGCTCATAGAAAATGGTATCAAAATTGAGGAAGCTATGGTTAGAAAAGGTGAGATTAAACTTTATTCCAAGGACAATGTTGGATCTTCAAATTCACATCCCAACAACAACAATGACAAGTCCAAATTTTGGAACAAAAACAAGAATATCATCAATGATGGGATTGTGGATAATCGCAATGTTAAACCAGCACAACCTCTTTTGAATCTCACAAGCAAGGCCAGTGCTACTCAACCTACTTATAGCAATCAATCCGCAAATCAAAATACCAACAACAATTCATCAAATTTGAGATTACCTTTTATGCCACGTAGAAGAAATTTTACTCCTTTGGGTGAATCTCTTGAATTTGCATTAAGGAAGTTGATTACAAAGAAACTCATTGCACTTCCTGAAACTAGAGATTTTGAACCTAGAGTGAAACCTTCTTGGTGGAATGATAATGATTATTGTGAATTTCATAGAGGGAAAGGTCACAAAACCAATGATTGCCAAAGACTTAAACATGTGATACAAGACTTGATTGAAAGTGGTGAAATCAGTATTGTTGGACATACCTTGAACGAGTCACATATGGCTTTTAAAGATCCACTTCCCAAACATGAGAAAGGAAGTTCTTCCAATACTAAAGGTGATAACCAAGCCAACTACAATATTGCATCCTGTAAATATGTTGGTGACATTTTTGAATGTCATCCTTCTCAATACTATGCCAATATGATTACTATAAAAGAAAAATCTGAGAGTCACCCAGTTAATGTTACTACTCGAGCTCAATCCAAGGTTACTCTCCAAGGTGTCTCATCCAAACCTACCACTTTGCAAAACAAACCTATTTATGTTCCAAAGTCCACACCAAATGTTTCCAATCAATATAATCTTTTGGATCAACTAAAGAAAACACCAGCTCAAATATCCATACTAGAGCTTTTGCGTCTATCATTGTCTCATAATGATATTCTTGAGAAAGCTCTCCTATAAACCCAGGTTCCTACAAATCTAGATCAAGACCAATTTCAAGCTATGGTGGGACATTTGACAACCATGCATTACCTTTCTTTTACTAAGCATGATGATCTAGCTATTAATCAACCACATAATGCTCTGCTCCATATAGAAGTCCTTATACAAAGTCATAAAATCAAGAGACTACTAATAGATGGAGGAGCTGGCTTGAATATATGCACTTTGAAATTGGTCCTTGCATTGGGATTTTCTGAAAATGTTGTAGATCCAAAGAAGAAAATCATAATAAAAGCTTATGATGAAGAGGAAAGGTCATCCAAGGGATTTCTTGTTCTTCCTATTAGAGTAGGTCCTATAGTCAAAGATGTACCTTGTCAAGTTCTTGACATGGATCTCGCTTATAAAATTCTTTTGGGGAGACCTTGGATTCATTCTATGCAAGTTGTGCTGTCAACTTATCATCAGTGTTTGAAATTTCCTCACAATGGTCAAGAGATAACTATTAAAGGAGATCCTAATCCTTTCTAGTATTGTAGTATTGTGAAGACAATGCCTGACTCTTTGGTACCTTATAATCATGTTGGATCTTTTGCAACCACACCCATTGATCCAAGGAATATAGCATCAACTTCTAAATCTAATGGGATCAAGATAGACATAAAAGAATGAAGTATGGAAGAATATACTTTGGGTCAAACCTTTTGTATCACAGAGTTACCTTTATCTCCTAGATCATATGGGAAATCCTTGATCACCAAACAACAATTAGAACCCCCCTCCACACTTGTTTATGATACATTTATAAGTGGGGGAACCATATCAAAAGAAGCAACTGAGCGTAATGCTAACCATCTGCTTAAGTCATAGAAGAATGAAGAGGATGTCAAACATGAATATATATCACTTGATGTATATGGTAAAGGATATACTTTGCTACAAAACATGGGATACCAAGGTACTAGACCTATAGGGCTACAAAGAGAGGGTGTTATAAAACCAATTTTGCAAAACCCAAATTACCAAAGAGATACCACAGGATTGGGATACAAATGAGAAGGACCCAAAGAATCTAAAGGAAAAGCAAAGATCACACCTTTCCATGAGACATCTAAAGCTCCTGCATTACAATTTAGAAAAAATAGTATGTATGTGGATCCCAAAAAATAAAGGATAGCGATAGAAATCATCAATAGACTTAGGGATAATGATGATTTTGACTCTAATGATTATGAATGGGATTCATTATCTGATTGTACTGAAGAAATAGGAGTTGATGTTGTTCATCCCTATAGTGCTGATTACCATGAGGGGGAGAGTTCAAGGACTGAATCATTATAATTAGTTCCACATAATACTATTCTTAATGATTGTGAGGGAGGTGAGCATTATCTTGCGATAGATGAATCAGATGAGAGTATGGAAATAGACCTTGCCAATACCATCATAAACCTTGATAACTTCTCCATAAATACCATTTCATCCTTTCAAACTGACCCAAATGATCCAATACCCCTTGTACACCCTGATCTTATAGATTGGGATTCTCCCAACCATCTAGAGCTTGATGTTTTCCATAATGATGACACCATAATTGATTATCTTGGAATCAGAGATCATCTCCCACCAGGGGATCATAAGTCAGGATTTTCGATAGAACTCAATGACATGGCTTACTTTGGAGAGAGTACCAATCCTTTCAGTCATAAAAATATAAAAATAATTAATAGATCTAATGGTGAAAACCAATCAGTGGTAGTATTAGATCCAAAAATAGTAAAAAGAAATGACGCATCTGAAGGTGAAAACCTCCCTGAGGTTCCTAATGATGGAAGGATTGACACTCTTCCCAATTATCTATATCAAGAGAAATCTTCCATCCTTATAGAACCAACATTACCTCTTAACATTGGAACAAAGGAGTCTTTGCGCATTCTCAAAGTGGCAGCATCCCTAACTGAATCAGAGAAAGAAATTTTTTCAAAAAAATTCATGGAGAGACAAATCAACTTCGCCTAGTCCTATGTTGATATGCCAGCATTGGACCCTAATCTAATTATGCATCATTTGTCTATTGCACCAGGCATTAAAATAGTCAAGCAAAAGCTCTGAAAAATGCATCTACATATTGCACTGATGGTTAAAGAAGAATTGAAGAAGCTCTTAGATGTTGGATTCATTTGTGCTATTGATTATGCTGAATGGATTTCCAATATAGTACCAGTATCAAAGCTAGAAAAATCTATCAGGATTTGTATAGATTTTTGAGATCTCAACAAAGCTTGTCCTAAAGATGAATTCCCACTACCTAACATTGATATCATAGTTGATTTGATGGCTGGTCATGAGATGTTGTCTTTAATGGATGGTTTTTTTAGCTATAACCAGATCAAGATTGCACCAGAAGAACAAGAGAAGACTGCTTTTACATGTCCTTGGGGCACGTATTGTTGGAATGTGATGCCTTTTGGGCTCAAGAATGCTGGTGCAAATTATCAGAGGGATATGACCACAATATTTCATGACATGATGCATACAATTATGGAAGATTATGTCAATGATATTGTAGAAAAATCCAAAGACAGAGATGGTCATTTAAGAGTGTTGGATAAAATCTTCACCCGAATGGAAAAGTATCAGATTAGGCTCAATCCAAAGAAGTGTGCATTTAGGATCACATCAAGCAAACTATTAGGGTACATTGTCTCAGCCAAAGGTATAGAGGTTGATCCGAAAAAGGTTAAGGCAATCATGGAGATGGCTTCCCCAACTAACATTAGTCAATTAAAATATTTTCAAGGATGTTTCCAATCGATCTGAAGATTTGTTTCTCAATTAGCAGATAGAAGTCATGCCTTTCAGCATTTGTTACGTAAAGACATCTTATTCAAATGGGATGATAAGTGCAAGGAAGCCTTTACTAAAATCAAGAAATGTTTGGAAAATCCTCTAACTCTGATGTCACCAATTCCAGGAAAGCCACTCTTGCTCTACATTTCAGCTACATAAGTCTCACTAGGTGCTCTTCTGGCCCAACATGATCAAGAAGGGAAAGAAAAGGCTATATACTATATCAGTCACACCCTTGTGGGATATGAACTAAACTATTCTCTGATTAAAAGAGCATGTATAGCGGTAGTCTTTGCTTCACATAAATGGTGACATTATATGTTGTCTTATTCTATCAAGCTTGTTGCAAAGATTGATCCTTTGAAATATCTTTTAAGCAAGACAACATTAACTGACAGATTGGCTAAGTGGGTTATGTTACTTAGTGAATTTAATATTGAATACGTGGATATGAAGGCTATCAAAGGACAAGTGATTGTAGATCAATTAGCTAAGGCACCACTGATAGATGATCAACCTTTACATACAGAGTTTCCAGATGTACACATCTTGACATTATCCACACAAACATGGAAGATGTATTTTGATGGATCTTATACTCAGCATGGTTCAGGAGCTGGAGTTCTATTTGTCACACTGCAAGGATACACAATTCCAAAGTCCTACAAGCTACTTTTCCCTTGTATAAATAATGTAGTTGAGTATGAAGCCTTGATGCTTGGATTAAAGATGTCTCTACAATGGAAGGTCACTGAATTGAATGTTTATGGAGATTCTCAACTGATTATCAATCAAGTTAATAATGAATACCATACCAAGGATGAGAAGTTGTTACCATATAAATGTATGGTGGATGACTTTAAGCAATATTTCTCAATCATCACCTTTGAGTAGATTCCAAGGCATGATAAAAAAGCTACAGATGCTATGGAAACAATTACTTCTTTGTTTGATGCAAAGGATACAAAAGCCCACTTTGAGTTCTTAGTGGAATCTCTGACTTATCCCGTGTACGACGATCCTGATACAAGTATCATATGTCATCTTATTGGACAAGATTCCCTGATCTATGGAAAGATATATTCCTACTTGAAAAAAAATATCATCCCATCTAACCTATCCCAAAACCAAAAATGTACCTTTCTATGCCAAGCCTCCTGCTATGTTCTAATATCTGACACCCTGTATCAGTGAGGTCTTGACAGTACTCTCTTACAATGTCTTGAACATGATGAAGCTCAAACTACCTTACGAGATGTACATGAGGGTATTTGTGGGACACATTCAAGTGGTCCTTAGTTGGCTATGAATCTCATGCATATGAGTTACTATTGGCCTACTATGGAGATAGATTCTTTTTACTTTGCTAGGGCATGCAAGAAATGTCAAATACATGGGAATCTTATTCATGCACCAGCATAGGAGCTCCATCCTTTTACAACCACACTACCATTCAATCGGTGGGAACTCGACCTTATGGGTGTAATTCACCCTCCATCTTCCAATGGCCATAAGTACATTATCACTACAACTGAGTATTTTACCAAATGGATTGAAGTTGTTCCATTGATTATTGCCACTGGCAAACAAATATCCATGTTTATCCTCAGTTATATCATTTGTCGATATGGTATCCCTATGTATCTTATTATTGATCATGGGAAGCAATTCCAAAATCAGGACATGGATGAACTGTGAGAGAAATTCCACATCACTCATAACTATTCCATCATTTACTACCCCCAAGGTAATGGCCAAGATGAGGCGTCTAATAAAACCATTGTCAAGATCCTACAAAAAACTGTCAATGATGATGGTCCTGACTATCATGTCCAATTGAATCTCACCTTATGGGCTTAACACACTTCCATCCACACCCCAACTAGAGCCACACCATATTCCCTTGTCTATGGTTCTAAATATATTCTGCCCCTCAAGGTCGAGTTACCTTCTCTTCGTGTATCACTAAAAGATTTAATTTCAGATGAAGAGTATAGGGTTGCACGGCTAACTGAATTGGAATTGCTAGATGAACATCATCAAAGAGCCTTTGATCATTTGAAGGTCTATCAGTAGAGGATGTCTCATCAGTATAACAATAAAGTGAAACCCAAAGACTTTCATGTGGGTGATCTAGTCCTTTGTGAGAATCCCAAAAATCAGCAGCATCATGAGAAGAAGGGAAAGTTTAAACCCAATTGGCTAGGTCCTTTTGTGATTACAACAGTCTATGGCTCTAGGGCTTATTAGTTGTCTATGTTTGAGGGATATCCCTTGGATGAGCCTCTTAACAACATACACCTCAAGAAATTCTATGCTTGAAATCCCAATGCAAGGGGTATGTATATAGATAAAATAAAAAATACAAAAAAAAAATTATTAAAAAAAATCTCAAAAATACAAAAAAATCAAAAAGAAAATTGCAATAAAAGCATGTGGTGAAAACCTAGAAACAAGTGCCATGTGTGACAAGTTAGCTACTCTCTCTATTAAGATTCTTCTACCGTGTCCACTCATTGTATATACCCATAATAAATGGCTAATCAATCACCTTTTTCCCACCATGTATATATCATAATAAAATGACCAGTTCATAACACTATCCACTATATATATCCATAATAAAACCCCAACATAGCTTGGTCTATTGTCTTGGTCTTCATCCTAGTCTTGTTAAGTCCTTCTTCATCCATAATAAGTCAATCCATCACCTAACTGGGGGCATGTCCTCGACCTAGTTTGGGAAGTGGATCTATGATAGTCATAACTCTTAGAGGACATAATGGAGTACTTTCACTAGACAAGAGAACACAGTCAAATGTTCTTACACAATGATATCCTCATCATGATTTGTAATCTATGATCTATCCTTCAAAACATGACCACTTATCTATACATTTGACATGGCTATACATAAATCAAATTGATCAATACACCTACACATTATCTTTTGGCAAAGAAATGTATATTCATGGTAGGCATGTTAGAATGATTTGTTGAAGATTATGCATTAATATATGGATTTTATTGTTATCATGTTTATGCTATTATGGGATATCTTTGACATGAGTTTAAAACTCCCATATGTCATTGATTAGAATGGCCGGGATGGGAGATGATATTTTATTTGATTTTTGTTTATGGGATATTTTTCGATGAATTCAAAGGAACAAGTAATTGGGGTGTCTTTTCTTAAGTGCCTTCATCAGTCTAATAGTATTGACAACATACACATTATGTTGTTCTGCAAATGCTATTAATGGTGATACACCACACATACCTCGACTCCAAATATTTGTTCCCCGATGGAGGGGAGACTACTCCTTGTTTCTTATGCAAATGAAACTTAGGTCATCTCTGTTTAATTATACCTAAATGCTTGTCAAGTTTGCTATATTAAAATCCATGCAAGAAGTGCTCAGGTCATCCTAGTTTAATTATACCATGATGCTTGCATTTCCTTGCAACATAATGAGCTCAATGATGAGAATCAAATTCCAGTTATTATGAAGTTGAAATACCCCAAAAATGGGCTATAGGTTCATTAACCTCCTATATTGACACATCGAACGAAATCGACATCAAAGTCCTAACCTAAGGCACATCGACACATTATCGAATCTTAATTGATTATCCCAAATTCTGCATCAGGGAATATTCCTTATTCCTATTTATCCTAATTATCTTTAATTTAATGATTATTTGGCAATAAATCCTATTTATCCTAAAGTTTGATTAATTGAATATTCTGAATATTTAATTAATTAGATTTAATACTGCCACTTAATTATTTAATTAGATTTAATTATATTTATTCCTAAATTATATTATTTCATTTTGACAATAAATCAAATATCCTATGACTAATTGATTAAATTCTTATTTAATTAATTAATGTCAATTGTCAAATTTAATAATATAGTTTTTGAATAAAAGTTTGATTTAATAATTGATTAACCCATAAATCAATTGTTTTATTTTTTAAAATCAGTTAAGTTGAGGATAAATCACTTTATTTATTAAATTAATTCATAATTAATTATGCACATCCAAAAAGCAGTTAAAATTTAAGTCAGAAAATTAATTCAAGTTGTTTTAAAAATAAACTTAACTCTCTTTTGAGTTGAAAGTTGATCTCAACTTCTGATTTAAATCAAAAAGCTATTTTTGCATGATTTTGCATGATTTTGTGAATTAATTATCTTTAATTCCTTGTTGACTCAAAAATCAACCTGAGTGATTTATGGCTTTTTTTCATGCATCCCCAAAGCCTTGGATTTCTATAAAATCAAGGCTCAGCTCTTCATAAATGATCTCACAAGTTTGCATACTTACTCTGCCAAAATCCATCCACGAATTGCATCCTCATGCTGGCGAATTGGTGGTCGAAGAATCAATCTTTGCAAATCCAAGTTGTTGTGAGATTTTCATTATTTTTGAGCATTCATATCATTTAGCATATCATTGTTAGATTAATTGTATGTCATATCAGTTTTTCATATAGAATAGATTCATATCAATTTATTTCATCTTATTGCATAGAAAATCCAAAAATATAGATTAATTTGCATTCATCTCATATCTAGATTCTGCATTCAAATCCTTCGTTTAGGTGTCATCAAGGTCACTGATCTCGATATAATCTGAGAATACATACTCGCATCTACTAGAAGGCAGTAAATCGCCTGGTTAGATTAGTTTCCATTTCACTGCACGATTTTGATTTTAGCTAACCTCTAATGTTTTACTGAAGTGTTGTGTCTACAGCTAGGTACAAAATTCACACATACAGAAGTTCTAAGATGTTTCATGAAGTTGTGGAGATACTCATTCCATCTTTGATTTTGCATTACACTTAGCCAAATCATGTTGCATATTAGTGCTCCTTTTATAGGGATTTGTAGGATCTCTTGCTTATTGCGGTCATCTATTCTCTTTGTTCATTCTTCTTGTGTTGGACACATTGTTATTTAAATTGAGGACATTTGGATAACAAAAATAAAACTTTCATCTTGCATTTTAAATTTTGCATATTCCATCTTCATTATCACACTTAATCATTTTGCATAGTTCATTAGGCATGAGTTATTTTTCTTAGGATTGTTCATTTGTATATAACCATTGTATATTTAACATTGCATGTTTTGATCATTTAGCGTAACATCTTATCTTGGCTATCATTTTATCATCTTTTATTTATCATGTCTTAGGTTATTAAATTTTATCTTATTTTATCATATTCAAATTTGTCCAATTCTTTTGTGATTTTATGAGATATACTTTTATTCATTACATACAATATCATTTTCATTATATCATTCATTTGATCCATTACATGTATTCTCATATGTTCAATTATTATCCATTATTTACATTGTCATATTCATCATTGTTTATATATCATTGCATTAGTAACACATAGCATTAAATAACCAATCATTTAGGAACTGCATTTATTTAAATGACATCATCACATGCTAGATCACTAACCATTATACATCCGAAAGAAAGTAAACCATTTGCATTATAGATCATAAGTACTATGCATATCAAAGCAAATCATCACATCTCGCATATGTCAATATGCACATGTATATATAATCATGAAAGCAAATCATAATAGAACTGCATCATCATGTATAAATAATCCAACACATGAGTGTCCATATAAAACAAATAAAATGTCCAAATGTCTAGTGATATCTCATAAAATGATAATGTGTCTAAGTGTGTCCATCAAGTCATAAACGTAATGAAATATACTAATACAATGGTGATCCAGATACAAAAAAAAGTGTGTATACAATATGACTATGAGCCACTACCTCCAAAATCAGTCTTGTGTGTGTGAATTTTGTACCTAGCTGTAGACACAACACTTCAGTAAAACATTAGAGGTTAGCCAAAAACCAAAATCATGCAATGAAATGGAAACTAAACTAACCAGGTGATTTACTGCCTTCTAGAAGGTGCGAGTATGATACTCTCAGATCAGACCGAGACTAGTGACAATGCAACACCTAAACGAAGGATTTGAATGCAAAGAATGAAAACTATATGAATGTAAATTTAATCTATATTTTTGTGTTTTCTATGCAATAAGATGAAGAAAACTGATATGAATCTATTCTATATGAAAAACTGATATGATATGCAATTAATCTAAGAATTGATATGCTAAATGATATGAATGCTCAAAAATAATGAAAATCTCACAACAGCTCTGATTCGCAAAGATAGATTCTTTGATCACCAATTCGCCAATGTGAGGATGCAATTTTGTGGATCCTTTTAGAAGAGTTGAAGCCTCAATTTTATAGAAATCCAGGGCTTTTGAGGTTCATGAGAAAAGCCATAAATCACTCTTGATAAACTTAGGTTGACTTTTGAGTTATCAGGAAATAAGAAATAATTAACTCACAAAATCATGCAAGAACAACTTTTTAAATTAAATCAGAAGTTTAGATCAGCTTTGAACTCAAAATAGAGTGTTGAGTTTCCAAAAGTTAACAACTTGCATTGATTTCCTGATTTTGAGTTTAACTGCTATTTGAATGTGCACAATTAATTATGAATTAATTAAATAAATAAAGTGATTTATCCTCAACTTAACTGATTTTTGAAATTAAAACAATTGATTTATGGGTTAATCAATTATTAAATCAAACTTTATTCAAAAACTATATTATTAAATATTGACAATTGACTTTAATTAATTAAATAAGAATTTAATCAATTAGTCATAAGATTTTTTATTTTATTGTCAAAATTAAATAATACAATTTAGGAATAATTTAATTAAATTCAATTAAATAATTAAGTGGCAGTATTAAATCTAATTAATTAAATATTCAGAATATTCAATTAATCAAACTTTAGGATAAATAAGATTTATTGCCAAATAATAATTAAATTAAAGATAATTAGAATAAATAGGAATATTGCTAGGAATATTCCTCGATGTAGAATTTATGATAAAATCAATTAGGATTTGATAATGTGCAGATGTGCCTTAGGTTAGGACTTTGATGTCGATTTCATTCGAATTGAAGATGTAGGAGGTTAATGAACCTATAGCCCATTTTTTGGGTATTACATTTTGCCCCTCTTTGAATCACTATGCAAAGCGTAGTGGTTCAAACAATATTCTGTGTTTGATAAAGATGTATGAAACTTGATTCAAAAGATTAAAGATTGAAAGATATCGACCCAGACCCAAAATGACTAGGAATCGAGATGATGCTAGCTATATCAATAATGAACCGGTGATTACAAAAAAAGTGTCAAAATGCCTGATTCTGAACCTTATGATTGCGAAGAAGTGAGTGATTGATTCCAGACCTCAATTTCCTTGTATGAGTCATATTGGTATCACATCATGAACCCATCAGTTAAGAAGAACCAAGGAAATAACACTAATGAACCAATGGTTAGGAAAAAGATGATACAGTTTACAACATAGATTTAGATACTAGATGAATCTGATATGCCCCAAGAGATGATAGATTTTCCCCAAGCGATGAGGACTTTAGATGAATCAGCAACTAGATGTGGTTGTTGTCTTGATTGTTCATTCGTAGGGTTGCTTTGTCCCTTGTTCATTATTTTCAGATGTGCTTGGAATCACTTGCTTGTTGTTTTGTGTGCTTGTGAACAATCTAAACTTGAAAACCAAAATTTTGCAAAATCTGAAGTCAAAATCCTTTTTGCAGTCAAAAGTCATTCCATCAGGTCAGAAAGTCGTATGAGTTTTAGTAAGTGTCATTTCAAAACCCCCTTATTGTCGTATGATAGCTTGTATAGTGTCGTATGAGTTTTTCCACCAGTCAAAAACAAAAGTCAAAAATATACTATCAATTGTCATGCAAGTTTTGCAATTATTGTACAAGTTTGTCAATAGTCATTTCACAGCATACCCACTGTCGTACGAATCTGCAGAAAGTCATTTGAGAAAAATTTCCAGAGAGTGGTCAGAATTGTTAGAAACTCAGTTTTTACAACCTATTTCTAGAATCTATTGAACCAATCACTGTGTCAGGAACAGAGCAGAAACTAGAATGAATCCATTCATTTTCCTCAAGTGAGCCTTTGAGTCTAATCTTGCTTTCTGGGTTATCGATTTGAGTCTTTTCATCTTGTGTCAAAACCTTGTCAACTTTATCTTCAAATTTAGTCTTGTTACTAAAATGACTAAGTGTTGTGAGCTCATGCCCGCCATTTGTTGGGCATCTACCCATACTACTATGGCATAGTATCATTCATTTACGTCCAATCTAATCTTTATCACTTCAATCTTGACAAGGTTGAATCATTTGATCTTCTAGAATCAATTCATTCTTCAGTTGTCTTCATCTTGCTTTCTTTAGCTTCAACCAAGGTTAATGGTGGAAACCAGAGCTTCGTCACACAAGAAATTTGGAGAGGTATCCCATACAATACCTCTGAATACTCTCCAGGCCCCAACTCTTGAACAACTCTACAATTATGGTCTTTACGAAGACGACGGTCTTGGCAATTTTTGATTGAAAACTGGTTACGTCCCCCCTCCATCAACTCACAGAGATAATCAACAAACCCCTCCTCAATCTAATCCACGGAGCCCTAAAACTCCTAACATGTCTCACGGAGGGACACAATATGGGTCTCAAGGACACCAATCTCAACACGGTATGGATCAAGAACGTACACCTTCTAAAATTGTTCGATATCAAAATGATGATGACTTCAAAAGAATGATGAAACATTTCTTGAAGGAAGATAGAGAAGCATACTTTATAGAATTAGCTCATCAAGGAGCTAAACTTCCTCCTAACTTTAATGTGGAAAATATCATTACACATGAGGAAGAAACTCCTATCATGGCTATGATGAAACAGATGCATGCCATGCAAGTCAAAATTAACAAACTTTAGAAAGAAAAGGAACCTAAGGAGTTCTCCATGGAAGCTCTATGCCCTTTTCCATTCGATAAAGACTTGTACATGCTGCCATTCCCTAAAAGAGTGGAGATGCCAAAATATGATAAGTATGATGGAAACTCTGAGCCTCAAGATCATGTCATAGAATTTTGTACGCAATCTATGGAGTTTATGCATGAACCAACTTACTTAATGCATCTTTTCCCTCAATCTCTGGGAGGAGCAGTCATTCATTGGTTCTCTAGAATGCCTCCTATAATCAAAACTTTTGAGGAGTTAATCAAACTATTCTATCAATAATACTCCTACAATATTCAACATCCAATCACTATGATCGACATCTACAATCTTAAACAATATCCAAGAGAACCATTCCTGACATTTCTCAAGAGATGGAGGAAGAAATTTTCTCTATATGCTAGACCCATTCCTGAAACTGAGAAGTTGGAAATCTTCATCAACAATCTTGTTCCAAAAATTAACTACCCTTTACAAATGCAAAATCATACATCTTTAGACAAGATGGTCGATAATGCGATCAAAATTGAGAAAGTACTTGTGCAAAAAGGAGACATCACACTTCAAAAGGACAAGTATGAATTTGGATCTAGTTCTAAGGACAAGAACAAAAATTGGAACAAGAATAAAGACATTTTCACAAATGGCATTATTGATAATATTTGTGCCCCATCTATGGCACCTGCTTTCAATCTCACTGTTGGTACCCAAGCCATTAAAGCTTTTGAAGCTAAAGCCATAGAGTCCAACAAAAAGTCATCTAATTACAAACCTTGGGCTACAGATCCTAATCACAAATTCACTCCTCTTGGAGAATCCTTGGAATCTACCATGAAAAATCTATTGGCAAACAAAATCATCTACTTGCCTAAGATGAAAGTCTTTGATCTGGAACCTAAATCAAAATGGTGGAGAGAGAACAATTTCTGTGAATTCCATCGCAATAAAAGTCATAAGACTAATAACTGCATTCACTTGAAGCATATTATACAAGACAAAATTGATAATGGTGACATCATGATTGACAATCATAAGAGTAATAATGATCATACATCATTCACAGAACCATTTCCTAAACATGGTAAAGAAGATTCTTCTTCTCGGCCTAATATGGGTGCTAAAGTCAATTATGCCTACTCAAAAAACAATGTTGTTATCAATATGGTTGAACCATGCCTATCTGATCATTGCAATGTCATCACAATTGTAAGAAGAGATAGAGATAATCAATCAGCTAATGCAGTTACTCAATCACAAGATCAGGCACACCTACAAGGACAAATACCAAATTCATCAAATGTCCCTAAGGTGCCTTTAATCTTTCATCTACTTCTAAACAGAAGGCTACATCTAAATCTTCAAATCCTAAAGACACGAGGCCTACTTCATACAGTATTGTCCAACAACTCTAGCACACAAATGCTAAAATCTCCATGTTTGATTTGCTTTGGATATGTCTAGCTCGTAGAGCCATTCTAGACAAAGCTCTGCTTGGATCCAATGTTCCTGATGACCTTGATTTAGATAGATTCTAGACTATGGTTGGTCATCTTACATCTCCATAGTACATCTCCTTTTTAGAGGAAGATGATAACTCCTTGAGTCATCTGCATAACCAGCCTTTTCATATTGAAGTCTTGATCCAAAACCATTGTGTCAAACGTGTGTTGATAGATGGAGGTGCTGGCCTAAACATTTGTTCTTTCACCTTGATTACACAATTAGGATTTTCAAAAATGGCCATTGATCCCAGGAAGAAGATAACTATCAAAGCATATGATGAGAAAGAAAGATCTTCTAAGGGAACTATTGTCCTACCTATCAGAGTAGGTCTCGTCATCAAAGATACTATATGTCAAGTTCTTGATCTACCTTTGGCTTACAATATCCTCTTAGGAAGACCCTGGATACACGACATGAAATCCATTCCCTCTACATTCCATCAGTGTTTGAAATTTCCTTATGAAGGAGTTGAGGTGATGATTCGAGCTGATCTATATACAACTTGCAATACCTTGAAAGAGAGTGTTGATAAACTTGTTCCTAATAATAGAGAATCTTCCGCTAAGTAGCCAGACATTGCTTCAACATCTAAGATGGAAGACATTGCTAAAGAGGTTAAGCTCAAAGAAAATGGTATGGGAGAATATACTATAGAGCCAATCTTATCTTTGAAATCTCTCCCTATCTCTCCTAAGTCTTATGGGCAAACTCTAAAACAGTCCAAGCTAGAGTCTAAAGAACCTCTTGAAGCATATAAAGGAAATTTTGTTGTAGAACAAGTATCTAAATAGGAGTTTGAAGAGGATGAAGTTGTGCTCGCATGGCTATATAAAGATGAACCTAAATCTCAAGTTGTGCAAAAATGTGATGCTAAAATACTGAATATCTCATCTAAGTCATATGGCCCAGGGGATAAATTGATTACAAAGATGGGATATAAAGGAAAAGGACCTCTCAAACTATAGGGTAAAGGTCTTCTATCACCTCTTGATCATTGTGGCCAAGCAAACAAGAATACAATAGGTCTAGGATACATGAAGAAACCTTTCTATCTTAGCAAGAACTCCCCACATGTCTTAGAATAGATTGAGCCTTCCGTAGCAAATCAACTAAAGGGAGAAATAATTGAACAATCTGATAGTGATAATTCAGACACCACTGATGAGCTCATTCCTTATGAACATTTTCCTAAAGAAATAAAAGACCTCCTTGAAGCAGAAGATGATCCAATAAAAAGAATTAACGTAGTAGAAATAGAAGAACCTACTATAGAGCAAGAGATAGTTGCAACACAAGAACCAGCTAATCTTAAAGCCAATCAAAAAGAGGAAGGTGGTAGTTATTCTGAGATGGATTCCCATGAGTATGAATTCAAATCAAAATCTAAGGGAAACCCTTCTTGGGGTATTCATCCTGACTTTACTCATGTTCTCAGATTTCCTAGAGGTCTAGATGAAGAAACAAAAGATGAATCAAATGACTATGAATGGGGAGTCATTCTAGAACTAGATGAACTTATTATAGAAAATAATGTTGATGTTATTCACCAATATGAACCTCAACCTAACGTAAGTCTAGAGTGAAATGATGAACTTATTGAGTCAGATCCACTCATGGCTGAAGTGGATTTCCATAATGACATTGAGCCTATTCACGAATTGAATGTCTTAAGTTGTAATATCACCTTTGAACTCGAGTGTCAGGTTAGGACCAATGATGATAGATCCATATTCGTAAACACTCTTTCCCAATCTTTCACCACTTTGACTATCAAACCTCCTGACCTTCTTGACATAACATCCACCAACTTGAACCAAGGTATTTATACCTTTCCCAATGACTATGCCCTTGCTTGTTACCTAAATGCAGTTGAGCCTATCAGGACTTCCATCAGTGAACTAAGCGTTAGCATGATGGAGTCAGACATCAAGTATCTTAGTCAGAAAAATAAGAATAAAAATAAAAAGAAAAAGAGTTCTGAGGGTGAAAACCACTTCATGGCAGTCTCAGAACCTACAAAAGTAAAAATAAATGATGTATCTAAAGGTGAAAACCTCTCTGAGGTGCCTAAGGATGAGATATTTGATGTCCTTCTGAGTCATTTATAGGACAGATCTCCAGTTCTAATTGAGCCCACTCAATCTATCAACTTGGGAACAGTAGAGGAACCATAGTTGATCCATGTAGCACAATCTTTATCAGAAGAAGAAAAGCAAAAATTGACAACATTCTTAATAGAGAAAAAGATCAACTTTGCATGGAAATATTCAGATATGCCAGGATTGGATCCTAATCTTATAATGCACCATTTATCTATAGCTCCAAACGTAAAACCTGTTAAGTAAAAATTGTGAAAGATGCATCCACATGTTGCACTCTTGGTAAAAGCAGAATTAGAGAAGCTCCTGAAAGCCAAATTTATCTGAGTTATTGATTATGTAGAATGGATCTCTAACATTGTACCGATTTCTAAACCAGACAAATCAATAAGAGTGTGCATATATTTCAGAGATGTAAACAAGCATGCCCTAAGGATGATTTCCCATTACCTAACATTGATATGATAGTGGACATGACTGCATGCTTTGAGATGTATTCTTTAATGGATGGTTTTTCTGGATATAATCAAATAAAAATTGCTCTAGAGGATCAAGAGAAAATTGCTTTCACATGTGCATGGGGTACCTTCTGTTGGAATGTCATGCCATTTGGGCTTAAGAATGCTGGTGCTACATATCAGAGGGCTATGACTTCTATTTTTCATGACATGATGCATAGGACTATGGAGGATTATGTTGATGATACTTTAGAAAAATCTATGATTAGAGATGAACATCTAAATGACTTGAGCAAGATACTAGACAGAATGGAAAAATTGCCTTAGACTAAATGCTAAGAAATGTGCTTTTGGTGTCACTTCTGGAAAGCTCTTAGGATACATTGTTTCAAAGAAAGGAATTGAGGTAGATCTAGCTAAAGTAAAGGCTATAATGGAGATGCAACCTCCCAAGAACATCAGCCAAATGAGAAAATTACAAGGGAGAGTTCAGTCTATCAGATGCTTCATATCTTAGCTAGTGGACATATCACAACCTTTTACAAAGACATTACATAAAAGTGTGAATTTTGCATGGAGCGAAGAATGTGAAAATAATTTTAATCACATCAAGATGTATCTATCAAATCCTCCTATCTTGATGCCTCGTATTCAAGGGAAGCCATTGATCTTATATGTCTCCACAGCAGATACATCACTGGGGGCATTGCTTGCACAACATGATGAGAATAAAAAGGAAAGAGCTATATACTATATCAGTAGAACATTAGTGGCATATGAAAATAATTATTCTATGATTTAAAAGGCTTTTCTAGCTGTGATCTTTGCATCATAGAAATTGAGACATTAGATGTTGGCTCATACCATACATTTAGTAGCTAAGATTGATCCACTAAAGTACCTACTAAGCAAAGCTGCCCTCATAGGTAGATTAGCCAAATAGGTCATGCTCCTAAGTGAATTTGCCATTGAATATGTTGAAAGAAAAGCTATTAAAGGCCAAGTTATTGCTAATTAATTAGTCGATGCACCTTTGTTTGATGACACACCAATGAAAATGGAATTTCTAGATTCCTCTATCATGAATCTCTCTTCTAGAGAATGGAAATTGTTCTTTGATAGCTCCTATACATAGAATGGATCCGGAGTAGGCATCTTGTTTATCACTCCTCAAGGATACTCCATTCCTAAAGCATTCAGATTAAAGTTCCCTTGTACAAATAATATTTCTGAATATGAAGCCCTTTTGAATGGTATGAAAATAGCAATTGAGTGGAGAGTAACAAAATTACACATTCATGGAGACTCACAACTTGTAATCCATCAAGTCAATGATGTGTACCAAACTAAGGATGAAAAGCTCATTCCATACAAGAGAATGGTAGATGATCTCAAGAAATATTTCATCTCTATCACATTTGAGCAAATACCTAGAATGAAGAATAAGGTTGCCGATGCAATGGCAACGCTATCTACTTTATTACAACAGCCTGAACATGAGCTACACTACAAGTTCCTGGTGGAAGCACTATCTTATCCTACATATGACTCACCTGATACTCATATGATCTGCACTATTGTGGGTCATGATTCCTCCCGCTATAAAAACCTATTCTCCTATCTCAAAGACCAAATCATTCCCGATACCTTTAACCATCATGAAAAGAGATACTTTATCCGTAATGCCTCCCGATATGTCATCATTGGTCACAATCTATACAAACGAGGTCTAGATGGTATGCTACTTAGATGTTTAGAACAAAAAGAGTCTCAACATGTGTTAGAGGAAGTCCATGATGGTATTTGTGGGTCACACTTGAATGGTTTAACACTAGCTCAAAAACTTATTAGGGCTGGGTACTATTGAACTGAAATGGAGAAAGAGTCTATCAAGTTTGCTAAGAACTGTCAAAAGTACCAAGTGCATGGATACTTAATTCATGCTCCAGGGAGAGATCTAATTCCCTTCACTACTCAATGGCCTTTTCATCAATGGGCATTTGATCTTATAGGAGCTATACATCCTCATTCTTCTAATGGACATACCCATATAATCATAGCTATAGATTATTTTACGAAATGGGTAGAAGCAGTCCCATTAACACAAGCAAGTGGTAAGAAAATTTCTATGTTCATCTTGAACTACATCATATGTCAGCCCGATGCAGAATTTATGATAAAATCAATTAGGATTCAATAATGTGTAGATGTGCCTTAGGTTAGGACTTTGATGTCGATTTCATTCGAATTGAAGATGTAGGAGGTTAATGAACCTATAGCCCATTTTTGGGGTATTACAAGTCTGTCACTACCTACGTAATGTAATAAGACCTGGTGCTGCTAGATATCCTAGCCCTATGGAAGGTCTTGGAGGATGTGATGATACCTCTCCACCCTTAGTCAGTCCATGATGAACAGTTGTCTTGGCTGCATAAGAGCTATCTCTAAACCTCCCAATCCATTGATCACTCAGTACAGCCTATTTGTATGCATCCTTCTAGTAGGTGATCTCCCTACCAGCTCATACCATCACTTGTAAGCTATCTCCTTGAGGTCCTAACTCCTCTGTCCGCTGTAGCTCATCCAATAGAGCCTTGGTCTCCCCTAGTCGCTCTATGGTGACATCTTGCTCATGCCTGATCATGACATTCTCACTCTCCAATCTCTCCACCTATCTCTCCAGTCTAGGGACATGGTCTACCTATACCTATGTCATTTTTAGTCTGACTAGCAATGAATCAATGTCTATGTCCTCCTCAGCAGCATCCCTCTATAGGTAGAGATCATGTCCACCAATGTCCATCTCTACCTACTCATCTTGGGCATCCACATCAGGCATTTGCATGTCCTATCCCACTATATCGAGCATATGCTCATCTTGTACATCATCCTATAAAAATCCACCTTGTACAACTCTACTGACCAAGAATATCATCTACATCATCCTATCTAGGTACCTGTGCCTATCCTGTTGGATCCACCTGTATCGAGGTAGTTGCTAGTATCTATCCAGTGGCACCTACTTGAATCTATAGTGGGGCACCTATGACACCCTATGCTGGTACCTATACCTATCTCATAGGGGGTGGCATCAACCCCCATGGTTGCAAACCTCTACCTCTCATTTGAGGCCCAACTCTATCTCCCCTACCTCCAATAGGTCCACCATCACTGCCATCGCCATCGTCACCTCTACCCCTCCCTCAACCTTTCCTATCCTAGCCTTATCACCTGTCTTAGCATCTATCTTTTGCATCTCTCTCTAGTGACCTCTTTGTTGGATCATTCAACCTAGGGAATGGATGCTCCCTAAGGTGCCTCTCATAGTTAGCTGTCATACCTGGGTCTACGACCCCCTGTCTCATGGACCATGCCTGAAATGACATGTCTAAGAACTCCTACCACACAATCTCAAATGATGCCATGGGTCCCCCATCACTTCTCTCCTGATGCATACGTAAGAACTCTGTAACTCCTTGTGGCATCCCCTGCATCTTGCCAAACTGTCACAGGACCCAACTAACCAATTGCCTCTCTATGATGTAGGGAGTCCTCCCTATCAACCACCGAGAATCAAAATAGTATCTAATTTGGAACTTGTCCTCCCATTGCTCACATCTTAGGTATGGTCTCCAGATCACAAAATCAATCATGTCAATAGTGTACCACCAAAACTCTAACCGACCCAGCTTATGCTAAGTCTGGATGGATGCGTATAGAAATATATAGGGTTGTCCAATGCCCTAGAATCAAATAGCTATTGTTCATATGACCGTAATGTGCTCCCATGCCCATACATAGAGCAATGTAATGCCAGTTGATAGTGACAATCCCCTATGGTGTACCACCTGATGAAAATCATGATATAGGTGTGTAAGAAAACACACCCTCCAAGAAAAAGGGGTCCCCTCATCCATCATCCTCTGAAGAGTCCAGCCCCATCCAAATACAAAGCCATGTGATCTCTGATCTGGACAGACATAGCCTCCAATAGCTCCAGCCAAAACAATAGGAAGTGGCTCATAAAAATCAACCATGTCCTCCCAACTGATCTCATTCTCATCAATATCATCATCTCCAAAGATAGCCCTGCACTCAGCTAATCCACCATGCTGATCATACTGCACTAACTCTCTAGTAATGAGTAGTCAAAGGATGCGATAAACATCCTCTAATGTCACAGTCATTTCTCCTATGGGGAGATGGAAGGTACTCATCTTCGAGTGCCATCTCGCAGTGAGCACAGTCAACATGCTCAGATTCACCTAAATCTCAAGTGTATAGATAATGTGGTAATATCCAATAGGCTCGATCAACAGCCTGTTAGTCTCTAACAGTGCCTACCTCAAATTCTAAGTCACAGGATATCTCTCCTATGACATCAGAGTGTCTGTGATATCCTCCTATCAAAATCATCACACAATCAAACTACCAGATTTTGATCCAGCTGATTTATCTATCTATCATATCCTATTAATCGAATACATGTTTATCACGTGTATCAATAGGTAATTCTATCAATTATCTACAATCAAGTGGGCTAACTAGTGACCATGATACGATGTTACCTATCTAGACACAAATCAATCAAAATACAACGCTGATAGATCAAATTAGCTTATCGATATCAAGTTTGACCTAATTGACTTACTACAAGACCTAAATTCAATTCCCTAACATAAATGCATAGCATAGAAAAATGCTTGTGCAGAAACCCCTTTCATTTGCGTAGATATCACATTTGCGTAGTAGATTATGACACATGCACAGAATCTATGTTTGTGCGCATTTATTTCATAAATGCATGATCAAGATTTTATTCTCGAATAAATGCACAGGTACCCGACACAAATGTGAAACTTTGTCAATTTACTATGCAAACGTACTAAGTTGTTGTGCATTCATGCGCCGCAACTATGTATTTGTTCATCACCCTTGAACAAAAAAATTCTAAGCTGAACCTATGATTAAATCTATCATAAATATGTTAGAATTCTACTAAAACATGCAGAAATTCATCAATTGACAAAGCAGGATGAGTCAGCTACCGGCTCTCCTGAATTGGGTGGCCTTTGGAAGTGTCTGACTCTCTTGAATCAGTGATCGAACAATGGGAACGGTATCTTCGCAGCTCTGCTCTTCTCTTCCAAGCTCCAATCTCCAAATGACAAGTGTGCATAATGACCCTATTGTAGACCCCTTAGCCCTATATATAGCATGTGGACCCATTTTGCTTGATGTGTGGACCCTATCTATCCATTTCTTTCCAATTCACACTGTTTTCAACCATATTTCTCCCATTTGTTTTGTGAGATTGATTGTCAAATCAAACATTAAAAAAATAAACATCAAATAAAATAATTTTCTGTCAATCAATCTCTCGAGGGGGCATGCATAGATCTTCTGAGACATTGTTTGGGGCAGGGGCAAAAATGCTTGATTTTTTTTTTTGAAACAATGTGACCAGTACATCATTTCAAAGAGGGGCAAAATGTATACACTAAAAAGTGACTTCATTAATAAATTAAATAATTATTATTTAATTAATATTGACTTGATGAATTAATTAAATATTTATTATTTAATTAATATTTATTCCTCTATTTATTAGATAAATTATTCAATTTATTTGATAAATTCATTATAGTCTAATTCTCTATCCTAAGTTTTCTAAATAATCATATTAAAGTGATTTAATCAATTATACACTCACTAAATATGACTAAGTCTCCTAGTCCACCTCATCCACCTAATCACCTGACACATCACCTTGGTTAAAATAATTAATTATTATTAATTATTAAATACTCATTTATCCTCACCCACACATGTCCTATCTTTAAGGGCTATGTGGCCTCATAAGACTTGGTCTCATGACCACATGTTTTCCCCTACACTAAGTCAAGAAGCTATCCCTATTCCTAAGGAGCTTCTCAAGCCACCTCTAAGGGTCAAAGGTGACTCATGGGACGCTTTTACAAAGAGTCCTCATGAGAAAAAAGTCCTTCCCTCTTCCTCTTAATGGTCTTTGTGAGACACTTGACATGTGTCTTTCCCTTCCACCTTCTTCTCTTCCATGTCAATGTGAGAGGAACATCATCCCCATTCTTCCTCTCACATTCCAACTACATCCCCCTTTCTCTCAACTCCTTCAACCAACTCAATCATAGCCCTAGGATCTTCCACCTTTCAATCTCCACCGTAGGATTGTGCCACTTAGGCTTGGGTCCTCCAAAAATCTATAAAAGGAGCCTCATTTTCCCTTTGTGAGCTAATAGCTAATAGGAATTTTCAAGAAATCAAGCAATAGGCAATCAAGCATTCTAAGCATCAAGCATTTTGAAATCAAGCTTAGGCCATTTTGCATACATTCACTCAATCTCCACACTTTGAGAGCATCTTGGGAAGGAGCTTCATTTGGAAATCTGAGAGCTCAACATTTTCAAGGAATCAAAGCTAGGAGGGAAATGGAGACAGGCTACATGGTAGGTGAAGATAAAACCTTGTTTTAGCTTCATTTTTATTATATTCTTCATTGTTGTTTGCTAATTAGTTTGATTTATTAGCTTAGATTTGTTAATATTTCATTTAAAATAGTTAGACATCTAATTTGCATACTGTTATTTGATATGTTTTACTATTAAGTGTATTATATTTTGAAAGTTGATTACTTTTGGATAGTGGACTACAAGTTTATGTTACTAGTTATATGCTATAAAGACCGAGTGGACTATTGAGTAGATTTGAGTTGTTTGAAGTATTTTAAAGTTCAATTGGTACATCTAGACCTGAGGATAATTGATTCACCCCCCTCCTAAGTTATTATAAAATCATTCTAACAATTGGTATCAGAGAGATTGGTGCTTGTAAGGAAAATTTTAAAGGTACTTGGAGCTAAAGATCATGATGTACAAATAAGAGGTACCAAAGCTGAACAAGGAGAACTTCCTTGCATGGAAAAGTTTGATGAAGCTACACCTAGCTAGAATTGGAGATGAAAAAAAATACTATGTGAAAAATGATTACATAGTAGCACCTACACCTTTGACAACCCAACAGATGAAGGAAAAGCAAGAACACAATCAGGCAATGTTGGAGATTGCATCAGCCCTAAGTTATCCTTAATTTGAAGACATCAAGGACTGTACCACTGCAAAGAAAATGTGGGACACATTGACATCTATATATGGTAGAGACACAAATGTAATAAGAGCCAAATCTAAGAGCTTGAGAGGTAAGTTTTATGAAATGAGAATATTAGAAGGTGAGACTATTGTACAATACTGTGGCCAAGTTAAAGAAGTTGTGAATGCTATTAGAGGAGCTAATGGAAATATTGATGATGAAACTATTATTAACAAGGTACTAAGAACCCTACTTCCTATTTATGCTATTAGATTTTTTGCAATACAAGAACTAAGATGTGCTCCTCGTAACAACTTAACTTTGGAAGGTCTTGTTGATAGGATTACTGCTTTTGAGCTATCAAATTTTAACAATTTCACCTCTCCTACTATTGAATCTACATTCAAATATCAATTGGTTCTTCATAAGTCTAAGAAAGGAAAAGAAAGATGTGTGAATAGTGATAGTGACACCTCTAATGATGACCTTGATGATCTTGAGGCACTAATGGCTAGAAGACTATCTAGAGGAAAAGGAAAATTCAAAGGTAAACTTCCTATAATATGTTTTTCATGTAATAAAGTTGGTCGTATTGCAACAAGATGTCCTGAAAAAAATGACAAGGATGAAAGGAGAGAAGGAAAGTACAAATTAAAAAGGGATGACATAGACTACAGAAGGTATAAAGACTACAAGGAAAAAGGTAAGAAATCTTGTTATATTGTTGAAGAAGAAACTGATAGTGAATCTGATGAATCTGATGATCATGATGTAGAAGTTATTTATGTTGCTATGAAAGATGATTATGATAAAGATGAGAAAACTGCACTTATTTCATTTGTGAATGTAATGTGGAAAATGTGGATGGGGTTTAGAACAATGCACATAAAAAGAGACCCTAAACTAATATTTACCACAAACATGAAATTGTAATGACATGGAATATAAATCTGGAAATGCTTGCAAAGAATAGTGAAATAAATTACATACCTCATAACATAGCTGATTTGAAAACACCTATTTTCTGGTGTCTGTACTAAGTTTTTGGAAATTCTACAACCAGATCTAGGATAGGAACACAGAGATAGAGAAAACCCATAAATCTTTTCCTTTTCTGAGTTAGGTTGACCTTGACCCCTTTATGTCAACCTTGACCTACACTTCTTCGACAAAAATTCTGTCTGCGGATCCCAAAAGTTAGTTGAAAAGGGTATCCAGATCTGCTTTGCAACTCCCAAAACAACGACTGTAGATATATGAAAATGGTGTTTTGGGGTGGCTATATAGGGTTTTTCCTTAGTCAAATCCATGTTTTGGTGATCTCCACCTCCATGAATAGCTAGATGTAATAGAATATGTGTGTCTATGTGTTGCTCATAGGAAGAGTTTTGAATGTGCAATGCCAAGATCTAATCCTCTAGATTGAAACTCTAGCATGAATTTAAATAAGAGAGAAATGCATATATTTAAATATGATAAAGAAAACATACCAAGCCCCCAAGGCTAAAGTACTCCTACCAAACTCATAATCTGTAGTTTCTACCCCATGATTGTATCTTTTGAATGCTTGAATGTTGAAAATGGTAGATCAAGGAAGAAGGAATCTTTCTTGCTCCAAATGAATGTCCACAATAGCTTGTCCACAAAATGCTTGCTTGCATCAAGGCATCATCAATATCTTGTTCTTCTATATCATCCTCTTGCAATCTTGCATCATCATCTCCTCATAACATCTTGCTTGCTACTTGATGTGTGATCTTGTCACTTGATGAAAATGAAGGCAAAAGAGAGTGCTCATATAGAGATTTCAAGGCAAGTCTCCTTAGGTAATGTAAGGGCCCCTAATTAAAATTTCACCTTGAATTATGGTCCAATCACAATAGCTAACTAAAGAGGGAAAAATAAAAAATGAATTTTAAATAAAAACCCTTCTGCATTTGGATTCGGAGGCCCATTTTGAATTTTGGGACCCGCTATGATCAAAATTTGGGAATGAGTACCAAAACCCAACAAAGGTTAGGGTCAACCTTGACCCTAACCCAAGGTTTTAGTCCTAGTCAACATTGAAAACAAAGAAATTTTTGGGTCGGCCAGAGACTTGGAATCATGGGAAAACATAACAAAATGTTGGGAAAGGGCGCAAAGGCCTAGAAGAGATGTGATGAAGGCTAGGAGGACCAATACATAGGTCCTACCTAGAAAATAGAGCCATAAAGAAGGAAATCAAGGAGAATCCTTGGGATCCTAACCCTAATTTCACCTAGAAATGAAGAATCAAGTGCAAATGCATCCTAAATGCAAATCTATCATGAAAAATGCACTAAAGAGGGTGCTAAACCTACCAAGATGGAAGTGATTCCATTTTAAGAGGATACATTTAACCCCCACTTTATCTTAGATATGACACTACGTGAATATGCAAGCTAAAGTAAGAAAACATCATAGTAAATAAAAAGGATATATCCAAGTCCTCAATGTAGTGATCCTGCAAACAACCGTTAGTACCTGCAGCACACAATGTTAATGAAAATCCATTAATCACCTAAGACTTACTAAAATTATATTTAGAAGTGCACAAAGCCCCTTATGCCCCCCATGTTTTGGCTTTCTACTTCTGAAGGGTGAAATAGGGTGAGAAGGATAACATTATACACTGGATATGTAATTTGTTGAAAAAGCCTTTTCATAAACCAATTATAAGGATTCCTATCCTTCCTAAAATAATTCAAGGAGTTAATTATCTAAATCACAATTCCAATGCCACTGACGGCACTGAAAATAGAGTTACCGAACTCAAGATATGATGAAAAGAGTGAATGTCTATCTAAATGCATATGAAGGGAAATTCAAATTTAACATAAATAAACCCTAACAAACCCTAACAAAAACCCTAATTTTGATCTCTAAATAAGGAATGAGAGAACATACCTACTCATTCTTACCATTTCAATATTCTATGAGAGAAAGCATAATGTCGAGCAGAGAAGAACTTCGAGCGACGCGGATGGAGCTCCTGAGATAGTGCCTAGCTACTGGGCAATCGCTTCCTGAGGTAAGTTTTTTGTTGTTGATTTTTGTAATCTCAATTTCTTGTTTTTATAGGCAAGGTTAACCCTGACCCCTAAAGGTTGACCCTAACCCAGTTATGTTGACCTTGACCCTTTAAGGTCGACATGAACTAGGAAGGTCTACACCTGTTCTAGAGTGAGGTTGACCTTGACCCAGAAAGGTTGACCTTGACTTAGGAAGGTCAACCTTGACCTAAAAGAGGTTGACCTTGACCTATTCAAGTTGGATTTATAGTTTTGTGATTCTATAGTTCTAATATGATGTTAGTTTTCACTTATAGGACCTGGTTCATCTTCGAGAGCACCCCTTTGGAGGGCTACTACTGATTATCAGAGAGACACTATCCAAGCTGAGCGAGGATAAGATACAATTATTGAGAGATGTAGGACTATACTAGATAATAGTCCTACCATAGATGATACTCCAGCAAGCCATGTTATCAGCTCTTATAGAGAGGTGGGATGAGGACACATGTTCCTTTCATCTTCCCTTAGGAGAGATCATGGTGACACTAGAGGATGTGTACAGGATCCTGTGACTTCTAGTTCAAGGCGAGCCTATTAGAATGAGAGTACAATCAGGTCTTGAGGATATCCAAAAAAATGCAAAGTATTTCTTATAAAAAGTTCCACAAATATGAATCGGAGCAGACCAGATCACCCTATCATCTATACTGGCAGACCCGACACCCTTGGTACGGAGGGTTATGTTGTGTATACTTTCCTTGGTTGTAGTACTCAACACAAAGGGTACAATATTTTTAGCACCTTTCACCCATCTTGTACACATGATTGAGATTGACATGACTATCTTCACATGGGGCCACAACATGCTAGCCCATCTATAACATGAGCTATGTCAGTTGGTGAGATATCAGCAAGACAGTCTCACGGTATGCACACTTTTATAGATTTGGTTGTTTGAGAAATTCACATGTACATGACCATAGGGTTTTTCTATGATGGTAGATGCTAGCACACCGAGAGCCTTTCCTTATCCACTGGGAGATGTCTAGCAACACAAAGATATCCTCTATTGGAGGGTATGTCTAGACTATGTTCCAGGCATAGATGTGATATGGAGACCATACTGTCACATGATAGAGTGGCCAAATACATGACATCAGATGAGGCACTCATAGTAGCACAAGCTACTAGAGGGTCATTAGAGTCACATAGTGATGCCATACTACTATGACCGAGTGATGAGACAGTTCGGTCTTATACAAGGGGTCCCTAGAGAAGTACCTTGGTACGCACATCTGATGAGGTATTATCAGAGACTTGGCACTATACATCAGCCATCAATAGTAGATATTGTAGATAGTGATACAGATGAGATAGAGGATATAGAGGTAGCCCTAGATGTGGCCTATTTAGGCATCAGTAGAGACTACATCAGATACTAGAGTCTAAAGGGAACCCACCCCATCTTCCTTGATGACTATCCCATAAGTGATCTAGGCCTTTCAGATAGGACACACCGAGATGGTAGCATACCAGAGGAGGAGGAGGATCACAAAGATGAGGATGAACCCACCTCCACTGGAGATCCCATGGAGGAGGAGAGAGTAGAGGAGAGATTAGATGACATGCCTCTAGCTGATAGTACTGGTGTGGATGTGCATGTTGTCCATGCATCACCAATGAGATCAGGATGACCTCCATGCACCCATATAGAGACACCACCTCTGAGACCTAGACACAATGAGCATGGAGAGAGTAGTGACTCCATTCCCCCACCATTGAGACCCTTTAGTGATGTCCAGGAGGGAGATCTAGGTATAAAACATACATTTGATTTGAATATTTTACTTAATTTTGTGAAGAAAAAGTACTAAAAGATAAATATATTTCAATTATGTAGCTAGTGTGGTGGAGTGGAGGAGTTTTGTATCTGAGGTCATGAAGGATACATGTCTATCCTACTGACTACCAGCCAGTGAGCGAGATTTTTCCATTGGTCATAGAGATTCCGACAGGCATGCTGATATATTTGTGTGTGTCCAGCGAGAGATGAGATTGTGTAGAGAGAGAGAAGAGAGGTTGATGGATAACTTACAGAGATCACATGAGCACATATATGAGTTGAGCATATCAAGGAGCCACTTGTGGACTATCGGACATAGATTTGCATCTTCTCATCATGGATCAAAGAGATCTGGGAGCCATCGACCATCAGAGCATAGAGATATATAGAGTGATAAATAGGGCCTTGTGCCACATATGTATTGTTAGGGTCAGTTAGAGTCATCATTAGGAAGTGTCTTTGACCCTTCATAGTACATTCATTTGAAGTCCAATTTAACATGGTCCCTTGCTGGTCTTTTTCTTCAGCAATCCTCCAAGTGTGCATGTCCTTCATATTGTCAAGAAATAGCCTCCAAACTCATTAGGTTCAAAGTCAACTTTCCTTGGTCAAGTCTTTTCTAAGACTCATGCTTCACATGAACCACTTTGAACCTCTTTGAACTCCGGTTCAAATTAGTTCGAAGTAGTTCAATGAATGATTATTTTTCTAACGTCTGGTTTATGCAGGTGGACCCCGGTCTATGTCACCTTTTTGCAGTGAACCACTTTGAACCCCTTTGAACCATGGTTCAAAGTAGTTCGAAGCAGTTCAAGGATAGTTAGTGGATAGATTGATAAGTGGGGTGATAGCTGATGTGATAGATGATGTAAGTCGATGGTGAAATGATGGTTAAGTTATTAATGTGGACAACCTTGATTTGACAGGAATCATGCGGCGAGCTTGAAGTGAAATTTTGGGTTGCGTGTAAGGAAATCTCTAACATGAGCGGGAGATATTATTTATGGAAAGATTAATTATAGTTATAATGAATGTGGATTTCAAGGGTGTCTCTCTGCCAAGTCATTAATACTCGCATCATTCCAACTTAATGCCCCCGATTAATGCTCATTAAATCCAATCCTTCATGACATAATCTTTCAAAATATAAATTTTTTGTAAGTTTTCTCTTCTTGTCATAATCTCACAGAGTCTCAGCTGTGGAAGAGGAAACTAGTTTTTCTTGAGTCTTTAGAAAGCAGGTAGCCTCTGAAAGCTTTCTTTGTTTTCCTATTCTTGTTTGATTGATTTTTTTTGAAGGAAAGGAGGTTTCTTTGGTTAATCTTTCCAATAGAAGAGATGAAATCTAGTATGCATTTCTTTGGGAATTGTAAGAACATGGAGTATCATGCCCTAGTCATCACAACACAAATCTTTTAGGTGTTGAGGTAGGAGAAATAGTTGTTCACCTTATAGACCATGCTGAAGGAGAGTATAGTCTTGAAATTCTTTCGAGTGGATTGCTTGAAGTTGTGGCTTTTCCCCTGTTAGTCATTAGCCCTGAGCTAATTCAACAGTGTATTAATAGGTATGATATCAAGTCAATATGCATTCTGAATGCTGAGGGTCAAACTCTGTTACCTATAAATAGAGAAGTCGTCATGTCAGCTTTTAAAATCCCAGAACAGTCTTTTGCCAGCTATACCCCAACCCAGTATTTAGCTCAATTCCAAGAAAGCATTGATAAAAATTGTACTCATATGGCCCAGAAATGGACCCAGACTAATTAAAAGGGAGGATCTCGATTGCCAAAAATTCTCACTAAAGATCATATCAAGACACCTATTCATGATGTGATTGTTTTACTCCACTGGGTAAAGGGTTCAGAGAAGGTTCTCCTCTTTGAGGAGTGGATGTTTCACTTCATAGAAATAATCTTGGAAGGAAGACAATACCTGGATTGGGTAGAGATAATTGCTAGTGCTTTGAGGGATCAACTAAAGTAAGCTCAAGCAATTAAAAGAGATTTCTTTATGTCCTCTTATTTGATCTATTGTCTAGCATGCACATAGGATTTGGGAGCAATTCCACATACTCCATGGAATGAAGAATTAATTGTTCCTGAGTACTACCCCTTGTTGAGAAAAGATACAATTTTGGGAGACTACAAATGGGTTCACGATGTTTTTCTTGGGAAGCTATGTCAACAATTAGCGGGAGATTCAAATCAAAGAATGTTAGTGAAAGCCCAAAAGCTAGTTCAAACCTATGGGAGTTTTTATATCTAGTTCCCATGATTCACTTATCTCCAGGTTGGAGGGTTTGATGAAGAACCTATCAAGCTCCCTAGATTTTATTTTGACTACTTTGTGTTAGCCGAAGTCTGTAGGCAGTTATTTCTGGTGATTAAGAATAGTTTACCAGAAGAAAAATGGGCTTTAATGTTTCCAGTTAAGCTAGGAACCCTATTTTTCCATAGCATGATGGATGCTTCAGTGATAGGTAGTAATTTGGTGAGTTTCCAGATGCATTTCTATGAACCAAGAAGGGGTTTCGACAGTAAAGGCTTCGCTAGATAGATTCTCAGTCTAAGCATTCACCCATCACCTAGTTCACACCTTGAAGATCTGTGGGAAGATCTTGATAATGAAGAAGCCATAAAGAAAAGGGATTGTTCAAGACTCTTGGTTCCACAGATTGAGTTGTTGCAATTAAAATTTGACACAACTGGGATAGAAGAGGATAATTTTTGAAATCTTAGTCTCAGAAGCTGATTTTTTAGAAATAGAGAATCCCTTGACTATAGACTGGTCATGAAAAGAAGATGATGATATAAAATTGAGGGCTAGAACTATTTTTAGAATTACAGAAGCTTGGCTAACTAAGAAAAGGTAGAAAAGAATAAATAACTCATCTCCTAAAAAGACAAATGTTGAATTTGTTTCAATCAATATGCACCATGGCTTGCTTAATGTGTCTCCTTTGGTTCCTGATGCAAGTAAGATCACATCCCCTAAGAAAAAGGAAGTATTCAGTGGGCATCCTATAGCTATCAGAACGAGAACTAGAACAAGATTGAAAAAGAGTTCTTAGATGGCATCTCTAGGACCTGATTACCTGGACATTTAGATTAATGATGAAGACATTTCCTTTTCATTGGATCCACTGGAGAAGAGTCAAGAGATCCCTACCAGTAATCCAAGAATACTTCAAGCTGAGAACATCCCTATCAAAATGCCTGACAATCATATAGTAGCTGGTTCAATCCCTCCTTGGCTAATGGAAACAGTAAGTAAAAGGAAGAGTTATAAACCTATTTCGCTGCATGTGAAAGAGATTGTCACCAAGTATGCTGCTCGGACCCCTAAAGCTAAAAGGATGAAAATTGATGCAAGATTATCCACTGATCCATCTATTGAAAGGTAATAGTAGAAATAGCGACTTTCAAGCCTAAAGAAGGAAGTCATGAACTTGAGGCAAAGGATTTCAAGATTATGAAAATGGAACTAGGGGTTTTGACTAGGGACTCAAAGGATCACATCTTCAAATTCTTAGTTGATCATATGTTGAATTAGTCACAAAAAGATGGAAGAGAAAATTGTGAACTGAAACAGCTTGTTTTCGCTATGGCCAAGTTTATTTCTTCCCTTACTGATGTTAGAGCATTGCCACTCGCCCAATCCCCAAAAAGTTTTGATCCTAACTTAGCCGAAAGCAAGAAACTGGTGAAGCAAATGCAGCTAGGTAAAGCCCTAGTAGAAACTATGAAAGCCTGGATAGACGACATTTCTGATGAAGGCTGCACTTTCATACAGGTGTTTGCATCCACTTGTATGGACGGTGAGGCTTTTCTTGGTGAAGTAAAAACTTTAATTCCTACCTGGGAATTGGAGGAAAAATGTGCAGCAATTGGTACTCAGATACAGGAGATAGAAATGTATGGTGTAACTCAGTTCCTGGTAGAAAACCCAATGAAGTTGGTAGACCCTTGTATGCTATTCATTTTGAAACATAATTTCGGCTGGAAGAGCATGGTGATTAAAGCTGCAATTTCCCAAGTCAAGGCAATAGAGAAGGAGGTACTAGACATGCTTGCAAATGCCTTAAAGGATATTAAGATAATGAACCCTACGGGTGCTCTACAAATTAATGAAGGCAATAAGGATGCAGATGCCTTGGTTAAAGTTTTTACAAATACCATGAATGATTTTAAAGAAAGTGAAACACTAATGGTTCAGGATTTCACTAAGATAGCAAACATGGAATCCATGTTGTTGCTGAATAGGGGCCAGTTACCGAAATAGTTGCAGAGGATTAAGGAGTTAAAATGGGAAAAGAACATGTGTCAAGCAAAGCTAATAGGTCTAAAGAATCTACATTCTCAGCTGGCTCAAGAACTGGTGAACGCATTCCATACTTGGAAGCTCGTGCAAACTACCACGTCTAAAGATCTTGGAGGAAATTAAATTTTTCCAGGGATAGCATTTATCTTTCTATTTTTAAAAGACATGTGTCTTGAAACTCTTGTTTTGGTTGCGTAACTAGTTTTTAACAGTTTTTCTGGTGTCCGAGAGGCCGGGTTTTTCTGGAGGCTCTCTCGGACCTAAACTATAAATGCTAGAGCATTAAACTATTTAAGGGTTAGAAATTACAGATAGAAATTAGATAACTTTTCTAAATAGATAGTTTTAGTAGTCTGTTAAGTTTTTGGAATAGTTGGTGACTTATTTTGATTAGACTTTGATCTGATCAGATATAAATATATAAAGGCATAGTTTGATTTAGATCTTTGAATCAAAATCTATAATGTATTAGTTACTTTGAGAATGGGTGTATTTTTTCTGTGCATGTATTATTTATGCTAAGTCGCTTATATTTTCTTTCTAGTTACTTCTCTTTTAGTTATTTCATAAATACTTTTGTTTTAGGAGCAGATTAGTAGATCTTAGTTTCTTCACAGTTAGAATTGATTTTTTGTTTATTCTTGAAATTACCTCAATACCTAAGAGTATCTGAGTGTTCCTTCCACACTTTCAGGTTAAAAGTGTATGTATTTGCTTTTATGTTGATAATTCATTAAATATCCTACAAGGAAGTTGAACCTTTAAAATTCAGAGGGAAGCAATCTCTGATGCTTACCCAACTGTTGATGAATTGTTTGTCTTCAGAGGCATAGAGTTTTTATTGATTTCATTTAAAAAAAGGAAGACAAATCTATTTGCCAACATGTATCAAACTCAAAAATAATTTATAAATGAAAAACTCTCTTTTCTAGTTAGTTTTGTGTTTGATTACTATATTTTCACCAATTAACATAAAACTTAATAGAAAGAAAGAACATGTATAAATGTATTCAAATGTAATTTGCTAAAATCACATAACCTATAAAACAAACATAACTATTCTATAAGGAATACATAAATACACAAGGAAAGAAAGATGAATTAGGGATAATAACATTTGAGATGCATAATATTGATAGGTTCCTTAAAAGGCACACCATCCATATGAGCAATTTTTTAAGCACCTGAACCAAAGTCCTCAATTACAACAAAAGGTCCAAGCCAATTAGGGCTAAACTTTCCTTTTTCACCAAGTAAAGCATTCACATTTCTTTGATTCTCATATAATACTAAATCACCCACTGAAAATGATCGTTCAATTACCTTATGATTATACTGCTTCTGAAGTGATTTATGATAAGCCTTTATATGTTCCAAAGCATTTATTCATTGTTCATCCAACATTTCTAATTCTTGTAATCGTTGTTCTCGAAATGTATCTTTGTAGATTATCCCATGAAATGAAATACATAAAGAAGGTATTTCCAATTCCAAAGGCATAATAGCATTCATACCATATACAAGATTATAAGGAGAAGTACCTGTGGTAGTATGAACACTAGTCCTATAAGCCCATAAAGCATAGGTAAGTTAGGTATGCCAATCTTTCACATGCTTATTAACTATTTTCCTCATAATTTGTTCAATGAATTCATTTGATGCTTTAGCTTGACCATTAGATTGAGGATAATAAGGAGTCAAAAATCTATGTTGAATTTGATATTTCTCCAAGAATTTCATGACTTCTTTATTCTTAAAAGAGGTACCATTATCCCAAACTATCGTCAAAGGAATACCATATCATATTATAATATTTTTAAGGATGAAATCACAAATAACATCTATAGTAGTTGAACAGAGAGGTATAGCTTCCACCCACTTCATAAAGTAATCTGTAGCTATCAGAATGTACGTATGTCCTTGAGAAGAAGCTGGTGAGATTTTTCCAATAAGATCAAAACCACAAATACTAAAAGGCCATGGAGCAACTTGATTACGAAGCTCACAAGTAGGAGCATGAATCAAATTACTATGTTGCTGACATTGAGGACATTTCTTAACAAACATGAAAGAATCTTGTTCCATTGTTTGCCAATAATATCCCATTCTAAGATGTTTATTAACTAAATATTTTCCACAAAAATGTCCCCCATAAGAACCAGAATGAGCTTCTGCCAAAGCTACTAGAATTTTAGTTCTACCAAGACATCTTAATAGTAAACCCTCATAAGATGTTTGTAAAGTGTATCTCCTAAAATGATATAATGTGTTGCAAGCTTCCTAATATGATTACGCATGTTCCTTGTTGTTGATTTAGGAAAAGTACTATCTTTAAAAAATTGAAAGATATGAGAATACCATTCATCCAAATGCAAATTGAAACAATCAGACGTAACCTTATTGGAAGTTACAGGGTTTTTAAGAGTATGTATAGTAAATTGAAAATTTTTAGTGTTATTCTCAAGGCAAACTAAGGAAGGTGTACTTGCCATGGCATTTGCATGTCGATTATCTTTCCTAGGTAAATTTTGAATCGTATAAGAAGAGAATTGTGAAAGAACATCAAGAGCTAAATCTCTATATTGTGTCATTTTATCATTCTTAGTCTGATAACCTCCTATAATTTGTTCTACAATCAATTGTGAATCTCCATAAATTTCCATGTTTTTAATGTTAAGGGATGAAGCTGCTCATAAGCCAGCTAGAAGAGCATCATACTTTGCAATATTGTTAGTACAAGGAAAAGTTAATTTATATGATAGAGGGATCAACTTTTTCATAGGAGGGATCAAGATAATGCCAACACTAGAGCCTATCTTACATTTAGATCCATCAAAATATAACTCCCAAACATCATCATGTTTAATAGATAGAATTTTTTCATCGGGGAATTCTATTGAAGTAACACATGTATCAGAATGAGAACAAGGAGCTTTAGCCAAATACTTTGTTAAACCTTGTCCTTTAATTAACTTTTGAGAAATGAAATTAAGATCAAATTCTATAAGTAACATCACCCACTTTGCCAAACGGACAGAGAGATCATTTTTTGAGAAAAGATATTTCAAAGGATCAAATTTAACAATCACATTGACTTCAACATTTAAGAGATAATGCCTGAGTTTTTGACAAGCATAAAATACAACTAAACATTGTCTTTCCAAATTTGTATATCTTGTTTTGTAATCAAGTAAAGTCTAACTAATGTAGTACACAGGTCTTTCCTTACCTTCACTATTATGTTGAGCCAACAACACACTCACTACATTTGGAGTGGCTGAAGTATATAGATAAAAGAGTTTATCAAATTGAGTAGGTTGCAAAATAGGAGGATTGGTGAGATACTCCTTAAATTTTTCAAAGGATTGTTTACATTACTCATTCCAAGAGAAAGTGGTCTCCTTTCTAAGAAAGGAAGTAAAAGGAATAGTTCTGTCAGTTAAGTTGGAAATAAAGCAATGAATAGCTTGAATTTTTCCTTGTAAACTTCGTAACTAAGAAATGTTCTTAGGAGGAGGCATGTTAAAAATAGCTTCAATCTTTTCAGTATCCACCTCTATGCCTCGCTTAGAGGTTATAAACCCTAATAATTTACCGGAATCAACTCCAAAGACACATTTCTTAGGATTCAATCTCATATTGTAACTTCTAATCCTTTCAAATATCTATCATAAAATACTAACATGACCTTCTGTTTGTATAGATTTTTCCAAGATATCATCCACATAATCCTCAAGAATCTTATGAATGTAATCGTGAAAAATCAAAATCATAGCTCGTTGATAAGTTGCTCCCACATTTTTTAATCTAGAAGGCATCATGACCCAACAAAATGTTCCCCAATGTGTTATAAATGTGGTCTTAAATTGATCTACAGGAGGAATCAAAATTTGATTATAGCTAGAAAAGCCATCCATAAAAGATAATAAAGCATGACCCGTTGTTGAATCCACAATCATATCAATATTAGGTAATGGGAAATCATCTTTTAAGGATGCTTTATTTAAATATCTAAAGTCAGTACACATCCTTATCTTATTTTCTCCTTTTGAAATGACCACAATATTTGAAATCCAATCTGAGTAATCAATAGAGCGGATGAATCCAACATCAAATAGTCTTTCAATTTTAGCCTTAACTAATAAATCAATTCTTGGATTCATCTTTCAGATTTTCTGCTTCATAGGTTTAACATTTGGTTTGAGAACAATATTGTGAGTAACAATCTTAGAATCTATACACGACATATCTGAATATGTCCAAGAAAAAATATCTTTAAATCCAAGTAAAAGGGAAACCAACTGATCACGTTCATCCTGCTTCAAACATTTCCCAATTTTTATCATCTTCTCAGAGTCATTTTCATCCATTTGAACCTCAACAGTCTCAGTTATTAGAAAATTACTTTGTATTAGAGAATCCATTGGTAAAGGAGAAATATTATGTTCATCATGTTCTCCAAAATAGGTTTTTGTATTTAGACAATAAGGCTTCCGTCGTTTATGATGAAATGTAGGTAATTCCTCATAAACTCCTAAAAAATATGCTAAGGCTTCATCTTTAGGAAAAAGATCCAAGATAGGTTTTTGATCCATGTCAAGGAGGAGTCGGTTAACCAACTTCAAATGTCCACCATAGATATGATTAATATTGAGAGGAAAAGTTGATGGTTGTTTGTAAGGATTGAACCCCAATCCATATGTATAATCATAAATTTCATTATCCAAAGGTACTTGTATACCTTGTTCATATATACCACATCCTTTCCCATTAAATCCTGATTTATTGAGTAGATGATAACCAGAACCATATCTATCAGCCATATCAGATGGATTCCAAGGAGTGACATATGTCACAATATCATAGCAATCAAGTTTTATTGTTTCAATTATTTCTTCAATCAAGGCAGCAACAAAGTTACTTTTTAATTCCTCAGAAAGTGGGGAAGGAGTAGAAACTTGTTTTTCAAACTCACTTTGTTGTTTCATGAATTCCAAATCAAAAACTTTATATTCTCCAATAAAAGAAGGATTAAAGTCCAGTGTTCCCCAATCATTCTCAATCAAAGAAGAAGATGGAGATTCAATTTGTTTAATCTCTGGTGGCTCTTTGATCTCTTTACTTGGTTGGAGAGGTTCGAAAACTTTGGCATATTTCATATTTAAACAAGGATTCGATGCATCATCTGTATGTAGCGTATACATTAAATTGTTATAAATGAACCTAACCTTGCAATGAAGAGTAGAAGGAACTAAATGCATAGTATGTAACCAAGATTTACCTAATAGAATATTATAATTGAGAGGTCCAGGCATAACATAAATAGGTGTATTGAGAATAACTAGACCAACTTTAATAGGTAAGGTAATAATGCCCAAAGTTCTCTTTGCAATATTATCAAATACATGAATATGGACATTATCAGGTTGAATAGTTATAAGATCAACCTTAATTTCCTTAGGCATGTCCATGCTACAAACATTAATCCTAGATCCATTTTTAATTAATGTTCTATGTGATAGGCCAACACTGGGGGCAAATAATAATAAAGAATTCATGATTTATAATGATGTTCGGCTGGTCTATACGTGTCAATCCGAGAGCGTAAGCTTGCGAAAGGAATCCAAGCAATATGCTATCAAGGGATGATAGTTGTGACCTGAGTGTTTATGAATGCAATTACAACACACAAAATTGAGTCTATGAAAAAGCTAAAGAAATCCCAGCGATAGGAACTGTCACTTCCTGGCGACAGGAACAACAGCAACAAAGATAACCATTAATCTATAAAAATAATAAAAGCAACAATTTATAAAATAGATAATAGTCACATTAATATTTATATAAATATAAATACCAACTCTGAATAAACTTACCTAAAAATCTAAATTAACTAATCTAGAAATCAAACAGAAACATGAATGTTGAATACACCAGATAGACTAGAAGTGAAAATCTAAAAACACACACTGATGAAATACATCACTGTGTTTCACCATGGAGTGGGCCCTTGCTCCTGGCTTGCACGGTGGATAGAGAAAATGTTGTTTCTACGCTGTGATCATGCAAAAACAAATATTCTCATTTACTTCACAATACTGATGTTCAGATCTATGTTACACACTCTTCTTTCTGCTGAGAACTATATTCTGATCTGTAGAAGTGTACATATCTATATCTCGCACTGCTTATATATACGCAGCAGGCATAACAACTTATTAACAGCTCTGTTATTCATGCCATCTAAAGAATGGCTATTACATAGAACAATCTATAACAGAAATATGCGACTTGCAAAGAATAGATAACTTTGTTGTACCGGTTCAGAACAATATTGTCTTCATCCACCATTTTTGAGCCATGGCAGGTTCAGCTCCTTACGTAGCAATGATAATGGTCAGTTACGAGCCAAGGTTTCTGCCACGTATGAAGTCCTTCATCACCATACAAATAATGCCAAGAATAGGAAATTGTTTTGATTGTTCCAACAAAATAATATTATATGTAGTTGTTGATTAATGGTTCAGCCAAAACGGATTTCATTTCATGCAAAATGAGCAGCATTGGACTCCATACAAGCAAGATAACATCTGATTTCCTTGAAGACTATCAAGAAATGACGTGGCACTTAATTTTCCAGCAAATCTGTATTTATCTTGGCATTTAGAATAATATAGCACCTTCCATTGACAGTAAATATGTATTTAACCTGTTGTAATAACTTTTCTAATCACCACCAGTTATTATATGAAAAGTCATGGAATGAGCTAGGAGGATATGTAGGTAACATGAAGATCTATAGGTGACAGGAAGATGCAGTCCCAACTGATATGCGATAGGAAGAACCATAACATATTATCAACTTGTCAAATAAATACAATCTCTCTTGTGTATTCACATATTCTATCTAATAGCTATATTTGATATTACTCATAAATATTACATCATATGCAACATAGAAGGATAAAATGGAATATTAAATGGTTATTAAAATGAGTGTGAAGGCTTATATGAAGGCATAATTTGGGACATAACTTACTCTCATCACTATGAATGATACTCTGATTAATAGAAATAATAACCATAAGAGCATCATATTGATTCTACACCTCAACAAAAGGTAAATCATCATCAGTAAACATAATAGGAGGTACATAAGGCATAGTATGCATGCAATCCAAAAAGGAATTAATGTTTTCTTGGTTAGGAGGTGAAGAAGGAAGGGTAGACAAATCCTTTTGCAATGCCTCATGATATGTCGGGGAAGTTTGAAGCAATTCCCATAAAGATATCTTAGTAGGAGTAGCACGTAATTGTTCTACTAAGTCATACTCCTTAAAGGAAGATGGAAACCTAGGAACTTGAGGAAGAATAGGTTGGGAAGGAGGTAAAGAAACCAGACCAGTAGGCTGAGGGTTATTCTGTGTGTGATAAGCATGTGAAATGGAATCCATGTTATCAAATAAATCCAAAGGATCTCTAGGTTTACCCTTAATTTTTATTTGAGGACATCCTTTCCCCATCAATAAAGGCTTAGGATATAACATTCTAGGTGTATCAATGTTGAAAATAGTGGAACATGAAGGTAACCATGCACACAGCCTATGCTAAAGGTCAATTGAAGAGGTTGTAGAGGAGGGTGAAATAGGAATAGGATCAATGGAGATCTTATTCGAACAATTCTCATCCTCACTTCCATGTACCTCACTAGGGGATCTATCCTCTTTTGTAATAAAATCCTCATCAAAGTATTCAAAACAAAAATCATACATGTTGAACACAAAGTAGAACTACAAGCATGAAAAATGTAAATGTTTTTGTATTTTCAAAGAAATTTTGTGATTTTTTTTGTTTATTTTTGAAAAATAAATGCAAGAGCATAAAAGAAATATACTTTTATATGCATGTAATATCTAACGTAAAATGTAAATCTAACACCAAAAAGAAAGATTTGTCGTAAACGGGTACACAAAAATGTAATGTGAAAAATATGGATAGGGTTTAGAAAAATGCACATAAAAAGAGACCCTAAACCAATATTTACCACAAACATGAAATTGTAATGATAAGGAATATAAATCTGTAAATGCTTGCAAAGAATAGTGAAATAAAGTACATACCTCATAACATAGCTGCTCTAAAAATACCTATTTTCTGGTGTTTGTATTGAGTTTCTGGAAATTATGCAAGCAGATTTGGAATAGGAACATAGAGACAGAGAAAACCCATAAATATTTTCCTTTTCTAAGTCAAACAACCTTGACCCAAATGAAGGTCGACCTTGACCCCTTTATGTCGACCTTGACCTGCACTGCTCCGATGGAAATTCTGTTCATGGATCCTGGAAGTTAGCCGAAAAGGGTATCCAAATCTACTCTACAACTCCCGAAACAACCACTGTAGATATCTAAAAATGGTGTTTTGGGGTGGCTATATAGGGTTTTGCCTTAGTCAAACCCTTACTTTGGTGATCTCCACCTCCAGGAATAGACGGATGTAATAGAATATGTGTGTGTGTTGCTCGTAGGAAGAGCTTTGAATGTGCAATGCCAAGATCTAATCCTTTAGATTGAAACCCTAGCATGAATTGTAATGAGAGAGAAATGCATAGATTTGAATATGATAAAGAAAACATAGCAAGCCCCTGTAATACCCCAAAAATGGGCTATATGTTCATTAACCTCCTACATCCTCAAATCGAATGAAATCGACATCGAAGTTCTAATCTAAGGCACATCTGCACATCATCGAATCCTAATTGATTATCTTAAATTCTGCATCGGAGAATATTCCTAGCAATATTCCTAATTATCTTAATTATCTTTAATTTAATGATTATTTGGCAATAAATCACATTTATCCTAAGTTTGATTAATTGAATATTTTCATATTTAATTAATTAGATTTAATATCTTGCCACTTAATTGTGTAATTAAATTTAATTCTATCTATTATTAATTGTATTATTTAATTTTGACAATAAATCCAATATCCTATGAATAATTGATTAAATTCTTATTTAATTGATTAAAGCAGGTTGTCATTATTTAATAATATAGTTTTTAATAAAAGTTTGATAAAATAGTTAATTAACACATAAATTAATTATTTTATTTCAAAAATCAGTTAAGTTGAGAATAAATCACTTTATTTATTTATTAAATCATAATTATTCATGTGCATATTCAAGGACCAGTTAAACTCAAATTAGAAAATCAATGCAAGTTGTTAGCTTTTTGAAACTCAACATCTTTTTGAGTTTTAAAGTTGATCTAAACTTCTAATTCGAGTTGAACTGTGCTTTTGCATGATTTTTGTGACTTAATTATTCTTTATTTAAAAATAACTCAAAAATCAACCTGAGTTATTTGAGTGATTTATGGCTTTTTCCATGCACCTCCAAAGCCATGGATTTCTATAAAATCAAGGCTCAGCTCTTCATAATTCATCCACAAATTTGCATTCTCACGCTATCGAATTGGAGTCTGAAGAATCATCTTTGCAAATCCAAGCTATTGTGAGATCTTTCTAGTTTTGAGCATTACATATCATTTAGCATAGATTCATATCATTGTTAGATCAATTTCCATATATTAGCATATTTCATATCAGTTTTTCATTCTTATTGCATAGAAAATACCAAAAAAAATAGCTTAATTGCATTCAATTCATATCTAGATCAATTGCATTCAAATCCTTAATTTAGGTGTCATCTAGGTCACTGATCTCGATAGCAATCTGAGAACATCAATCTCGCACCTACTAGAAGGCAGTAAATTGCTTGGTTAGATTAGATTTCAATTTTGCATGATTTTGATTATAGCTAACCTCTAATGTTTTACTGAAGTGTTATGTCTATAGATCAGGTACAATTTTCACACACACATTTCTGGCGCCCACCGTGGGGCCCTGAAATGGGTTTCCAATTCAGTTCTATCAAATTCTATCTTTTTCTCCTCAGTTTCTATGTAAAAATATTATTTTTTATTTTTTGTCCATATAATCTTCGTACGAGTTTCTGACAAAAGTCATATGATTTTGGACCCACTATCGTACGACAGTTGATCGAGTGTCATTTCATCAGGCACCCACTATCATTTGGAGGCCAGATTATTGTTTCATCAGACACCCAGTGTTGTACGAGTTTTTGGACTATCATCTGGTAATAGACCCAGTGTCGTACGAGTTTCTGGACTATCATCTGGTAATAGACCTAGTGTCGTATGAGTTTCTGGACTATCATTTGGTAACAGACCCACTGTCGTACGAGTTTCGGCATCAGGTTTTAACTGTCATTTCATTTTTGCAGGCAGTTTGTCAGACTTAATTTTTGGATTTTGACTAACAGCTAATCTTAATAGTTGGAATTCTCTATTTTTGATTGACTCTTGCTGGTTTTGATTGGAAAAAGTGTAAAGTTTGCTAAAATCAGGTAAAAATCTACTAAGCGCATTGCGAGGATCTCAGGTATTCCACTTGTGCTGATAATATTTCAATTTGGGGCTTAAAATAAATCTCTCGTGTGTCTAGCTTGGGTGATTCTTTTCATGCTTTTGTTTTACACACTTGCATAATTGATACTAGGTTATGACCCCTTAAGGATTCATTAAGTAGTCTCAGATACTTGTGATTGATCTTGATTGCTATCTTGGGTTATTGGACTCACTAATCCATCGGCCCCTCATTCCGCCCCGTGGTTGCAATCTCAGCACCATAAAGGGGAGGGGTCAATAGGATAGAAGCATTAAATGTTCCACTTGGCAACCCTTTTGTGCTTTTAGGAACTCACTTGTTTTCTAAGTTGGGGACTCATTTTCAGCTTATGTGAGGTGTTAAGTGTTCCACCTTGTGGACTCATCTCATATTCTCTTTAAGTGTTAAGTGTTCCTCTTTCTACTTTTGGATACTTTTGGTAGATTTACTTTTGGAAACATACATCTGTGCTCACATAGTAATTAGGCCCTATGAACACTATTCATGATTCTTGAGAGATTGGATTCCCAGTGAAATCCTTCTTGACGACAGAATCCTTATAGGTAGGGAGGATACTTAGTGTGTTTCACATTCAACTTGGTTAGTGCATCTTCTCTTATTGATTGATACATTCTCTCCCAGGAGAAGTTGATAGATCACGTGGGGTAGACATCACGAGCTTTGGTGAATCAAAATTGGTTAGTGTGTCTTCCCTTATTGATTGGTACATTCTCTCTCCAGAGGGGTTGATAGATCACATGGGGCTGATATCATAGACCTTGGTGAGACAAACTTTGTCTTAGCGTGTCAGATTAATTTGCTTGCTTTGTTTGAGTTAAAAGTGAAGAGGCATCAAAACCTTGGATCTGGAGCCAAGTCCCCTTATGGTATACTATTGTGAGTCACCTTTAGAGAGGGTTAACTGTAGCGAACAATCCCTTCACAGGGTAAACTGTGTTGACAGAACCTCAAGCGGTAATAGTCATTTTTGTCATGGTAGTGACAACCGCTATATAAATGTCCTTGTGGAAGAAATCTCCATGGGTATGGTTCATTGTTGGGTTGTCAAATCTCCCTAGCAGCTCTTGAAGATTAAGTTCTCAGACTGTGTCAAAACCCTGGTGCACCGGGATTGGAGTTCACCCCTTTGGATCATAAAAGTTGTAGAGTCAAACCATTACTAAAAACCCTAGCGAGGCCAAATTTTTATTTTATAGGGTATATGTGCGTTATTGCAAAACATTTTTGGAACATACACAATTAGCGCTTCTGAGGATTAGAACGAATAAGTCACTTGATTGTTCATGCGCAAGGTTGTTTTTTCCCTTGTTCATTATTTTCAAACATGCTTGAAATCACATGCTTGTTGTTTTTCATGCTTGTTTATCTATCTGGTTATTGAAAATGGACAAATCTGTTATAATCCTCAAATCTGGACATTGAAATTTGCAAACAATTCAAATTTGAAAACTCAAAATTTGCAAAATCTGAAGTAAAATCCTTTTCTGGAGTCAAAAGTCATTTCAGGAAGTCAAAAGTCATATGAGTTTCCATCAAGTGTCATTTCATTACAACCCATCTATCGTATGATTGAGTACCCAGTGTCGTATGAGTTTCCATGCCAGCAAATTCTCAAAGTCAAAATCTTGCAACTTTCGTATGAGATTTTCAATTGTCATTTCATTGCTACCCAACTGTCGTACAAGTTTTGCAACTATCATTTCACAGCATACCCACTGTCGTACGAGTCTGCAGAGTGTCGTTTGGGAAATTTTTGAAAGTTGTCAAAAAATTGTCAAAATTGCCAGATATTTAGCTTTTTCAACCTAATTTTAGAATTTGTCGAACGAATCACTATGTCAGGAATAGAGCAGTAGCTATTAAAAATCCAATCATTTTCTTAAAGTGGCCTTTTGAATCAAATTCAGCCTTCTGTTTAATCGATTTGAGTCCTTATCATCCTATGTCAAAACCTTGTCATAATTATCAATCTTCAATCAATCATCAAAATGACTAAGTGTTGTGATATCTTATCCGCTATCTTTTGTGAACCTACCCATACATCCAGGGCACAGTATCCTTCATCCACATCTAATCAAATCTTCAAATCAATCAAACCTTGACAAGGTTGCGTCATCTGATCATCTTGATTCAATTCATTCTTCGGTTATCTGGATCTTATTCTTTTGTTTCACTTGAGGTGAATGGTGGAGACTAGAGCTTCCTCTCACAAGAAATGTATCACCACTCTCCAAACTCCAACTCTTAAGCAACTCACCAATTCTAGTCTTTATGAAGATGACGGTCTTGGCAACTATCAATTGAAATCTGGTTACATACCTCCTCCATCAACTCACAGAGTTACTCAACATACCCCTCATCAATCTAATCCAGGGAGTCCACAAACTCCTACCATGTCTCAAGCAGGGACAAATTTTGGTCCTCAAAGAGCTTAATCTCAACATGGTGCAGATCAGGAACCCACACCTGAAGAAATTGCTCAATATCAAAATGATGATAACTTCAAACGAATGATGAAGCATTTCTTGAAAGAAGATAAAGCATACTTTTTACAATTAGCTCATCAAGGAGCTAAACTTCCTCCCAACTTTAATGTTGAAGACATCATTACACATGAGGAAGATAATCCACTCACAGCTATGATGAAATAGATGCATGCTATACAAGTTGAACTTAACAATCTCAAGAAAGAGAAGGAACCTAAAGAGTTCTCCATGGAGGCTCTATGTCCTTTTCCATTTGACAAAGACTTGCCTATGCCACCATTTCCAAAAAGAGTGGAGATGCCAAAGTATGACAAGTATGATGGACACTCTGATCCTCAAGATCATGTCAGAGAATTTTGTACGCAATCAATGGAGTTCATGCATGGACCGACCTATCTGATGCGTCTCTTCCCTTGATCTCTAGGGGGAGCAGCCATCCACTGGTTCTCTAAACTACCTTCTACTATCAAAACTTTTGAGGAGTTGATCAAATTGTTCTACCAGCAATACTCCTACAATATTCAGCACCTGGTCACCATGATCGATATCTGTAATCTCAAGCAATATCTAGGGGAACCATTCTTAACATTTCTCAAGAGATGGAGGAAGAAGTTCTCTCTATATGCCAGACCTATTCCAGAAATAGAAAAATTGGAAATCTTCATCAATAACCTTGTTCTAGAAATCAATTATCCTTTACAAATGCAAGATCATACATCTTTTGACAAGATGGTGGATAATGCTATCAAAATTGAAAAAGTGCTTGTAAAAAAAGGAGAAATCACACTTCAAAAAGACAAGTACGAATCAGGATCCAGTTCTAAAGACAAGAACAAAAATTGGAACAAGAACAAAGGCATCATCACAGATGGTGTTGTTGACAGTTTCCATGCCCCATCAAAGGCACTAGCCTACAATCTCACTCTTGGTACTCAAGCCATTAGAGAAAAATTCTTCTCAACCATCTCAAAGGAAGCCAGAATACAAAAAATGGGATAAACATCAAAAATTTACTCCTCTAGGAGAGTCTTTAGAATCAGCTATGAAAACTCTACTGGTTGATAACATCATCTCTTTACCACCAATCTGCCCAAATGATTAGGACCCCAAACCGAAATGGTGGAGAGAAAATGAATTCTGTGATTTCCATCGGAGTAAAGGTCACAAAACTAGTAGTTGCTACCACTTGAAGCATACCATTCAAGATCTGATTGATAATGGAGACATCACAATTGACAATCCCCAGAGCAATAATGATCATACAACATTCACAGAACCATTTCTGAAACATGGTCAAGAAGTTTCAACTTCTCAACCTAATATGGGGGCAAAATTCAACTATGCCTACCTTGGAAATAATGCTGTCATCAATATGGTTGAACCATGTCTCTCTGAAAGTTGCAATGTCATCACAATTGTATGAAGAGATAGAGATCACTCCTCAGCTAACATAGTTACTCAATCACAAGCTCAAACACATTTGAAAGGACAAATCCCAGATTCATCAAATGTCCCTAAGGTGCCCTTCAATCTTTCATCTGCTTCTAAATAGAAGGCTGCTTCAAAATCTTCCAATCCAAAGGATACAAGGCCTACATCTTATAGCATTGTTCAACAACTCTAGCACACTAATGCAAAAATCTCCATGTTTGAGTTGCTTCAAATATCTCCAGCTCATCGAGCCATTCTCGATAAAGCTTTTCTCGGTTCCAATGTTCCTGATGACCTTGATTTAGATAGGTTCCAGACTATGGTTGGACATCTTACATCTCCACAATATATCTCCTTTTCAGAGGAAGATGACAACTCCTTGAGTCACCCACATAATCAGCCTTTTCATATAGAAGTCTTGATCCAGAATCGTAGAGTTAAACGTGTGTTGATAGATGGGGGTGCTGGCCTAAACATTTGTTCTTACAGCTTGATCACACAATTGGGATTTTCAAAATTGGCTATTGATCCTAGAAAGAAAATAACTATCAAGGCCTATGATGAACAAGAAAGATCTTCTAAAGGCACCATTGTCTTACCTATCAGAGTGGGTCTAGTTATCAAAGATACCATCTGTCAAGTGCTTGATCTACCTTTGGCCTACAACATCCTTCTAGGGAGACCATGGATACATGAAATGCAAGCTATTCCTTCTACATACCATCAATGTTTGAAGTTTCCATATGAAGGAGTAGAGGTTACTATCCCTGTGGATCTGAATACAACTTGCAACACCTTAAAGGAAAGTGCAGATAAGCTTGTGCCTAATAACAGAGAATCTCCCATGGAACCAACTAAAGAAGCATCCACATCTAAAATGGAAGATCTTGCAAAAGAGGTTAATATCAAAGAAAATAGTATGGGAGAATATACTATCGAGCTAGTCTTATCTTTGACATCTCTCCCTATCTCACCTAAGTCTTATGGGCAATCTTTGAAACAATCCAAACTAGACTCTAAAGAACCTCTTAAAGCATATAAAAAGAATTTTGTAGCAGAACAAGTATCCAAGTAAGAATTTGAAGAGGATGAGGCTGTGCTATCATGGCTGTACAAAGATGAACCTGAATCTCAAGTTGTTCCAACTGGTGACTCTGCAGTCTCCAAACTCCCTTCCAAGTCATATGGTCTAGGAGATAAATTAATAGCTAAGATGGGATATTCAGGTAAAGGACCTCTAGGAATCAGAGGAAAAGGTCTTGAGGCACCTCTCCCACATACTGGTAGAGAAAATAAAAACAAAGTTGGCTTAGGATTTAAGAAGAAACCCTATCACCTCAAAGGTAATTGCTCTCATGTCATAGAGCAGATTGCACCAAGGGAACCTCTTCTTAAGAAAGAAGAAATAGAACCATCTGATAGTGATTCAGATAGTTCAGAACTCATTCCCTACGAAAAATTGCCTAAAGAGATCAAAGACCTTCTTGATGATAAAGATGATCCTATCAAAAGAATTAATGTAGTAGAAACACAAAAACCTACTATCAATCAAGAGATAGTTGCAACACAAGAACCAGCTAATCTTGAAAACAATCAAGAAGAGGGAAGTGGTAGTCATTCTAAGATAGATTCTCATGAGTATGAATACAAATTAGAATCTGAGGGTAACCCTTCTTGGGGTATTCGCCTTGACTTTACTCATGTTCTAGGATTTCTTAGAGATCCTAAATCAGAAGCTGAATCAAATGACTATGAATGGGGAGCCATTCTAGAACCAGATGAAGATGAGCTTTTCATAGAGAAACATGTTGATGTTATTCACCAATATGCACCTCAAACCAACATAAGTCTAGAGCGAAATGATGGACCTATCGAGTATGATCCACCTATGGCTGAATTGGACTCCCACGATGACATTGAGCCTATTCACAAATTGGATGTCTTAAGTTGTAGTATCACCTTTGAACTCGAGCGTCAGGTTAGGACCGATGATGATAGATCCATATCCGTAAACACTATCTCCCAATCTTTCCCTACTTTGACTATCAAATATCCAGAACTTATTGATCAAACCTCCACGAATCTGAGCCATGGTATTTATACCTTCTTGAATGACTATGCCCTTGCTTGCTACCTCAATGCAGTTGAGCCTATGAGTACTTCCATCAGTGAACCGAGCGTCAGCATGACCGAGTCAGACATCAAATATCTCAGTCAGAAAAACAAGAATAAAAAGAAAAAGAAAAAGAGTTCTGAGGGTGAAAACCACTTTGTGGCAGTCTCAAAACCTACAAAAGTAAAAATAAAAGACATATCCAAGGGTGAAAACCTCTTTGAGGTGCCTAAGGATGAGATATTTGATGTCCTTCTGAGTCATTTACATGACAGATCTCCAGTGCTAATTGAGCCCACTCAATCCATCAATTTGGGTACAACAGAGGAACCACAATTGGTACATGTAGCACAATCATTATCAGAAGAAGAGAAGCAAAAATTTACAACATTCATAATAGAGAAGAAGATCAACTTTGCATGGAAATATTCAGATATGCCAGGATTGGATCCCAATCTTATAATGCATCATTTATCTATTGCTCCAAATGTCAAACCTGTCAAGCAAAAATTGAGAAAAATGCATCCTCATGTTGCACTCTTGGTAAAAGCTGAATTAGAGAACCTCCTAGATGCCGGATTCATCCAAGTTATTGACTATACAAAGTGGATCTCTAATATTGTACCTATTTCTAAACCAGATGGGTCAATCAGAGTGTGCACAGACTTTAGAGATGTGAATAGAGCATGCCCTAAGGATGACTTTCCACTACCTAACATTGATATGATAGTGGACATGACTGGAGGTTTCGAGATGTATTCCTTAATGGATGGTTTCTCTGGATATAACCAAATAAAAATTGCTCCAAAGGACCAAGAGAAAACTACTTTCACATGTGCATGGGGCACCTTCTGTTGGAATGTCATGCCATTTGGGCTTAAAAATGCTGGAGCTACATATCAAAGAGCAATGACATCTATTTTCCATGACATGATGCATCAAACTATGGAAGATTATGTTGATGACACATTAGCAAAATCTATGATCAGAACTGAACATCTAAAGGACTTGAACATGATCCTAGACAGAATGGAAAAGTTTAGTCTTTGACTAAATCCTAAGAAGTGTGCTTTTGGTGTCACTTCTGGAAAGCTCTTAGGATACATAGTTTCAAAGAAGGGCATTGAAGTTGATTTGGCTAAAGTCAAGGCTATAATAGAGATGCAACCTCCCATGAATATCAATCAAATGAGGATGTTGCAAGGAAGAGTTCAATCTATCAGAAGATTCATATCACAGCTAGTGGACATATCATAGCCTTTTACAAAAACATTACATAAAGGTGTGACCTTTGCATGGAATGAAGAATGTGAGAACAAATTTAACCATATCAAGAAGTATCTATCAAATCCACCTATCTTGATGCCTCCTATTCATGGGAAGCCATTGATCTTATATGTCTCCACAACAACCACATCACTGGAGGCATTGCTAGCGCAACATGCTGAAGAGAAAAAGGAAAGAGCCATTTATTATATAAGCAGAACATTGGTGGCGTATGAAAAGAACTATTCTATGATTGAGAAAGCTTGTTTCACTGTGATCTTTGCATCATAGAAACTGAGACATTATATGTTAGCTCATACCATGCATCTAGTAGCAAAAATTGATCCACTAAAATACCTATTCAACAAGGCTGCCCTCACAGGTAGACTGGCTAAATGGGTCATGCTTCTAAGCGAATTTGACATTGAATATGTTGAAAGAAAAGCTATAAAAGGTCAAGTTATTTCTAATCAACTAGCGGATGCACCCATGTTTGATGACACACCAATGCAAATGGAATTTCCAGACTCCTCTATTATGCACCTATCTTCTAGAGAATGGCAATTGTTCTTTGATGGCTCCTATACACAGAATGGATCTGGAGCAGGCATATTGTTCATAACTCCTCAAGGATACTCCATCCCAAAAACATTCAGACTAAAGTTCCCCTACACAAACAATAATATGGAATATGAAGCCCTCTTGAATGGTATGAAACTAGCAATTGAATGGAGAGTAACAGAGCTACACATTCATGGAGACTCTCAACTTGTTATTCATCAAGTCAATGATGTGTACCAAACTAAAGATGAAAAGCTCATTCCTTACAAGAGAATGGTAGATGATCTTAAGAAATATTTCATATCTATCACATTTGAGCAAATTCCTAGAACGGAGAACAAGGCTACCGATGCAATGGCAACACTATCTACTTTATTATAGCATCCTGAACATGAGCTACACTATGAGTTTCTGGCGGAAGTACTATCTTATCCTGCATATGACTCCCCCAAAACCCACATGATCTGCACTGTTGTAGGTCATGATTCATCCTGATATAAAAACCTATTTTCCTATCTCCAAGACCAAATCATTCCTGATACCTTCAACCACCATGAAAAGAGATACCTTATCCGTAATGCCTCCCGATATGTCATCATTGGTAATGATCTATACAAACAAGGTCTAGATGGTACGCTACTGAGATGTTTAGAATGGGAAGAGTCTCAACATGCATTAGAGGAAGTCCATGATGGTATTTGTGGGTCCCACTCGAACAGTTTAACACTAGCTCAAAAACTTATTAGGGTTGGGTACTATTGACCTGAAATGGAGAAAGAGGCTATCAAATTTGCTAAGAATTGTCAAAAGTGTTAAGTATATGGCAACCTAATTCATGCTCCAGGGAGGGATCTAATCCCCTTTACAACACAATGGCCTTTCCATCAATGGGCATTTGATCTTATTGGGATGATTCATCCTCATTCTTCTAACGGACATACCCATATAATCACAGCCACAGATTATTTTACAAAATGGGTAGAAGCAGTCCCTTTGACACAAGCAACAGGAAAGCAGATATCGATGTTCATATTGAACTATATCATATGCAGATATGGGATACCTCATTCCATAATCACTAAAAAATAGTGGGCAATTCAAGAATAAAGACCTAGATGATCTATGTGCCAAATTCAAGATCACCCAACATTGGTCTTCTATCTACTATCCACAAGGGAATGGCCAAGCACAGGCTTCTAACAAAAATCTCTTAAAGATCTTGCACAGAACAGTAAACAAAACTGGCAGAGACTAGCATCTCATGATCAATCCAGCTCTCTGGGCCTACAAAATAAGTATCAGAACACCTACTGGGGCTACACCTTTCGCTTTAGTTTATGGGTCTAAAGTGGTACTACCTATTGAGGTTGAAATCCCATCACTCAGAATTAGAATGCATGGTCTAGTAACTGATGATGACTACAGAGTGTCTAGGTTGCAAGAACTTGAATTACTAGATGAGCGCAGACAAGCAGCATATGATCATCTTAGAGTATATCAGAAGAGAATGTCTAGAGGCTACAACAAGAAAGTCAGACACAGAGAATTTCAGGTTGGCGATCTAGTCTTGAGAGAAAATCCTAAAAATCAATCCCATCGAGAATGCAAGGGGAAGTTCGAACCCAACTGGCTGGGTCCCTTTGTCATCATTGCTACTTTGGCTCTGGTGCCTATCAACTCTCAATGACTAAAGGAGAACAACTATGAGAACCAATCAACGTTCTCCATCTGAAGAAATTCTACGCCTAAGGCATTCAGTCTATGGTAAAATGTCCTGAAAAAATCTTTAAAATCAGAAAAAGTCCTAAAAAAAATGAACATCTTGGTGAAAACCTAGCAATAGGCGCCTTGATGATTCACAAAAAAATCTTAAAAATTTGAAAAATATCAAAAATTCAAAAAAATTGAAAAAATGAAAAATGAAAAATGAAAAAAAGAAAAAGTGCCTTGGTGAAAACCTGGAAACAGGCGCCTTGGTAGCAAAAATTGAATCTCTGCCAAGATGGTGAAAACTCGGCAAATGGGTGCCATTTGTTTCAAAATGCTCCATCTATCAGCGCAATCTTGGTCTTTCCTAGCTTTCAGTTTTGCTTTAGTTTGTACATATCTCCCGGTTTGTTTCTGCATTTCCAATTTTCAATAACTCGGTTTGTACACCAATCAGCTCAAGCATCTGTATCCTATCAATGTTCAAACTTGGGGGCAATCAATGTCATATCCTATGGCCTCCAGTATATCTTAGACGTCTCATATCAAGTTAGAGTCCTTTGAAGCTTCATTTGAGTCAGTCAGGTCTGTCTTGTCTCCAGAAAGGACTTTGCATCTACAACAACGCAATCAAACACAAACTGAAAATGATATGTGCTTTTCATGCTTTTATCTCCTTGTATGCTTACTGATTCGCATTGAGATTTTTGCATATTGTGTCCCTTCGAGCTCTTCGATTATGTCCTTTATATGATTTAGAGAGTGATGACTGGGGGCATAATCTTTTCTTTGTCTTCTACTTGTATGTGAAAATCTAACAACTTTGGAAATTTTGGATTGAAATGGTGTCCGACTGTAAGAGCCTCCATCTTGAATTGGATGGCCATGCGTACCTTGACCATTGATACCCAAAAAATTCAAGGAAGTTTGATCTAACTATTGTCTTTTTGAGTGAGTTCTTTCTCCTACTGTGAAACACGATCTTACCTAAGGATGTGAATGATAAAGGGTCACTATGAGTAATTCACATTGGATTTAGAATGATCTCTTGGCTATTTGATGTGTTTGTCATGCAAGGCGTATTCAGGTCATCACGACATTCATGTTTTGATGCTTATACAAATTGCTATATCAAAATGGACATGATATTCAGGTCATCCTGGTGTTTGTGCCTTGGTGCTTATATCTAATCCAACATTCTGAAAATAAAATCAATATTCATATATCCATGGTTGTTGACCAGTGGGTGTTGTATTGATTCTTGCGCATACAAATCGATATTCATATGTCTATGGTTTCATAGCTCGTGGACATTGTATTGATTTATCCAGTTACCTAAAAGTTCAATGATGATAACAAATCGACACATGATCAGTGACTAGGTCCTAGGTCTTAGGTTGCATTTCATTTTGCATGTCTCTTTTCATTTTGCATGTTGCATGATCTCACAATGGCTAAACAAACTTCAATGCTTAAATAATTCTCCACTCGCATCTTCAAATCTAACAAGAGTTGAATCTCACACGAAGGTTCCTCCAACGAAACAACAAGTAGAATCCTTTTTTGGGATCAAAATTCAAATTTGAGATCATTCATATTATTAACTACTTGCATATTCGACCTGTGATCATCACAGAAATCCAGTATTCAACTTAACTGATTATCTAACATCAAGCTATCAAAATTTCAACTTGGTCAACTATGGTCAACTCATGGTTTAACCTAGTCAAACTTGGTCTCCAAGACCTTCCAACGATGCAGAATGCATTCTTGAACGTGTATAACCACTTTTCCAATTAATTAACATGCTTCTGAACTCTCAACACTGACTTTTCTTGTCAGATTTCAATTTTAATCCCCAAGGGGGCATGGTATTGCACATCATTCAAAGTTTGTAAATCAAATTCAATCATATCTTCCTCAGTAATCAAGACAACAACCACGTCTAGTTACTGATTCATCAAAAAAGACCTCATCGCTCGGGGCAAATCTATCATCACTTGGGGCATATCAGATTCATCAAGATCCATATCAATCTGGTATTCTCCTAATCTTGTAAATTGTATCATTTTTTGCAACCATCGGATCATGGTGTTCTTTCCTTGGTTCTTCGGCAACTGAAGGGTTCGGATGTGATACCTACTAGTTCTGCTAAGACAATCGAGTCTATAACTGGTCACTCACTTCTTTGCAATCCTAAGGTTTGGAATTAGGCATTTTGACACTTTTTCGCAATCATAGGTTCATTTGCTGTTATAGTAAACATTATCTTTGGTCATTCAGGACCTATTATCTTCATATCAAATCAATATCAATCAGCTTCTATCTCATATCAATTATCAATTTCGAATCAGTTTCATAACTCCATCAAACACAGACTGTCTTTGAACAACTTCGCTTCGCACAGTAATTCAAAGAGGGGCAAAATGTAATACCCCAAAAATGGGCTATATGTTCATTAACCTCCTACATCCTCAAATCGAATGAAATCGACATCGAAGTCCTAATCTAAGGCACATCTGCACATCATCGAATCCTAATTGATTATCTTAAATTATGCATCGGGGAATATTCCTAGCAATATTCCTAATTATCTTAATTATCTTTAATTTAATGATTATTTGGCAATAAATCACATTTATCCTAAGTTTGATTAATTGAATATTTTCATATTTAATTAATTAGATTTAATATCTTGCCACTTAATTGTGTAATTAAATTTAATTCTATCTATTATTAATTGTATTATTTAATTTTGACAATAAATCCAATATCCTATGAATAATTGATTAAATTCTTATTTAATTGATTAAAGCAGGTTGTCATTATTTAATAATATAGTTTTTAATAAAAGTTTGATAAAATAGTTAATTAACCCATAAATTAATTATTTTATTTCAAAAATCAGTTAAGTTGAGAATAAATCACTTTATTTATTTATTAAATCATAATTATTCATGTGCATATTCAAGGACCAGTTAAACTCAAATTGGAAAATCAATGCAAGTTGTTAGCTTTTTGAAACTCAACATCTTTTTGAGTTTTAAAGTTGATCAAAACTTCTAATTCGAGTTGAACTGTGCTTTTGCATGATTTTTGTGACTTAATTATTCTTTATTTAAAAATAACTCAAAAATCAACCTGAGTTATTTGAGTGATTTATGGCTTTTTCCATGCACCTCCAAAGCCATGGATTTCTATAAAATCAAGGCTCAACTCTTCATAATTCATCCACGATTTTGCATTCTCATGCTGTCGAATTGGAGTCTGAAGAATCATCTTTGCGAATCCAAGCTATTGTGAGATCTTTCTAGTTTTGAGCATTGCATATCATTTAGCATAGATTCATATCATTGTTAGATCAATTTCCATATATTAGCATATTTCATATCATTTTTTCATTCTTATTGCATAGAAAATACCAAAAAAAATAGCTTCATTGCATTCAATTCATATCTAGATCAATTGCATTCAAATCCTTCATTTAGGTGTCATCTAGGTCACTGATCTCGATAGCAATCTGAGAACATCAATCTCGCACCTACTAGAAGGCAGTAAATCACTTGGTTAGATTAGATTTCAATTTTGCATGATTTTGATTATAGCTAACCTCTAATATTTTACTGAAGTGTTGTGTCTACAGATCAGGTACAATTTTCACACACACAGCCCCCAAGGCTAAAGTACTCCTACCAAACTCACAATCCTTAGTTGCTACCCCATGATTGTATCTTTTGAATGCTTGAATGTTGAAAATGGTAGATTAAGGAAGAAGGAATCTTTCTTGCTCCAAATGAATGTCCATAATAGCTTGTCCGCAAAATACTTGCTTGCATCAAGGCATCATCAATATCTTGTTCTTCTATATCATCCTCTTGAAATCTTGCATCATCATCTCCTCATAGCATCTTGCTTGCTACTTGATGTGTGATCTTATCACTTGATGAAAATGAAGGCAAAAGAGAGTGCTTATATAGAGATTTCAAGGAAAGGCTCCTCAGGCAATGTAAGGGCCCCTAATTAAAATTTCACCTAGAATTATGGTCCAATCACAATAGCCAACTAAGGAGGGAAAAATAATAAATGAATTTTAAATAAAAACCCTTTCACTTTCGGATTCAGAGGCTCATTTTTAATTTCGGGACCTTCTATGATTAAACTTTAGGAATGGGGACCAAAACCTGACAAAGGTCAAGGTCAACCTAGGTCAGGGTCAACCTTGACCCTGACCCAAGGTTTCAAGCTGAGTCAACATTGAAAATAGAGAAATTTCTGGGTCGGCCAGAGACTTGGAATGATGGGAAAACATAACAGAATGTTGGGAAAGGGCCCAAAGGCCTAGAAGAGATGTGATGAAGGCTAAGAGGACTAGTACATAGGTCCTAATTATAAAATAGAGCCATAAAGAAGGAAATCAAGGATAATCCTTGGTATCCTAACCCTAATTTCACCTAGAAATGAAGAATCAAGTGCAAATACATCCTAAATGCAAATCTATCATGAAAAATGCACTAAATGAGGGTGCTAAACCTACCAAGATGGAAGTGATTCCATTTTAAGATGATATAGTGAGTAAAGATGATATATGGATAATTGATAGTGGTTTATCACATCATATGAGTGGTGATAAAAGTAAGTTTGAAACCTTAAATCATTACAAAGGTAGCAGTGTTAAGTTTGGTAATGATGCACCATGTCTTATGAAAGGTAATGGATCAATAAGGTTGACTAATAAGATCAGATGTGATATTGGTTATTGGGTTGAAGGACTTAACTATAACTTGTTAAGTGTTGCACAATTGAACAGTTTTGTATATCGAGTTGAATTCCATCACAAAAAGGCTAAGATCTTTGATGCTACTGGTGAACTAATTGGAAGTGGATAACATACAAGAGGTAACTTTTTATATATAGACCTATCTGATGAGACATGTTTGTTTGCACAAATTGATATATGGTTGTGGCATAAGAGGTTTTTTCATGTGAACTTTGATATTTTAATAAGCATTAGTAAGATAAAAAGAGTAAGAGGGTTACCAAGATTGAAGAAACCTGATAATGTGATGTGTAAGAAATGTTAATTGGGAAAAATGACAAAGTCTAGTTTCAAGAGCAAAGCCTATAATTTTGATGATATTTTGGAATTGGTTCATACTGAGCTCTATGTACCTATTGGAGTGCAAATCTACTATGGTGACAAATATTTTATTCTATTTGTTGATGATTACTCTAGAATGATGACTGTGATGTTTCGTAAACAAAAATCTGATCCCTTTCAGGGTTTAAGTGGTATTTTGAAAAAGTTGAAAAAGAAATAGGTAAGAGCTTGAAATGTCTGAGATTTGACAGAGGAGGAGAGTACATATCTAATGATTTCAACATATTCTGCAATGATAGAGGAATCAAGAGACATATGTTTGCACCAAGGACTCCTCCACAGAATGACATAGCAGAAAGAAGGAATAGATGAATCATGAATTATGCTAGAACATTGATGATAGAGAAGAATGTTTCACATTTGTACTAGAGAGAAGATATAATTACATCTGTCTTTACCTTGAACTGAGTACAAGTCAAGAAAGGTACAAATGCTACACCTTTTGAGTTATGGTATGGTTATGCACCTAATGTGAAATACTTCAAAATTTTTGGAAGCAAATGTTATATACTAAAGGACAATAGGAATGGAAAACTTGATGCTAAAAGTGAAGGCATATTACTAGGTTATTCAACTAAGAGCAAAGCTTATAAGTGTTTGAATTCTAACACTAACAAAGTTGTGGAAAGTGAGAATGTGAGAATTGATGAATATGCATAAAAGAGTGAAGTTGAATGCAAGAATATGTGAAAAATATGGATGGGATTTAGAAAAATGCACATAAAAAGAGACCCTAAACCAATATTTACCACAAACATGAAATTGTAATGATAAGGAATATAAATTTGTAAATGCTTGAAAAGAATAGTGAAATAAAGTACATACCTCATAACATAGCTGCTCTAAAAATACCTATTTTCTGGTGTCTGTACTGAGTTTCTGGAAATTCTGCAAGCAGATCTGGAATAGGAACATAGAGACAGAGAAAACCCATAAATCTTTTCCTTTTCTAAGTCAGGTCGACCTTGACCCCTTTATGTCGACCTTGACCTGCACTACTCCGATGTAAATTCTGTTTGTGGATCCCAGAAGTTAGCCGAAAAGGGTATCCAGATCTACTCTACAACTCCCAAAACAACCACTGTAGATATCTGAAAATGGTGTTTTGGGGTGGCTATATAGGGTTTTGCCTTAGTCAAACCCCTACTTTGGTGATCTCCACCTCCAGGAATAGACAGATGTAATAGAATATGTGTGTGTGTTGCTCGTAGGAAGAGCTTTGAATGTGCAATGCCAAGATCTAATCCTTTAGATTGAAACCCTAGCATGAATTGTAATGAGAGAGAAATGCATAGATTTGAATATGATAAAGAAAACATACCAAGCCCCCAAGGCTAAAGTACTCCTACCAAACTCACAATCCTTAGTTGCTACCCCATGATTGTATCTTTTGAATGCTTGAATGTTGAAAATGGTAGATTAAGGAAGAAGGAATATTTCTTGCTCCAAATAAATGTCCATAATAGCTTGTCCACAAAATACTTGCTTGCATCAAGGCATCATCAATATCTTGTTCTTCTATATCATCCTCTTGAAATCTTGCATCATCATCTCCTCATAGCATCTTGCTTGCTACTTGATGTGTGATCTTGTCACTTGATGAAAATGAAGGCAAAAGAGAGTGCTTATATAGAGATTTCAAGGAAAGGCTCCTCAAGCAATGTAAGGGCCCCTAATTAAAATTTCACCTAGAATTATGGTCCAATCACAATAGCCAACTAAGGAGGGAAAAATAATAAATGAATTTTAAATAAAAACCCTTTCACTTTCGGATTCAGAGGCTCATTTTTAATTTCGGGACCTTCTATGATTAAAATTTAGGAATGGGGACCAAAACCTGACAAAGGTCAAGGTCAACCTAGGTCAAGGTCAACCTTGACCTTGACCCAAGGTTTCAAGCCCAGTCAACATTGAAAATAGAGAAATTTTTGGGTCAGCTAGAGACTTGGAATGATGGGAAAACATAACAGAATGTTGGGAAAGGGCCCAAAGGCCTAGAAGAGATGTGATGAAGGCTAATAGGACTAGTACATAGGTCCTACTTATAAAATAGAGCCATAAAGAAGGAAATCAAGGATAATCCTTGGGATCCTAATCCTAATTTCACCTAGAAATGAAGAATCAAGTGCAAATACATCCTAAATGCAAATCTATCATGAAAAATGCACTAAATGAGGGTGCTAAACCTACCAAGATGGAAGTGATTCCATTTTAAGATGATACAGTGAGTAAAGATGATAAATGGATAATTGATAGTGGTTTATCACATCATATGAGTGGTGATAAAAGTAAGTTTGAAACCTTAAATCATTACAAAGGTAGCAGTGTTAAGTTTGGTAATGATGCACCATGTCTTATGAAAGGTAATGGATCAATAAGGTTGACTAATAAGATCAGATGTGATAGTGGTTATTGGGTTGAAGGACTTAACTATAACTTGTTAAGTATTGCACAATTGAATAGTTTTGGATACCAAGTTGAATTCCATCACAAAAAGGCTAAGATCTTTGATGCTAATGGTGAACTAATTGGAAGTGGATAACATACAAGAGGTAACTTTTTATATATAGACCTATCTGATGAGACATGCTTGTTTGCACAAATTGATATATAGTTGTGTCATAAGAGGTTTTGTCATGTGAACTTTGATATTTTGATAAGCATTAGTAAGATAAAAAGAGTAAGAGGGTTACCAAGATTGAAGAAACCTGATAATGTGATGTGTAAGAAATGTTAATTGGGAAAAATGACAAAGTCTAGTTTCAAGAGCAAAGCCTATAATTTTGATGATATTTTGGAATTGGTTCATACTGAGCTCTGTGTACCTATTGGAGTGCAAATCTACTATGGTGACAAATATTTTATTCTATTTGTTGATGATTACTCTAGAATGACGACTATGATGTTTCGTAAACAAAAATTTGATCCCTTTCAGTGGTTTAAGTGGTATTTTGAAAAAGTTGAAAAAGAAATAGGTAAGAGCTTGAAATGTCTGAGATTTGACAGAGGGGGAGAGTTCATATCTAATGATTTCAACATATTCTGCAATGATAGAGGAATCAAGAGACATATGTTTGCACCAAGGACTCCTCCACAGAATGACATAGCAGAAAGAAGGAATAGATGAATCATGAATTGTGCTAGAACATTGATGATAGAGAAGAATGTTTCACATTTGTACTGGAGAGAAGCTATAATTACATCTATCTTTACCTTGAACTGAGTACAAGTCAAGAAAGGTACAAATGCTACACCTTTTGAGTTATGGTATGGTTATGCACCTAATGTGAAATACTTCAAAATTTTTGGAAGTAAATGTTATATACTAAAGGACAATAGGAATGGAAAACTTGATGCTAAAAGTGATGAAGGCATATTACTAGGTTATTCAACTAAGAGAAAAGCTTATAAGTGTTTGAATTCTAACACTAACAAAGTTGTGGAAAGTGAAAATGTGAGAATTGATGAATATGCATAAAAGAGTGAAGTTGAATGCAAGAAGGAACTTGAAAATTATAGATAATTTGTAGACATGAATGAAGGAGAACCCAACAATTTACCTGAACCAAAAAAAAAAAGATTTTGAATTACAACCAGAAGATGTCGAGCATCAGGAAGTAACTGTCAAACAATCAAAAGAGGAAGCAAAGATACAAAATGAATCTAAAGAAAATTTGCTAGATGAACCTGAAGAACAACAAGAAGAAGAAAGGAGACCAGAGCCTACATTAGCAAAATATGTGAGAAGACATAATAAACTAGATCAAATAATTGGAGCAAAATATTTAGGAGTCATGAAAAGAAACAAGCTGAAAAAATAAACATGTTTGTTATGTTAATTTGAGCCCAAATTAGTGAAATATTCTTTGGATAATGAAGATTGGATTCAAGCCATGAATGGAGAAATTGAGAAAATAGAGAAGAACAAAACCTGGACACTAATACCTATACCAAGGAACAATAATATTATTGGAACCAAGTGGGTGTTCAGAAACAAGTTGAATGAGCATGGAGAAGTCACAATAAACAAGGCTAGATTGGTATGCAAAGGATATGCACAAGAAGAAGACATTGAATATGGAGAGATATTTTCCCCAATTGCTATATTGGAAGGAGTTAGAACTCTACTTGCATATGTAGCTTACAAAGGATTCAAAGTGTATCAAATGGAAGTCAAATCTGCATTTCTGAATGGAATACTAGAAGAAGAACTATCCATTGAACAACCTAAAGGATTTGTTGATCCAAGCAAGAGGAACATGGTATGCAAGCTACACAAAGTACTGCATGGATTGAAACAAGCCCCTAGAGCATGGTATGAAAGATTGCATAATTACTTGGTCAAGATTAGTTTTGCAAGAATAAATGACAATAGTAATATGTATGTAAAGAGTAAAAAAGGTAAAGGGATATTTTCAGCTAAAATATTTGTTGATGATATCATATTTGGAGGACAAGATGCATTGTGCCAAACATTTGCAAATGAGATGCAAACAGAGTTTGAGATGTATATGTTTGGAGAGATCAAATTCTTTGTTTGTTTTCAAGGTTATCAAATGAAGAAAGGCATCTACATTACTCAATCTAAATATGTCAAGGAGATACTAAAAACCTTTGGCATGGAAGACTCTAGTAAGTACACCTATGGCTACTAGACACAAACTGTCAAACAATGATGATACAACATAAGTGAATCAAACCTTGTATAGGTCAATGCTTGGAAAGCTACAATATGTTGTTCACAACAAACCAGATATTACACTAGCAGTTGGGATTGTTGCAAGATTTTCTACAAATCCTAAGGAGAATCACATGATGGTAGTGAAAAGGATAATGATATATCTAAAAGGAACAAAGGATTATGGATTGTACTACGAGAATAATGACAAGTTTGAATTGAAAGTTTATACTGATGCATATTGGGCAGAAAATGTGGATGATAAAAAGAGTACAAGTGGTAGCGCATTCTTTCTAGGAAAGAGATTAGTCTCATGGGTAAGTAAGAAACAAAACTTCATTTCTCAATCTACAACATAAGCTAAATATGTAGCAACAATAGTTAATTGTTCAAACATAGTGTGGATCAAGTAATTGTTGAAAGGTATGAAGGAAGAAATCACTGAGCCAGTTGTTATTTTCTATGATAACACAAGCGTTATTAATATATCAAAGAACCATGTGATGCACACTAAGACCAAGCATATTTCTATCAAGTATCATTACTTGAGAGAGCTAGTTCAAGACAAAGAAGTGAGACTGGAATATGTGAATACAAAGGAGTAGTTAGCTAATATATTCACTAAAGCTTTACCTAAGGATGCACATGAGTATCTAAGAGGTAAATTATGGGTGATTCCCCTAACTGAGGCTACCTAGAATCAAATGGAGTGTTGCATCAAATGTATTACTCAGAATATCTAAAAAATTGATGCAAGGAGGTCACACTTTAGAGATGCCTAAAGCTATGAAGAGTTAAGCACAAGATGTTGATCAGTCATGATAAATATGATTGAGGGAGCATATTGTTCATAAAGATGACATGAGGATATCTAAATGGTGAAGATGAATGAGAAAATTGAAAATGTCTTTGGCATTGTTGTCAAAGAGGGAGAGATTCAGTAAGAAGTTACCATGAATAGATGAGGGATTTATTCAATAAAATTAATGCACAGATAAGGAGAGAGAGATTTATCAAAGAGGGAGCTGATTGGATGAGGATTAGAATGAAATCCAAAGATGAGATTAGGGATATTGTTGGACCACAGAATCAGAATGAAGCTAAGGATATTAATGAAGATCTAAAAATAGAACATAGAGAGAATTGACAGAAGTTGCTTCAATGCATAATACTTTTTAGATTGTGTGTTGACTTAAGCATATGGTGTTGCCATCAATGTGAAAGAGGGGGATTCTTGGAAGCTACAATTGAAACAATTGTTATATTATCATTGATGTCAAACCTTAATTGGTGAGATAGTTGTTATCTACTAGAGTTCCATATCATTTGATTGATGAAGAGGATTTGAAAGGAGGAGATAACAAGAAGACCTAGAGAAAAGGTTGAGTTATGAGAAAATACAATGGACACTTGATTAGTTGGCACATTGGCAAGATAATGTGTTGTTTATCTATAATATTAAGTGAAGGAGATAGTTGATTTGAAGCATAGAAGAGATGAGGAAAGAAAGATTGAAAGCATAGGCTTGACCGAGAAAAAGAGAAGAAGATTAAGGAACTTAAAGAATAAGCTGAGTGATGCTAGTGTTGACCGAGCACCAGTATAAGCTAAGAAAATATAGTGTTGATGAAGCATCAGTAATAATCGAGTATCAAAAATTGGACCAAGCAAAGACAACTGATGAGTCAAGTTTATGGGATGTTTTGTTTATGATTTTCTAAGTTCAGACTTAAATATCCTATGGTTTTTCATAAACCTTATACAGTCTTTTATGTTTCTAAGCTTTAGCCATATGTATATTCGATACTTATGAAACTTAAGGACAAGACTGAATATATATATATATATATATATATATATATATATATATATATATATATATATATATATATATATATATATATATATATATATATATATATATATATATATATATATATATATATATATATATATATATATATATATATATATATCTATATCTATATCTATATCTATATCTATATCTATCTATATATATATATATATATATATATAGATTAATGAATGTTATGATAAAATCTGGTATTTTTCTTCTCTAGCTTTAATGGGTAGACCTCCTGCAGCCGTGTGACAAGGCTACGTTAAAATAGGAAAATTTATTATAATCTCTACCTTGGCTTCGTGTTGTGGATTCTGTTATGTTAACCTTTTGCAGGAGAAGAATAAGTCAACAAGGAGCGCAGACTCAAGGATGAGTGGGTCTTTTAAGGTGGATAACTATTTCAGAGTTCATCATAGCTCCACTCCTTCCATAACTTTGTGGTTGTTGATTCAGTCCAAGTCAATCTAGTTGCCAAGCATTCCTATATTCTTGAAGCACTAAATATGGCTTAGCCTCTTGCATAAATGATGTTGTCGTTCCTGTAACTAAAGTTGTTATGCTATGTAATGAAAGACCTAGTTTGTAGGAGTTATGTTTTTCTTAGTTGCTTTTAAATAAGCTGGAACTTATGATTTTAGGCTAGTTAGATGTTTTGAGGAATTCATACAGTAATCCAGCAATAGAGTAAAATACTTTGATATCCTATATTGTATCTAAGTTTTGTTGAATGAATATATGACAGTTCTTTATTTCAATCTTTGAGTTATAATTCATTCATACTTCCGTGGGGGCCCACACGGGAGGTGAATTCCCTGTTCATGTTTAAGTAGGATTCAATTAAGTTTCTTTGAAGTTGTTTAGTACTGTTGCTCCTGCAGCCACTGGTAGCAGCACCATTGACTATTTCCTGCAGCATAGGTTTACTTCTGAAGCATTATCTATTTACTATTAAATTTTTCTTTGAAAGATGAGAGTTAATATGTAGTTTCAGTTTCTAGTATAAATCTCCTATAGCAATAGCTTTTACTTTAGTACTGATGACTATTGAGAAGAACTAAAGCATAAACTTTGCAGCCATCATCTCAAGTTCACGTTCCCGGATTGATACATTTCATGAAGTCTAGCATGATATTCTAAGTAGATACATGATGATTTTCAAGAATGAGTCACTGTTAAAGGATGTCCAATCCTTGAGTTACTAGGATTTTATTCTAACCAGTCATTTTTGGCACCGTTGCTTGGGATGGTGTCAATTTAGTTCGACCCAGAAGTCATTAAGTTAGTCTTCATTTTGCATAATTTTGCATGCATAGATGTAGGGATCATCTTGGGTGATTCCTACCTAACCTTAATCAGGGAAAACCATTTGACTTTTTCAATCCAACGTTTGAGGAACCCCAATTAGAAAACCCACAAGAAGAAGAACCATTTGAGAACGTATTTTTTGATGCCTATGATCACTTGCCTTCACGGCCATCATCTAAAGATTCTTACCATTTAAATGCCCTCTTTGCTTGCCTAGAATATCTAGATAACGTAATGGCTCATCCTACTTTCCCTTTTCCTATTCCTACTCAGCAAGGTAACCAAAATTTGAATAACATTCCTGCAGCCGCACTTCCTAAATTCTATGGACTCATCACAGAGGATCCAGAGACTTTCTTCTTTGAATTTTATGTCCTCTGCAGAAGCTATGACTATACCACTGACGACCATAAGCTCAAACTATTTCCTTCCACCTTAAAGGAGGCTGCTCTACCGTGGTTTATGAGTTTGGGTGCTGATGTTGTAGCAGATTGGAATTCAATGTGCACCATATTTCTTGAGAAGTATAAAGATTATTTTAGAGGAGGAGACCTAAAGGGAGATGACATATTTAAAATTTCACAGAAGGAAGATGAAACTTTGGAAGACTATGTCTCTAGGTTTATGTCTAGCCTGCAACATAACACACAACATGAGTTGAATGAAGAATCTCAAAAGCATTTGTTTTTGAGAGGTGTGAATGATGGGAGCATAGAGGCCCTTGACCTTATGGAAGGGGGAGACATTACTCAGAAGACATGGGATGACATCAAGAGAATATATCTGAACTATTTTAGAGCTACTGTCAAGAAAGGAAGAGGCTTGAGAGCCTTGCCTCACAAGTCCAACGGTGCAGGGGTGTCCAAAATGGAACTATCCAATCTATTGTCAGATTTCAAGCAAGACATCATTAATGATGTCACTACTCAGTTGGACAAAATGTAGGTAAGGAAAAAGAAAGATGAAGTTGATGCAATGTTAGCGGAGTACTGTCCACACTGTAGGGAGAAGAAAAAGAATTGTAGGTGTAAGTCTATTTCAAGCTTGGAGTCCCAACCAATGCCTACCGATTTCAAAGCCATTGATGAGAATGGAGAGGTGCTCTACATTTCCCAACGAAGGCCATGGGCTTAGAGACCAGGTATTCCCCAAGATCCTCTTTAAAATTTTAATAATAATAATGCATGGCAAAATCAATAGCATAGTGGATTTAGTGGGTATAGTAGTTGGCAACAGCCTCAGCAAGGTTGGAAAAAACCTCAGAAAGGATGGCAACAACATCAACCTAGTTAGCAGAAGCCTCAGCAAGATTGGCAACAACCTCAGCAAGGCTGGCAGCAACATCAGCCAAGATGGCAACAATCTCAACAAGGTTGGTCACAACCTCAACAACCTTGGCAACAGCCCTAACAGGGGTGGCAACAACCACACAATTGGATGAACCAATCAAACCAGCAAGCTTTGATGCCACCACCTCAGTAGCAGGCTTTGAGGCCTCCTCATATAGCCAATACTACTTCCCCTAAATAGACTCAATTGCTTGCTCAGCCTACTCCTAATCCCAACAATGCTAAACCAACAACGCAGCAGCAGAGCTATGCAATTTCCCTGAATAATATCCATTTAAGATCTGTCACAACTCTTCCTCCTCCATAATAGCCTATCATTAACGAAGTTGAGGATGCCTGGGCAGAACCAACTAGGGTACCAGTCCAACCTACTACTCCTGCAGCACAAGAACCCCCATTTTCTCATAGGTTGGAGGAACAAGTTAAGCCAATGGAAAATCAAGCAGTGTTGGATTTGCTTGCCCAACTAAAGCAAATGACAGTAAAGATTCCCCTATTAGATGCCATAAAGGAAGTACCTGCATATACTAAAGCCATCAAGGAAGCTTGTATCAAGCAACCTAGGAGGAAGAAAAAGGATCCCAAAACCATACATGTCCTAGGCAAGTTATCTGATCTAATGTTGGAGAAATTAACAGTTCCCAAGTATTTTGATCCTGGTAGCCCTGTGGTTACAATCACTATTCAAGGAATGCAAGTCCAAAATGCTCTAGTTGACTTAGGTGCATCCATAAATGTCATGACCAAGGAAGTAATCTCTCAGTTGTATATCATCGGTCTTAGGGAAACCCCAACTATCCTTCAGCTTGCTGATAGTTCCGCCATTACACCTGATGGGATAGTAGAGGATTTAATAGTCACCTTGAATTCTTGAGATTATCCGGTTGACTTTGTTGTCCTTTCTCCAAAGTCTAACATGGGAGGATATCCAATAATTCTAGGCATGCCTTGGCTGGCTACTGCAGATGCCTATATAGCTTGTCGGTCAGGAAAAATGACCATATCCAATGGAGTCAACACTAAAAATCTGACTCTGTATTCCCCAGCTCAACTTCTATTGCAAGATGGCCAGATAATCTGGCCAAATTTGGATGATACTAAACCTAGGGTCAATTTCATTCATCAGTTAATGATGATATCCAGGGAACCTTTTGTATCTTCTAGGGAAGAAGATGAAATCATTTCCTCCATTATTCTAAATGAGTATGGAGTACAATCCCAAGTGTGTTCCCAAGAGGACTGCGTTCTTGACACTTTTTTACCACCTATTGATGCTCTGCAATATTCAGAAACTTCCAAATTTCTTCATACATTACTACCTCATGAAATGGAGTCTTCCCTAATTGCTTAGTTGTCCATGGCAAAAAAGTTCACTAAGCTAGAGGTCAGCTCAGGGAGTTAAATGTAAACAATGCTTTGACTCCCTCTCAGTAGACAGATGTCCTGCAGCTTCTAAAAGAACATCAATCAGCCTTTGCTTGGAATTATACTGACATGAAAGGTTTAGACCCTAAGCTCTGCACTCATAAAATTTATATTAGCCTTGAATTCAGACCTATTCGCCAACCTCAACGAAGGGTTAACCCAACTCTAAGGGATATAGTAAAGAATGAGCTGCAGAAGTTGTTAAATGGTGGCTTTATCTATCCCATTTCTGATAGTTAGTGGGTCTCCCCTCTTGTTATAGTGCCTAAAAAAGGAGGGAAGTGGAGATTTTGTGTCGACTATAGAGAGCTTAACACAGCCACTAAGAAGGATCACTTTTTGTTACCATTCATAGATCAAGTCCTTGATAACCTAGCTGGAAAGAAATACTTCTCTTTTCTAGATGGATTCAGTGGTTATAATCAGATACAAATAGCCCCTGAAGACCAGGAGAAGACAACATTCACTTGCCCATGGGGCACATTTGCCTATTCAGTGCTGCCTTTTGGGTTGTGCAATGCCCGTGCTACCTTCCAGCGAGCTGTGATCAATATATTCTTAGATATCTCTACTGATTGCATGGAAATTTACATGGATGACTTTACCACCTACGGGCATACTTCTGATGAGGCCAAGGAGAATTTGGAGAAAGTTCTTCAGAGATTTCATGATTATAACCTCTCTCTCAATAGTGAAAAGTGCTTCACGATGATGGAAGAAGGGGTTGTCTTAGGACATTTCATATCTTCAAAAGGTATTCAAGTGGACCCTACCAAGATTGCAGTGATTAGCACATTGCCTACTCCAGCAAAACAAAATGATGTACAAAGTTTTCTTGGGCATGCCAGGTATTATAGAAGGTTTATAAATGATTTCAGTCAGCTTGCAGCACCACTTTATAACTTGATGAAGAAGGATGCTGAATTTGTTTGGGATTCTGAGTGTGCAAAGTCTTTCCTGCAACTTAAAGAAGTTCTCACTACAGCATCAGTTTTGAGAGGACCTAATTGGGGCTTGCATTTTCACATCCATACTGATGCCTCAGACTATGCTATTGGAGATGTTCTTGGCTAGAAGGTGGACTCAGTTGAGCATGCAATTTACTTTATCAGTAAAAATTTGCAAGGCGCTGAGTTTAATTACATTGTCACTGAAAAAGAACTTCTTGCAGTCATTTATGCCCTGAATAAATTCAGACACTACATTACTGGATATGAGATCTATGTGCATACCAACCATTCTACTATTAAGTATCTCATGAACAAGCCTACAATCTCTAGAAGATTGGCTCGCTGGTTGCTGCTTATGCAGGAGTTTGACATTACCATAATATATAAACCTGGTAAAACCAATGTGGTAGCTGATTTTCTTTCTAGATTGCATGTACCTAATGATCCTATAGCCATTGATGATAGTTTTCTTGATGAACATCTTTTCTTGTTGACTGCACATAATCCTTGGTATGTCAATATTGCCAATTATCTCACTAGTAACACACCAGCTCATTTCTTTGCTAAAGAAAGAAGGTTCTTAACTAAAAAGAGCTTTAATTATTCATGGATTTCTAGATTCATGTTTTGTACTAGTCCTGATCAAGTAGCTCGAAGATGCATTAGAGAGGATGAAACCTATGATATCCTCAAGGCATGTCATGATGAACCTTGTGGTGGACATTTCGCTGCCAAAAGAACAGCATTGAAAATTTTGACTACAAGTTACTATTGGCCCAGTCTACACAAAGATGCTGCTCAGTACACCAAAGAGTGTGACAAATGCCAACGCATGGGATGACCTACAAAGACAGATGAAATGCCCCTGTAGCCACAGGTAGTTGTTGCACCCTTTGACAAATGGGGGATTGATTTTGTTGGTCCTATTGAGCCCTCTTCCCAAGGTAAATTCTATATCCTTTTTTGCACTGACTATGTTACAAAATAGGTTGAGGCTAAACCTATGAAGAACGCTCAGGATAAAAATGTTGCAAAGTTCCTTTATGAATTCATCTTCACTAGATTTGGAGTACCAAGGGAGATTCAATCTGATCAAGGTCCTTAGTTTACTTCCAATTTGATTGCTACTCTGATGGAAGAATATAACATCAGGCATGGTAAATCTTCACCCTATCACCCCTAGGCTAATGGGCAAGTGGAAGTTACCAATTAGGAGTTTGAATCTATTCTCACTAAAATAGTATCCATCCATAAGAAAGATTGGGCTATCCGACTTCCTGAAGCACTTTGGGCATACAAAACTACATGGAAGTATACAACTAGTTTCACACCATTCAAGCTTGTCTATGGTCACTCTGTAGTCATGCTTATTGAATTTGAACATAAGACACTTAGGACAACTCTTGATCTTGGGATGGATCTCACTGCAGCATAGCAGGACAGGATTCTAAGTTTGAATGGCCTTGATGAATGGAGAAAATCTGCCTTGCATAACACTGAATTGATGCAACATCAGCGCAAGCAATGAAATGACAAGTTTTTCAAGGACAAAGTGTTTTCAGTTGGAGACTGGGCACTCCTATATGACTCTTGGTACCAGCATAACCCAGGGAAATTCCAAACTAGATGGCTTGGACCATATGAGATAATTGCAGTCTTTCCAAATGGTGTGGTTCAGCTCTCCACAGTTGATCCAGTATGTTTCAAACTGCTAGTCAATGGTCACAGATTGAAGTTGTATCACAAAACCCAAACCAAGGATGAGTTCCTATAGCAATTCTCTTCTACCGTTGGTGACACACTTCATGTAGCCACTCGTAATGAGCTTTTTGCTCATTTTCCTTCCTCACTCTAAAAAGACCTTTTTACTTTCATAATAAATACTTTCTTAATGAAATTCACTTCTCCATAATAAATTTTTGCTTCATTTCTAGTCTATCATCCATCCACCTCATATTTTCTTTCATTCGTGGATCGTAACAACTGCCACCTCACCAACACTTCAAGTTAGCACACATTTCAAGGTATGCAACTTTAATTTGTTTTCCTCTTATTTTTATCGTATGCCTTGTCATTACTGCAAGTGAGGGCCGACTTGCAACATTTTAGCTGGGGGGGAAGTTATATTAGTTTTTTTGTCATTATGTTTATGCAATCTTTATATTTATTCCTTTCTCCTATCATACTTGTATTTTTCTACCATGATTAGACACTTTTGAAAATCATTATGTTGCATGTTATTTTTTGCACGTATAAAACTAAGGTGGCAAGTTATGTTGAGTATGAGTTCTACGGAGAGTACTTATGAGTAATTATGAAATGATAATATGGTAATTTGCATTTATGTTACTCATAAGTTCATTTCTTGAGCTGCATTGCTAGAAATTTCCAAATTTGAATCATCCTGCAACCTGCCTTTTCAAGCTTTCTTTTTCAAAAATTTGGTTGTATGTTTTACCTCCTGCAACTTTATTTTGGGTATCTCAGAAACTAGATGATGGGTGGTGACCTCATCCAAAGGGAGCCTACTATGCATGGTGTTTTTCTCAAAGACCAAAATTGTAGGTCATATTTCTAGGCAAGGGGTTGGATAGATTATGTCCAGAAGCTAACTAGTTGGGATGACGAGGTTGCACTTCAGTTTCTTAACTCCTTAAAAGATGGAGTGGCTATAGTTAAAGGACTAAAAGTTCCATTTTCTCAGTAAGTTTTGGCAAAGGTCATGGGATTACCACTGGAGGGTGAGGAATTTGCAGAGAATATTGACCCAACTACTTCCAAAGCTTAGTTCACTCTACATACAAACCCGCCGCTTGAAGTTGATAGGAAACAAGGTACATTTCAACTATCTCTTCCTGAGCCGTTTAAACAATGTTTAGTTTATATCATTAGGTATTTCACCTGTGAAGGGTGGCACTCATTCCTACATGATGTTCACTTTAAATTCTTGAGTTGTTTAAGACATGATAATAGGCCTATCAATGTCCCTAGTTTTGTGTTTGGCATCTTGTCAAAACATGTCATTCTAGTTCAAGAGGGTAAATGAAATTCTATCTCTCACCACTGTTTAATCAAGTTGATAGTGGAAAAAGCCTTAAGGGAGCAGTCAGATATTTCCTGGGAGAAATTTATACTACAAGGATTTAAGGAGCCTACCCCAGAACCAATTGGGCATACAGTGGGACAGAGGGTTAAAACTGCTAAAGGGGTTAGAAATTTTTTTATTGAAAGTGGACAATGTTCTTCATCCAAAAAGAAATCTAGGGTTAGGACCCCTAATTCCCCTAATTCCACAAATTCCTCTACTTCAAGATCAACTCATGAAGAGGAATCAAAGACTCCTACAGAAAAGGCTAAAGTTGCTCCTACAGTAGAAACAGTTTCCCTAAAGGATAAGAAAAAGAAAATTAACCCTAGTACTAGTCGATAGGCTAAGGCATCTCCTGCAGCCACGAGTACTTCCAGAAAAAGGAAAGCTCCAGAAAAGGAGGAAACTCCATTAAGGAGAAGTGCTAGGAGAAGGTCAAAAACAACTGAAGAGATTCTAGTTAATGAGCCAAATGTAACACAAGATTCTGGGCAGAGGAAAGAAGAGGATGAAAACATTCAGCAAGAGGCTGAATTATAGCCTGAAACTTCTCAGCAGAAAGAACAATGGACTGAGATTATGGAACAGGAAACATTTCAAGAATTTCCTGATGTTGAAACAGAGCAGGTTCCTGATAAGCCAGTAAATGCAAAAGTCATTATAATCAAAGATGACTCTAGCTCAGAAGAGCAAGCTTATGTGTTTCAAAGGAGGGGATCAACCTTTGGGAATCTTCAGGAAGATGATTCAGAAAGTGATGACTCTGATAGTTACATCAGGAAACTAGATGACATAGTGTTCTCTCCTATAGCAGAATCTCCTATAGCAAAAAGGAATCCCTATGAAGAAAATCCAGATATTGATATAGACCTTGTCAATAAGGTAGTAGAGCAAATTTTGAATGAAGGGTTAGATACATTAGCTTCAGTGGCTCAGCAATGCTCTAACACTGAGAGGGCTATGATCATCTGGACATATCCTTTGAAGAGGACAAGTGCTAACAATGGTAAGTCATATGTCCCTCAAGCAGCAGACAATTCTTGCCTTAGTTTAATAACAGATCAATCTAGTTTAACATATTTGCTATATGTTATCTTCCAATTGTCTAAGCAATTAAATTCTGAGAGAGAGTAGTGGAAACATCAACGAAAAGAACTAAATAGGGTAGTAGACCATCATTATTAGGAAACACTTGTTCAGAAGGAAAAGATAGAACAATTAAGTGTGAAACTTGACAAAATTACATCTTTAATTCTTGACCTGATGGGTTGTAGATCCCCATCACCTGTCTATGCCTTGTTTCTTAAAGAATAGTTGTTAAACTATCAAATGACCTGTATTATGCAGGGCAGGTCTTCCTCATTACAAGAGCCTACCCAATTTTCTCAAGCCTTCCATAACTCTCCTGCAACCATCCAAAATCTATTATGTGAATTTTATCTCCACAACCTAGCAGTCCCTAATGATCGAGTTTGGAATCCCTTGCTTTATGTTGGGGATATTCAACTCAGAGCCCTCATGTCCTAGATACATAATGAAATTAGTTGGGACACTCAAGCTAAAGTGTATAGGGATTTGGAGTCATAAATTCCCCTATTTCTAAGGCCTGAAGCCAAAGATCCTCGAACTTACTACTATAATTGGTTAAGGATAGCCCCCTCTGACTCTGGTAGCAAGATCATCTATCCAATGAGAAATGAAGCATTTAATGCATATGAATAGATGATAGATTCTAAACTTCCTGAGGCTAGAAATGTCATTCAGTGGTGTTGGAATAGTTTATCTAGGGAGATCAGAAACAGAGAACCACATTCACCTCTCAATTTTTCTATGGCAACCCAGCGTGCCCCTTGGTACATTTCCTTGGGAAGAGAGAGAGAGAGAGAGAGAGAGAGAGAGAGAGAGAGAGAGAGAGAGAGAGAGAGAGAGAAAATTTCTAGATTCCACTAACCTTTCAGCCTCCATTACTGGTGTTTCCTTTACTTGCAAACTCAGAAAATCTAGATAGTTTTGATATGTAGAGGGAAAAGGACACATGGAAGAAACACAGGGAAAAAAAGGGATTCTATTAGAGTCTTGCAAAGGGAGGTACTGGATAGAGAATAGCTGTTGACTATAGATTGACAGCCAAGTTGAAGAATTTATTTGTTGTGGGACCATCAAATAGCTAAGCTAGGGGGGAATGATGAGTCAAGTTTATGGGATGTTTTGTTTATGATTTTCTAAGTTCAGACTTAAATATCTTATGGTTTTTCATAAACATTATACAGTCTTTTATGTTTCTAAGCTTTAGCCATATGTATATTTGATACTTATGAAACTTAAGGACAAGACTGAATATATATATAGATTAATGAATATTATGATAAAATCTGGTATTTTTCTTCTCTAGCTTTAATGGGTAGACCTCCTGCAGTCGTGTGACAAGGCTACGTTAAAATAGGAAAACTTATTATAATCTCTGCCTTGGATTCATGTTGTGGATTTTGTTATGTTAACCTTTTGCAGGAGAAGAATAAGTCAACAAGGAGCGTGGACTCAAGGATGAGTGGGTCTTTTAAGGTGGATAATTGTTTCAGAGTTCATCATAGCTCCACTCCTTCCATAACTTTGCAGTTGTTGATTCAGTCCAAGTCAATCTAGTTACCAAGCGTTCCTATATTCTTGAAGCACTAAATATGGCTTATCCTCTTGTATAAATGATGTTGTCATTCTTGTAACTGAAGTTGTTATGCTATGCAATGAAAGACCTAGTTTGTAGGAGTTTTATTTTTCTTCGTTGCTTTTAAATAAGCTGGAACTTATGATTCCAAGCTAGTTAGACATTTTGAGGAATTCATATTGTAATCCAACAATAGAGTAAAATACTTTGATATCCTATATTGTATCTAAGTTTTGTTGAATGAATATATGATAGTTCTTCATTTCAATCTCTAAGTTATAGTTCATTCATACTTTTGTGGGGGCCCACATGGGAGGTGAATTCCCTGTTCATGTTTAAGTAGGATTCAGTTAAGTTTCTTTGAAGTTGTTTAGTACTGTTGCTCCTGCAGCCATTGGTAGCAGAACCATTGACTGTTTCCTACAGCATAGGTTTACTTCTGAAGCATTATCTATTTACTGTTAAGTTTTTCTTTCAAAGATGGGAGTTAATATGTAGTTTCAGTTTCTAGTATAAATCTCCTGTAGCAATAACTTTTACTTTAGTAGTGATGACTATTGAGAAGAACTAAAGCATAAACTTTGCAGCCATCATCTCAAGTTCACGTTCCCAGATTGATACATTTAATGAAGTCTAGCATGATGTTCTAAGTAGATACATGATGATTTTCAACAATGAATCATTGTTAAAGGATGTCCAATCCTTGAGTTACTAGGATATTATTCTAACCAGTCAATAGTGAGTGTCGAGAAGAACAATTTAGCGATGACTGAGTTATCTAGTGAAGACCAAGCAAAAGAGTACAATGATGACCGAGTGTTAGTATTTTACAGTTTGTGAAGGGATTGAGATTCCCAACTAACACAGTTAAATTATTGGAATATGTAAAGCATGTTGAAGATAAGGATGAATGAATTGGAATATTTAATGCATGATAAACCATGTTTGCACATTCCTATGCATGGACTTAAAGATAATTTTTGAGAAGTATTTAGAAGGTTAGAAGGTGAATGAAATGTTGGAAGGATTTGATTAATCTGAACAAAACCTAAGATCGACGGTAATGATTAAGAGGCAAAAGATCAAGCTATCTAGTTAAGGAGGTTGATTTTGTTGATTGGCCAACCTAAGCAAAAGGTTGAGAAGAACTATGAAGAACTGAAAAGAGTTGTTAAGTGGTGATTGCTTGAAGGGTTTCCAAGAAGATTAGAGATGAAGATGATAATGAAGGCCAGTTAGAGGATCAACATATGAGCTACATTGGATCTATATTTGCAAAGTGAGTTGTTTGTATCAAATCAAACCTATTGTTACTTTCTAACCATTGTATCAGTTGATATCCTTTAATCAAGGTTAACCTAACATACATTTGTAAATCCTTTAATCAATGTGACATTCTAATGGGATGTTATTAAGCCCTCTAACAAGGCCACTCCTAACAAGGTGATTAAATCCTTTAACAGGGTCACACCTAGTAGTGTGTATTGTAACCTTTAATAGAGTTGGCTCCTCACAGAGCTCACTTGAGAAGAGTAAAAATTGGTAGCATGTTATTGGTGGGTTTTCCCAAATTGGGTTTCTATGTTAAATCCCTATGTCATACTTGTGTGAATGTTATTTGACGTGTTTTACTGTTAAGTTTATTATATTTTGTAAGTTGATTACTTTTGGATAGTGAACTGCAAGTTTATATTACTAGTTATATTGATCTATAGAGACCAAGTGGACTATTGAGTAGATCTGAGTTGTTTGAAGTGTTTAAAAGTTCAATTGGTACATCTAAGCTGAGGATAACTAATTCACCCCTCTCTCAGTTATTCTGAAATCATCCTAACATTAGTTTCTACAAATAACAAAGAGATATAATAATTTGTTTTAGATAAGTTCCACAAGCATATGTGGGATAAAGTGTTATGGAGAAAAAAAAAATTATATTGAAGAGTTCGACCCCACATGTGAGCACCAACAAATAGAGTACATAGTAACTAATATTTAATACATAGTCAAAATATTTGTTGCTCAATTAAGAAATAACTCTCATTAGCTCCAATATGAATAGAGGAGGTTGAAAATACCTAAAGGGGCATGAGAAGAAAGGGTGTATATTTTTTCCAATATCGAGGTAGTGAAATAAAATAACACTTCATTTTATAATGTGATGCTTTCAAGGGAATGGAATACAAGTATGCAAAGTATCTTACCATCCCCTTAAATAAGAAGTGGACTATAATATAAAATATTGTTATATCAAGTCTAGTTGTGTCATGAGCTATATTTAGCCTTGTGGATATTACAAGATCTCTCTCTCTCTCTCTCTCTCTCTCTCTCTCTCTCTCTCTCTCTCGTGTGTGTGTGTGTGTGTGTGTGTAGACACAAACACACACACACTCATGTATGTATGTATGTATGTATATATGTGTGTATGTTTATGTGTATGTATGTATGTATGGTGTGTGTATTGTCTTCATGATCGAATTAGGGAATAATGCATTTGATTTGTTGTGGCACAAATTATATTTTTTTAAATGCGTATTTATAGTAGAAGGAAGAAGAAACTCCACGAGGACCATAAGTTCTCATGGATGAAGGTGAAAAGTAATATTATTTTATAACTTTTGTTTAGTAAAATTATTTATTTTTTGTTTATAAATTAATATTTATTCTAAAGTTTTTAAAGTAGTGAATGTTAACAATAAATTAATATATCTTTTTAAATTAATAATTTTTTTGATATAATATGAAAGAACAGATATGTATGTATGTATATGTACATGCATATATTTATGTATGCGTGTATGTATGTATGCATGCATGTATGTATATAATATACATACACATGTATCTATACTATAAATCATATACATATATACATATTTATATATGCAGACATATATAAACACGCACACACACACACACACACTTTAGCCCTATTTTAGTGTGTATGAGTTGCCACGTTGATTTCAAACTCTCCTAACGCTCATTGGACCTTTAAATTAATATTATGTCTTGTGTTGATTCAATTTATTCAAAACTTGAGGTAACACCTTATTTCTAAGTGTGATCCTCTATTTTTCCTCCAATCCCATAACTCATTTAATCACCTAAGTCCTATCTTACCATTTATGACATTTATATTATGTCTTGGCCTTGGAACTGGATATACCTTATTTTCCCTCATCCTCTCATTGCTTGGGACCCATGTTCTCAATTTGGGCCTTGATTGGTGGGTACATGGTATTTCAAATGCCTTGTTCTGAGGTATATAATATTTCAAACACCCAGTTCCTGAGTATAGGGCATTTGAAATCCCTTTTTCCTAGGTATTGTATGAACTAAATATGGGCCTTTGATTTAGCTCCACACTTCAACATAGTCATTGTTCACCAGTTGCAGCCAAGAATGAATATCAGATTACTCATCTCACCTGTCTGGATGATTCGACCTGTTGCCTTCTATCTAGGTAGGGTTTGAGATTTTGCTCTCAGAATCGAGAGTCCTGCAACCATAGACTAACACTAGAATGAAGGATTTGATTGAAAGTACGATGTAGATTTAATCTAGAATGATTGTGCAATTAATCTAAAAATGATGAAATTAATCTAAGAACAATGAAAGCAAACTAGATTAAGAAATGAAATGGATGATTAAGTTAAACATGATATATTAATCTATAAATGAAGATTATGCTAAGAAATGAAAGCTTGAATGCAAAAGAGTCCTGGTAACAATGCGTTAGCACTTCGTTGCTCGAAAATTTGGGGATCCTTTGAATGAGAAAGGAGGGTTCTTTTATAGAATCCAAGGTTCAATCGATGGTTGAGATTGAATCAGACGAACGATGGAGATTGAATGAGAGATCAGCTCAGAATGGAAAGTTTTCTGCAGAGACGCAATCAGATGCCTATTTTTGTCTGTTTTAAAGCTGTTAACTATTTTATTTCTCTTTTTGATTTTCAATTAAATCAAAGTTTCCTTTTCTGAACTGAAGAGAAGATTTTGAGAGAATATTTAATTCAAATAAATACCATATTGCCTCATAAGTGGATTTTCTCAATTATTTAAATAGTTAAATTCATTTATTGAGATGAGGATATTTATTTAAAACTAAATATTTATTTAATTCCTTTTTCATGTGTTTTAACTAAAGAGGGTGAATTTAATTTAATTAAAGTGCTAGGACTTTGTAATTAATTTAATCAATCATAGGGTTTATTTAGCCAATTATAGTTGATATTTAGGAATTAAATATGATATGTGATTAATGCAAATTTAAGGTTTTTTGCATTTGACACTAAGTCAAGTAAAGTCAATCAGAAGATAAAATTGCCTAGTACAATAGGACTTTGATGATTCAGAATTGATAGAACGAGACTAAAATGCAACAAAATTGGAGACTAAAATGCAACAAAATTGGTTAAGATAGAAAGATGCCAATTTTGGGGTATTACATTTTGCCCCTCTTTGAATTGATGTGCGAGTAGCACATTGATTCAAAGAATAGTTTGAATGCGACGATGGATGAGGTTTTCAGGATTATCTCCAGAATGAAGCTTAACCCTCGGAAGTCAAGGTTAGATTTCCAAGACACCGATTAGATTGAGTTGTAGAATCATCTTCAAAATGAAGCTTGATTCTCCGAAGTCTAAGTTAGATTGCGAAGACATCGATCAAATTACCATTTTTTAGTAAGATTATCCCCAGAACGAGGCTCAATCTTTAGGAGTCAAGGTTAGATTGCCCCAATACCCATTGATTAAATGATAAATGATGCAAATTTTTAGGACTATCTCCAGAATGAAGCTTAGTCCTCTGAGACTTGGGTTAGATTGCCACGATACCGAAAAAAAAGAGCTTTCGAGAGCCATCTCCAAAACAAAGCTTGAATTTTAGGAATTAAGGTTAGATTGCCCCAATACCTAATAGGGATTTTGAGAATCATCTCAAGAATGAAGCTTGAATTTGAGGGATCTGAGTTAGATCGCTCAAATACCTAAAGATATTTTGAGAGCCATCTTCAAAATGAAGCTTGATTCTCAAGGATCTAAGTTAGATTGCTCAAATACCTAGCAGTATGATGAGAAGATGCAAGGCACAAAGATGCCCCTAGCGATGAGGACTTTTGATTTAGATCGGATTGATTTGAGAATTGATTTGAGATTCAATGAATTTATCATCTTGCCCCCTCGGGAGTGAAATAGAAAGATGACATGTCATGAAAGGTAATTAACATCAAAAGATTGCAGATAGAGATAAAATCAGAGATCTAGAAGAACTCAGAATAGATTACAAAAGAATCAATAAGATGTAGAAGCGATCTGGAGTGATTCGGAGGTCCTAGTTGACCAAGTTTGACCATGGTTGACCAAAGTTGACTTTTGATGAAAAAGATGAAGAAGTCAAGAAAATGATGATGAGATGTGATTCTGGCAAGAAGGGGACATCAGAAGGTCGACTGCACAAGTGTCCGATCACATCGGTCCTAGAAATTGTAAAACATAATTTTGAGCTATATAAGAGTGTCAGATTTTGATTTCAATCCTGAAAATGGAGTTAGAGCGGTTGATTTAGCCAAGGGGGAAGTTTTCATGCAAAATGGAGCACTTTTGAAAATTAGGTCAAAACCTATATAAGGCCCAGAAGGGTCATTTTCAATTCATTTGCAACCTTTGAATTTTAGCAATTTAGAGAACTCTAAGTGAAATGGAGAGCATGCCAGTGAGATTGCATAGATTCGAGTGTTCTCGACATCACAGTCAGCCAGTGGAGTATGATCCACCTCTAAGTAGTCGATAACCTACCTTGTATTTCAAATTTTTGATTCATTTTGGTAGATTTAGGTAGTTTTAGGGCAGTTTAGGAATTTTCTCGCCAAACTTCGCGTGAGGAAATAGTTTCTTCGTGGGAGCCAAGAAGGCATCTCATGTGAGGAAAGATCCAAAGAGGGCTTCCTCGCGTGGGGTACCTCCATAGACTCACATGAGGTGGCTGACGAAGCCACGCGAGAAATCCTCCTTAGGGAAGATCTCTCGCGCGAGGTGAGACAAAGTCTTGCGTGATAGATAATCTCGCACAAGGCTTCTACTTCCTCGCATGGAAAACTACTACAAAAAAAATGAAGATTTATGCCCAAATTTGCTTCAAAATAGCCAAGTAGAGCATCAGGGAGTCAATCTTAGGATAGGTTCATAGCTTCAATTTCTATTTTGTTTTGAAAACCATCATGATTAAGGATACTGATCATGTGTTGTCACTTGCATTGCAGGTTGACTTCCCTCATATTGTGTTTTGATCTCACCACCCGGTCATCAGTGAGGTAGTGCAGTGATTAGATGATGCAAAGTCCACTCACATAGATGGACTAGGCCTGTCTTATTTGTGTGATGTGCCTGACATTTGGGTAAATCATGGATTACTAGGTGCACTGGTCGAGTGTTTCCATTTGGAGATGAACACATTTCACTTACCACTGGGGGAGATGAAAGTGACCCCAGAGGACATATACAGGATCTTGAGAGTGCCCTTCTATGGCCCACGCGTGGAGTATGACACACAACCAAGAGGGGGCACAGTGGTGCTTTGAGAGATTTTCCAGGATGAGTTGGTTATGGGTCAGGCCATCCCATGGGATGATCTGATCAGAGATTATGGTGCAGAGCACAGATTAGCAGTTGTATTAGCAACATTTATGGGGCTACTACTTGATGCTAGACAGAGGTCAACACAGACTAGAGTACGGCTGGGGTCAGATGTTGTAGAGGATGTTGGCACGACTGCCCATGAGATTTGGATGGGGCTAGTACATATTAGCGCAGATGTATCACAAAATGCACAAGATCGTGTATCGGGGTTCTTGGAGCATGGAAGTAGAAGTGTTTATACAACAGATATGGGCTTGGGAGCATCTTCCTGTGTGCAGGCCAATGTTCCATGATAGTAGATAGCCCTTGGAGCCGTACATTTATAGGTATGGCAGATCGATGACTTAGCTAGTGGTGAGTAAGTCTGAGCAGTGGAGGGCTCAGCTGGATGACATGGTGGTAGTGGTATGGTGACCATGGGTAGGCACAGAGGTCTAGGATGATTCCAGACATGAGCTTGCACACATGTTTTGTTCACATCCTTTGATAGGCCACACTATCAGTATTATTGAGTGATTTTCACTATCACAGGTCCTAAGGTAGTTTGGTAGGCCACGAGATATATCTCAGGAGTATTGTGCCTATGCTCACTTCATCGATGAGGTGAAGAAGGGCTGGATGGTGAGACTGGATTAGGGTCAATGCATGATAGAGGCATGGGTAGCACCAGCCTGATGGGATTACATGGCAGGGGTAGCTAATGGGGGAATGGTATCAGCATACAAGGATCATCTATTGGCACATCTATTCCCCTGATTCACATATCCAGTTGGGATGGCATAGTAGGTCGCACAGCTACCACCACAGTAGTAGGTGGCACAACATCAGGTGCCATGATAGAGGACTAGGCAGACTTCTATTCCTCTGAGACCGATGGGGATAGATCCTAGTGTGTGTAGCAGTGGAGGTCAAGAGAGATTGATGAGATAGAACACTACAGAGACATTAGAGCACCCACCAACCACAAATGTACAGGATGAGACTATGCAAGATCAGGCCGCACAGGGTCCCCCTCCTAGAGATCAAGTCACTCAGCTACAAGATGTGCTATGAAGGAGCTGAGATAGAGTGTGGTAGGTACAGAGGGAGTTGAGTGATCTCTACATATAGGTTTCCATCTGAGATACCCGAGTGGCTGAGAGAGATCAAGAGATCAGAGAGCTACAGGAGGCATTGGTGAGGGCTCAGATAGAGACCCAATATGAGGTTGCCTAGTCAGCTTCCTATTACACAACATATGTAGGTGCACTGCCAGAGGTAGCAGACCAGGTTCTACAATTTTCAGAGTATGACGGGGCACCAGCGGTACCACATGGACCTCCTCCATAGGCACCACCACAGACAAACATTCCACCTCCTCCACGTGGTGATGGCTAGGGCTAGATTAGGATTTTTGATATACCACGATGTATCGTAGCCCCATTTTTGAGATAGACTGTGCTTGAGTAGCACCATTTTTGTACTGACACTCTATATATATATATATATTCTTGTGATATCATTGTACGTGTCATGTATTGCTTTTGATTTTTATGCTTTATGAGATGTATCCTAAATGGTGAATGTATGGATTATATAGGTGAATATGTATGAATATGCAAATGAATGCACACATGTTTTTTTATTATTATGTATCTATGCAATATGAAATGCAATGGATGATTTGATTTATACTTATGATGAATGCACATGTATATAAATATGTAGATGTAAATGTATGTATATGGATTATGAGAATGCACTTTGATGGATGTAATGCAATGTATGTGGTACTAATCATCTCTTGCAGTATATCGCAATACACGATAGGTACTAACCAAAAGAATGTTCCTGAAGATCAAGAGCGAGGATCAGACACTTGTGCAGCCAAGGTGAACCCAGGACGTAAGATGAGAACCCTCAAACAAATCTAGAAGAATACAACAAAGAGAACCACAAAGTACTAGCACAATGCAAGCCTAGAATGAAAATGCAAACCTAAGCTAGATGCAATCCCTAGGACTTGGTTGTTGGACCCATTAGATAGTTATCATCATAGAGCATTTGGTATTGGATGATCATGAGATGTCATACAACTTGCACTAATATGACAATCATGAGAATATGAATATGACACCAGTCTTTAGATTTTTTGGAATGAGGTGTAAGCATTAAGGCACAAGAAGCCAGAATGGCCTGAACACCTATTCCTTTTGATTTAGCAAGTTAACATAAGCATCAAAGCATAGTTGCTAGAATGACCTAAATGTTGCTTGCATACAAAAACACTAGACACATGAGAGTGTCTTATTTTGCTAAGTGATTGAAAAGTATATTAAGAATGCTCGTAGTGACCCTTACATTCACTTCACAGGATGAGTGTTTGAAAGTTCACTTGTAGCAAAATAAGTCACTCAAATAAACAAGGAGAAGAACCAACCTCACCAACATTTCCATATAAAAGGAGTCGAGGTACACATGACCATCTAACATGAGATAGAGGCTCTCACAGTGGACATCCATTTTAGATGGATTTATTGGATCATTGGAGCTAAACCATCAAACACAAAGAAAAGAAAAGATCACGCCCCCCAGTCCTTGTAGCTCTTAGTCAAGATATACGTCTTTGAGTTGCTTGAGGAGGAATGATAAAGCGAAAGAGACAAGCACACAAAAAGAAAAGCTCAACATGCTTTAGAAAGTTACAATTCAGTTTCAGTGTCAGCAGATTGATGTCAGATCAGAAGTCTACCGTTTATTTGGGAGAAGTCTCATTAGGATGATGATAATAGACAAACATAATGAGAACCACTAGTGATTGACGTGAGAGACAGTCTCAAGGAGAGATCGTAGTGCTAATGAAGTATCAGTAGGCAGACATAGTGGGAACCACTGGTGACAGATATGAGCAAGATCCTATAGCCAAACATTAGTAGGAAGATGTAGTGAGAACCACTGGTGACTAATGCAAGGAAGATCCTATAGCTAAGCATCAGTAGACAGATGTAGGGAGAACCACTGGTGACTGATGCGAGGAAGATCCTAAAGCTAAGCATCAGTAGGAAGACGTAGTGAGAACCACTGGTGGCTGATGCGAGGAAGATCCTTTGAAAAGATAGGACAATGCCCCCTAGACCAAGAATGGTGCCCCCAAGTGTGACCAATTTCAATCCATGTAGAGTCGAGCATAATCTTGAAGATAATTGAGAGCAAGTGCATGAGCTAGCAAACTAAAGCAGGAAAAATAGGAAAGAAACTATACAGGGCCAAGCAGTGTTGTGATAGGTATAGCATTGCAGATCAAGAGGCACATGTTTACTAGGTTTTCACTGTCTTGGCAGAAATTTATTGCTTTTGCTACCATGACGCCCATTTGCCAGGTTTTCATCAATGGCACATTTTTTTTGTTTTTCAATTTTTTTATATTTTTATCTTTTTGATTTTTTATATTTTTGAATTTTTGAATTGTTTTTGGTTGATTTTCAAAGCTCCTATTTACCAAGTTTTCACTAAGATGATCATTTTTTTCAGGATGCAATTTTTAGGATTTTTTCAGAATAGAGTATGTACATGGAGCATTCAGAAGATGTCTTAGCTTTAGAATCACTTTAGATACAGAGCATAAATTGGCTCTTTGAGCTGTTCTCCTTCAGTATTAGAGAGTTGATAGATGCCAGACCCAAATGTTGTAGTAACAATATACGGACCAAGCCAATTTGGTTCAAACTTTCCCTTTTGGATCTGTTGTTGTTGATTCATAGGGTTCTCTCTCAGGATGAGATCACCCACTTGGAAATCCCTTGCTTTAACTTTCTTATTATAGCTCTTGGATATCCTCTTTTGATATGCTCATAGATGATCGAACGCCACTTGCCGACATTCATCTAGTAGTTCTAGCTCTTGTAGCCAAGATATTCTAATATCTTCATAAGTGATGAGGCCTTTCAGAGAGACTTGCAAAGTAGGAATCTCGACCTCAATAGGCAGTACAACATCTGTGCCATAAATTAAAGCAAAGGGCATAGCCCCTATTGGTGTTTGAATACTTGTGCGATAGGCCCATAAAGCTGGATTAATTTGGAGGTACCAATCTCTACCATATTTGTGAACTGTGCGGTGTAGGATCTTAAGGATTGCCTTGTTTGATGCTTTCGTCTATCCATTACCCTAGGGATAATAGATGGAAAACCAATGCTAAGTAATCTTAAACTTAGAGCAAAGCTCTTTTAGTTCCCTATTCTTGAACTGCCCCCCATTATCAATGATTATTGAGGAGGGTACACCATACCTGCAGATGATGTAATTCAAGATAAACATGGCTACAGACTTGCCATTTTCTATAGTCAGAGGTACTACCTCGACCCACTTAGTGAAATAGTATGTTGCAGTAATAATGAAATTGTGTTCATTTGATGAAGAGGGATGAATCTGACCCACCAAATCAAAGGCCCATTGTTGAAATGGCCAAAAGGTAATGATTGAGATTAGCTCCTTGGTGGGAGTGTGAATCAAATTCCCATGAAGTTGACACTGTTTACAAGCCTGAGCATATTGTATAGCTTCTTTCTCCATATCAGGCCAATAGTAACCAGCTGTAATAAGTTTATGAGCCAATGTCAAACCGCTCGAATGAGACCCACAGATGCCTTCATGCACCTTAGCTAACACACGTTTGGACTCGTCAAGTTCTAAACATATAAGGAGGGTACCATCTAGACCTCACGTATACTAATCGTTAGCTATGATAACATAACATGAAGCACTACAGATTAGGTGACATTTCTCATTCCGGGTATAAGTATTCAGAACAATCTGGTCACAGAGGTAGGAGTAGATATTATGGCAGCGGGATGAGTCATGTCCAATGACTGAAAAGAACATCCTAGATTCAAGGGAGTCATGGGTTGGGTAGCGTAACATCCCCACTAGGAATTCATGTTGGAAATAATTTTTTGGCATTTGTAACATGGAAGCAAGAGTAGCCATGGCATCGACTGCTTTGTTGTCTGCTCGTGGAATCTACTAGAAAGTGACATGTGCAAAGTATTTTCTTAGGTCATCGACCATCCATTTGTAAGGGACCAATTTGTCATCTTTTGTTTGATAAATGTCATTGACTTGATTGATGACAAGCTGTAAATCTCCAAAGATCTGTAGTTCATCTACTCTCCATTCTATGGCTATCTTCGTGCCATTGATTAGGGCTTTGTACTCAACAATATTAATTGTACAAGAAAACAACATTTTGTATGCCTTTGGTAAAGAGTACCTCTGTGGTGTAATGAATAGTATTACGACACCTGACCCCTATTGGGTAAATGATCCATTAAAGAACATAGTCCATGTCTGATGTGTGAGAAGTATTATGGACTCATCTGGAAACTCAAAGTTCAATGGTTGATAATCTATGATAGGTGCTTTAGCCAACTGATTTGCAATCGCTTGTCCTTTAATGGCTTTTATCTCTACATAATCAATGTCAAACTCACTAAGTATCATGACCCATTTCGCTAATCAACCTGTAAGGGTAGCTTTGCTGAGCAAGTACTTTAATGGATCAATCTTTGCAATAAGACGTGTAGTGTGGGAAAGCATGTAGTGTCACAATTTCTATGAAGAAAATACCACTGCTAGGCAAGCTTTCTCAATGATTGAATAGTTCATTTCATAAGAGACTAGAGTTCTACTGATGTAATAAATAGCTCTTTCTTTGTTGTTTTGATCTTCTTGAGCTAGTAAGACACCTAGTGATGTGTCTGTAGCAAATATATAGAGAATGAGAGGCTTCCAATGGATAGGAGCCATTAATATTGGTGGATTTTCAAGATATTGTTTGATCTATTGGAGCCCTCTCTCATAGTCTTCGTTCCCCTCATAAGTCACACCTTTATGTAAGGTCTTGGTGAATGGTTGTGACTTGTCTGCTAGTTGTGCAATGAAACATCAAATAGATTGTAACCAACCTTCGATACCTCTCATCTGATTGATGTTGTGGGGTGGAGGCATTTCCATGATAGCTTGAACATTCTTAGGATCTACCTTAATACCTTTAGCAGATATGATGTAACCCAATAGTTTACCAAATGTGACTCCAAAGGCACACTTTTTGGTTTGAGCCTTAAACTAAATTGTTCCATTCTATCTAGTATAGGACCTCTATCTACGAGATGTACTTTCCATTCCATGCTCTTAGCTAATGTATCATCCAAATAATCTTTCATCATCTTATGTATCATGCCATGAAAGATGGTGGTGACAACTCTCTGATATGTGGCTCTGACATTTTTAAGTTAGAAGGGCATTGCATTCCAATAGAAAGTTCCCCAAGCACATGTGAAGGATTTCTTTTCTTGGTCTTTTAGCACAATTTTCATCTGATTGTAGCTAGAGAAACTGTCCATTAGTGAGTACATTTCATAGCTTTTTGTCATGTCTAAAATCATGTCAATGTTGGGTAATGGGAAGTCATCCTTGGGACAAGCTTTGTTTAAATCTCAAAAATTTGTGTAGACCCTGATAGACTTATCATGTTTGGCACCTAGAACAATATTAGAAATCCACTTTACATAATCAATTGCTCTAATGAAACCAGCTTTGAGAAGTTTTTCTAATTCGGCTTTGACTAAAAGTGGCACATGCGGGTGCATCTTACGAAGCTTCTGTTTAATAGGTTTGACACCCAGTGCAATAGATAACTGATGCATAATCAGATTAGGATCTAATCCAGGTATATCAGAATAAGTCCATGCAAAGTTGATTTTCTTGCTATGAAAGAATTTGGTGAATTCCTCTTTCTCTTCTATGGATAAGGACTGTGCCAAATGAATAATTTGAGGTGTTGCTTCCGTACTCAAGTTTACTGGTTGAGTGGGCTCTATCAATATTGAGGATCTTTCCTGAAAATGACTCAGAAGTGTATCAAGTATCCCATCCTCGAGTGCCTCAGAGAGGTTTTCACCCTCGAATACATCTTTTGTTTTTACTTTTTTCGGCTCTGACACTACCACAATGTGGTTTTCACCATCAGAGCACCTATTTCTTTTTCTCTTAATTTTATGACTGAGATACTTGATATCAACTTCAGTCATGTTGACACTATCTTTATTGGTGGAGGACGTCACAGGTTCGATAACATTAAGGTAGCAAGCAAGAGTGTAATCATTCTAGAATGTAAGTACTTAATTGGATAGATAGGAGAGGTTCCAATTTATCAGCTCGGGATGGTGGAGTGAAAGAGAAGTGACTGGTTCAAGTGCGTTCATAGTATAGTCATCAAAAGCACGGACAAGCAAGTCAAGACCTAAAGAGATCTCATCCAAAGGTGTGTTTGAGTCCCTTCCAGACCTCATGTCAAAAGTAGAGGGAATGTTAATGTCAGTGGAATCACACTTAGTCATCCTAACACTAGACTCTTCACATACTTTGAGGAGGTTTTCAAATGTGTGTACTATGTCTACGTCCTTGTCAGAAGTTGCGTTAGATAGAGAATCAAAGTCATACTCATGTAAGTCTATAATATTGGATATAGGAACCCCATCAACACTAGTTGTACCATTTGACTCATTATCATTTCTTGTAGCATTGATGTTCTATTGACTTTGTTCCTGTTGGAATTGTGCTTGAAATGATGATGACATGTAGAGTTCCCGTTGATAGTTAGGGTGAGTCGTTTGCATTTTTTTCAACTGTTCATGTCAAAGGAGTAACTAAGGTGGTATCATTAGAATCACTATTAGTTTCAAGGTGTTTGATACGTTGCTATAGATCTCCCAACTCTATGAAGAGTGTGGCAAGATCTGGAGGAATTGGATAAGGAAAGGTATCCTCATCTGAACTATCCTGTGAGTTTTTAGCTGAACAGTGTCCCTAGATGTTGGCTGACATTGTAGTTCTGGTACAAACTTATTGATCCCTAAATGAAACAAGATTTTCTTGAAGCCTAGACCTATAGTATCTTTTTTCCTTCATCCTGTGGCTTCAATGGGTTCAAGCAATCCATTTTCATTCACCCATATAGGGCCACTCCCTTTATATCTGAAGTGTTTCATGAGCTTGAAACCTTCATTGTTTGGTTCATGTTCTATATCATGAGCAGGAGTGATTTGTTTAGATGTGTCTTTCCCTTTATAAATCCAAGTTGTAATAGCTCAATTTTCATCCTCATATTCTAATGGTGTTGTGGCTTGTACAAAAGTGCTATCATAGACTACTTGGGGTGAGATAGTAGAAGGTTTCTTATTCTCAGAAGGTCTCCTGTAGGAACGTGAAGATAGAGGTAAAGTTGTTAGTGACAAAACAGGCTCCATCTGATATTCCCCCATGCATGAATCTATAAGTTTTAGAGTCTTTTCCATTTCTTTCAGTTTGGCATCAAAAAATTCAGTAGACTCTCTATTTGTTGGGACAAAACTATCAATAGACTGAGTGAGCATATTGCAAGAATAACTTCTGTTGGCAGGTATAGTTACTTCAGTTCCATGGAACAGGAACTTTATTTATTGATGATATGTCAAAGGGACCACTTGCATCTCATGGATCCATGGTCTTCCCAATAGTATGTTGTAGGTGAGATAAATATCCATTGCCTAACAGACAACATTTCTCTCAATAGGGCCAACCCTGATGGGTAACACAATCAAGCCTTTAGACTTGCGCTCTTCTTCGTCATATGCTTTGATGGTAATATTTTTACACGCATCTATAGAATCTTCACCATAACCTAGTTGGGTGAGAAAATTAGCAGAGCAGATATTGAGACTAGCACCATTATCAATGAGGATGCGATGAACACGCTTTTGGCCAATCATGACTTCAATATGCAGAGGGGTATTATGAGGATGGCTTAGCGAATGATCATCTTCCTCAGAGAAAGATAGATAATGCGATGAGGTTAGGTGACCTACCATGGATTGAAATTAGTCGAGATCGAGATCTTTTGGGACATTTGCCTCAGTGAGGGCTTTGTCCATAATCCGCCTATGAGCAGGCGAGATTTTCAATAACTCAAAGATAGTGATTTGAGAATTAGTACGTTGTAATTGGTCTAGGATGTTGTAGTTAGCATTAGTAGGGGTGGGGACCAATTTTGAATTCTTATTGGTAGGGCCAACAATAGCTTTTTATGTAGGTTGTTTTGGTGCAGATGTAGAAGGCTTGGGGCCTTTGAGAGTGATCTTTGCATTAGATCGAGTGACAGCATTTGCACTATTAGAAAGTAAAGTCCACCAAGATAACTGAGAGTGGGGGGGTGAATCAGTTATCAGATAATTATAACTTTTATCATCTTCAACAACATTTAACCATGTAAGCAATGCAATTACTAACTATACAAAGATATTCATACACATTGACACAATAACACAAGATATGTTGACTAGGGAACCTCTTGATCAAAGAGTAAACCCCAGTGGGAATGATGCCCACAAAAGATGCACTAATATGAATATTCCTTATGAGAGGATGGACTCTATTATGAGTCTTATGAAATACATTCAGTACATATAAATCCCTGTTAGGAGATTTTGAATCCCTGTTAAAAGATTCTAACCCTGTTAAGAGTTATGGAAGACAGAAGGACCCACTGCCCAAACAGCTTCAGGGTAAGATCATTGAACACACTATCCAAATAACCTTGATATTATTCAAAAAAATAATATAAAATATGTTACCTCCTTACTGTGCTAAACCGCACTCACTGTTACACCAGATCTTTGTACTTCGCATGTCTTCCTTCACAATTTCACTTTCACAACCTCTTAGGCTCTTTTCTTCACTTCATGCTTACATTTTCATGCAACCAAACCATGCTCACATTTATTTCATATTAAAACTCTATATTCAATAAGGAAAAACATTCCTCCCTTTATACCACACTCAAATAATTACAAATGAGTCAGTACACAATTACAAAATAAAAGTTTCCATATGCTACATCAAAATTACACAAAACTATCGGCTTCCAAATGTAATAACTCTTCACTCGTGCGACCTCAAAGTTTTCACTATGAACCACATCATCATCAATGTGTCTTAAATTTCCCTTTAATTACACAAAACTAGATTCCATCCTGATTAGGAGATATCATCCAATTTCCACAAACTGCTACTCAAGAACACTGCCTGAATACTGCTTTTACCAAAATGCTCATAACTTTCATAAATTAATGAATTACTGTCTATGCTCTTAACCATACACATATAACATATCAAAGAGTATAACCTCAACATCACATAGCTCCAACTACAATATCCCACGTGCGCTAATCAAAACACTATCTGCTTCTCTGCTAGTCTTCAGAAGATCACTGTGTTGACATCAATGACAATCATAGTCATGAATGCAACAACAACTGCTATAGAATGATTGCCAACATCTAGCATTCATTCCTAACAATCTCCCCCATTGGCATTGATGGCAACATAGATGAAAAACATCCAATGTTCCAAAAATCCAATACTGATGCACTAATACTCTGAAATTTCTTCAAATCTTCTTCACCAATCAAATCTTGGTTCGTTATCCTATTAAGTTCTCTCCAACATATGTTCTATATTGTTTTTTATGTATACTTCTCCCCCATTGACATCAATGATAGAAATTTCATCACTATGTCAACAACAACTCAATGTCCAAAGACACTGTTTCAGAAAATACATTCACAAGAGTCCTCATGACTCAACTCAGATACACATACTCCCCCATAGAGGAAGTACCAACATCCAATCTAGAAAAAGATAGGGCTCATATACAACTAGACAGATGCAATCAACTACATCATTACTCAAAAGTAGGCTGGGGCATAACCCCAAGCATACCTCTCAAATAGTCAAATGTATCCTTAGGAAAAGGCTTTGTAAATATGTCTGCTATCTGTTCCTTTGTGCTTATGTACTCCAGTCTGACTTCTTTCTCAACAACTTTCTCTCTTACAACATGGTACTTGATCTCTATATGCTTAGTTTTATAATGCAATACAAGATTCTTAGACATACTAACTATGCTGGTGTTGTCACAATGTATGACAACAGGTTCAACAAATTTAATTCCAATACCCTTCAGCATCTACTTCATCCAAATTATCTGGTTACAATTGTTTGCTGTTGCTACATATTCTGCTTCTGTTGTACTCTGTGAAATACAATTCTGCTTCTTGCTCAACCAGGAAACCAATCTTCCTCCAAGAAAAAAGGCTCCACCACTGGTGCTTTTCTTATCATCAACACTACCTCCCCAATCAGCATCTATATATGCACATAGGGTGAAATCATCAGATTTTTCATACCACAATCCATAGTCCATTGTGCCTCTTAAATATCTCAATATCCTCTTTACTGCTGCATAATGTGATTCTCTAGGTTCAGCTTGAAATCTTGCTACCATTCCAACTAAATGTTGTATATCTGGTCTAGTGTGTGTTAAGTATTGCAATCCTCCAATCATGGATCTGTATTTCTTTTGCTCAACTGCTGGTGTTTCATCTTTGCTTGATAGTTTGTATCCTGTAACCATAGGTGTTCCAACTAGTTTATAGTTCTCCATTCCAAATCTTTTCAGCAAATCATTCAAGTACTTTGTCTGGATAACAAAGATACCATCATTTTTTTTTGTTATCTATAATCCCAAAAAGTATTTCATCTCACCAATCGTGCTCATTTCAAATTCTGTCTTCATTTCATCAACAAATTTGTCACTAGCTTCATCTTCTCCTCCAAAGATAATGTCATCAACAAAAATAACTATAACTAACAATCCATTTTCAATTTCTTTTGTGTACAAATTACTATCTCTAGTTCCTTTAGTAAATCTCAATTTCAACAAATATTTATCCAATCTAGCATACCAAGTTCTAGGTGCTTGCTTTAGTCCATATAATGATTTCTTCAGTTTACATACCATATCTCCTTCTTGAGTCAAAGGAAAACCTTCAGGCTGCTCAATGTAGACTTCTTCTTCCAATTCACCATTCAGAAATGCGGACTTCACATCCATCTAATACACTTTAAATTTCTTAAAAGCTGCATAAGCCAAAAACATTCTTACTGCTTCAAGTCTTGCTACTGGTGCAAAGGTTTCTTCATAGTCAATTCCTTCTTGCTGCGAGTATCCCTTACATACTAATCTTGCTTTGTTTCTTACTACTTCTCCTTGTTCATTCATCTTGTTTTTGAATACCCATTCGGTTCCAATCACATTCTTGTCTTTAGGTCTAGGAACCAATTCCCATGTCTTGTTCTTTTCAATTTGATCTAGTTCTTCTTTCATAGCATTAATCCAATGTTCATCTTCACAAGCTTCATTAGTAGATTTAGGTTCAATTTGAGAAATCAAACATAAATGTACCTTATTTCTAGTCATAACTCCTCTGTCCAAACTTCCAATAACTTGTTCAACAGGATGATGTCTAGATAGATACCTGTTCGGTGTCATAGTCATAGATCTTGCTTCAACTGTAGATTCTTCTTTAGATTCTTCTCTGGTTTCTTCTTTGATTTCTTCTGTAGTATGATTCTCATTCAACAATTCACTGTCAGTCTCATAGAATAATTCAGTAGTTTCAATGTTAGGTTGAGGATTAGCTTCTTCATCAGATTCATAATCAAGCATTCTTTCCTGAATTTTAAACTTCTCATCAGCTTTAACATTTGCGCTCTCAACAATAGTTTTAGTTCTCTTATTGTAACATCTATATGCTTTTCTCTTCAAAGAATATCCAAGAAAAATACCTTCATCAGTTCTAGCAATATCATCATCTCTCTTGATATAACATTTGCTTCCAAAAATTCTAAAATACTTAACTGAGGGTGCATGTCCAAACCATAATTCATAAGGTGTCTTATCTATGTCTACTCTGATTTGTACTCTGTTTATTGTATATACTGTTGTATTCACTGCTTCTCTCCAAAATGTCTTTGCCAAGTTATTCTCAAATAACATAGCTCTTGCTGCTTTAGTTACTGACTTGTTTCTTCTTTCTTCAATACCATTTTGTTCAGGTGTTCTAGGGGGCGAAAATTGTCTCTTAACACCATTCACTTCACAAAAAGTATTAAACTCTCTAGAAGTAAATTCTCCACCTCTATCAGATCTCAAACATTTAATCTTCATTCCAGATTCATTCTCAACTTTATTCTTAATGATCTTAAACTTATCAAATGCTTTAGATTTTTCTTTCAGAAATGCAATCCACATCATTCTTGTAAAATCATCAACAAGAATCATAAAATACCTTTCTCCATAGAATCCTCTAGTCCTGGTAGGACCGCTCAAGTCTGTATGAACAATCTCCAACTTCTTTGCCAATGTGAACTTCTTACTAAGAAATGAACTTCTCTTCTGCTTAGCCATCACACATTCTTTGCAAATCATGTTAGCAGGCTTCATAATTTTAGGCAAATCCCTTACTGCAAGTGTAGTACTCACTTTCACAATGTTATCAAAGTTTATATGACAAAACCTTCTATGCCATAACCAACTATCATCAATTTTAGCAATCAAGCATGTCATCTCAGTAGGATTCAACTGAAATACATTACCTCTGGTTCTAGATCTAGTTCCAATTAGATTTCCATCTTTATCCTTTATCACACAAGTTTTCTCAATAAACCAAACTTGATATCCCTTATCCACTAACTGTCCAACACTCAAAAGATTATGTTTCAATCCATCAACAAAGTAAACATCATCAGTATTAGTCTTTCCATCAAGAGTAATAGATCCTATACCTTTAATCAAACAAGGTGCATTGTTACCAACTCTAACAACTCCTCCATCATAATTGTTAAAATTTATGAACTTCTTCATATCTCCAGTCATATGATGTGAACAACCACTGTCTATAATCCAATCAGCTTTCTTTTCAACTTGGGAAACTAATGCTTTTTCTTCTTTAACATCAGATTCAGAATTTTCTTCTTTAATTGCTACAAATCCTATTTCATCATTATTCTCATTATCACTTTCACTCAAAGTTCTTTCTATACTAGCTTCAAGATCTTCATCATTAGCATAATAACATTCCTTAGATCTTCTAGGCTTGAAATTATTTCTGTACTTCTTAACTCTCTTAGGACATTTAGATGCAAAATGACCATATTCTTGACAAGTCCAACATTTAAAAATTTTCTTACCATTTGGTTCTCTTTTCAAAAGTAAGGCAATACCTTCTTCAATCTTCTTATCTTCTTCATTTCTAGATCTGCTGCTGCTGGCATAATCTCCACTCACACTGGTACTTCTTAACAAAGTAGGACAAATACTAAGAGCACTGAATGCTATCTCCATTCTAGGTAAGTCTCCTGATAACCTCAGGTACATCTTTGCTGCTTCCAATCTTCCAAGAAGAGTCTCTCTTGTAAAGTTTGTAGTACAAGGTATAACTTGTTCAATCATTTGTGTTGTCTGCTTAAATACAGGAGTCAATGTCCTTAGAATTTTCCATATTACTTCATTCTCTGTCTTTGATCCTCCACAAGATTTTATCCCTGCAACAATTTCTGACATTCTACCAATATAGCTTCTAACAGATTCATCTTCCATCATTCTAATATCTTCAAATGCACATATCCAATTATGTAATCTAGCTCTTTTTGCATGTTCATCACCTTCAAAAGTAGAGTGTAAAGCTTTCCAAATTTCATTAGATTTCTTAAAACATTTTACCTAACTGTATTCATTCTCTGAAAGTGTTGTCAAGAGTGCTTCTCTTGCAAGTATGTTACACATGAATAGATCTACCTCATCTTTAGAACTTGTTTCAAGACTGTCTTCTTCAATTATAGTTCTTTCATTCTTTGTAATCAACCAATAGCCTGGTCCTAAACACAATAGATGTGTCATCTTTTCCTTCCAGCTATCAAAATTTACTCCATCAAACTTAGGGCTTTCTTTCCTGAAATTTGCCATGGATCTCCTTAAGCTGTTAAACTTTCCTTTCAAGGACCTACCACTCTGATACCAATTGTTAGAAAGTAAATTCCACCAAGATAACTAAGAGGGGGTGGGGGGGTGAATCAGTTATCAGATAATTATAACTTTTATCATCTTCAACAACATTTAACCATGTAAGCAATGCAATTACTAACCATACAAAGATATTCATACACAATGACACAATAACACAAGATATGTTGACTAGGGAACCTCTTGATCAAAGAGTAAACCCCGGTGGGAATGATGCCCACAAAAGATGCACTAATATGAATATTCCTTATAAGAGGATGGATTTTGTTAGGAGTCTTATGAAATACATTTAGTACATATAAATCCCTGTTAGGAGATTTTGAATCCCTGTTAAAAGATTCTAACCCTGTTAAGAGTTATGGAAGACAGAAGGACCCACTGCCCAAACAGCTTCAGGGTAAGATCACTGAATACACTGTCCAAATAACCTTGATATTATTCAATAGAATAATATGAAATATGTTACCTCCTTACTATTCCAAACCGCACTCACAGTTACACCAGATCTCAATTCCAGATCTTTGTACTTCGCATGTCTTCCTTCACAATTTCACTTTCACAACCTCTTAGGCTCTTTTATTCACTTCATGCTTACATTCACATGCAACCAAACCATGCTCACATTTATTTCATATTACAACTCTCTATTAAATAAGGAAAAACTTTCCTTCCTTTATACCACACTCAAATAATTACAAATGAGTTGGCACACAATTACAAAATAAAAGTTTCCATACGCTACATCAAAATTACACAAAATTATCGGCTTCCAAATGCAATAACTCTTCACTCGTGTGACCTCAAAGTTTACACTGTGAACCATGTCATCATCAATGTGTCTTAAACTTCCCTTTAACTGCGCAAAACTAGATTCCATCCCAATTAGGAGATATCATCCGATTTCCACAAACTGCTACTCAAGAACACTGCCTGAATACTGCTTTTACCAAAATGCTCATAACTTTCATAAATCAATGAATTACTATCTGCGCTCTTAACCATAGACATATAACATATCAAAGAGTATAACCTCAACATTACATAGCTCCAACTGCAATATCCCATGTGCGCTAATCAAAACACTATCTGCTTCTCTGCTAGTCTTCAGAAGATCATTGTGTTGACATCAATGACAATCATAGTCATGAATGCAACAACAACTGCTACAGAATGACTACCAACATCCAGCATTCATTCCTAACATGCACAAACTTGAGACTATTTTGATTCATAAGATTGAGACATAGGACCTTGCAAAATGAAAGGAACTTTGGGTCTGGGAGTGTCTTCACTCCCTTTGATGGTGATCACATCACAGTATTCGACATTGACAGGTTCAAACATATTAATAACATTGTCATTGGTATTGTATGTATAGTTGACCTTGTTGTTGGTATTCTTAGGCTTGGAAGATTCACCCTTCTCATGGGGAGGAAAGGGCTCTTTGAATGCTTGATGATCTAAGTTCTTGTTATGACCACTCACAACAACTTCACCATTATCAATAAGATCTTGGATCTTGTGTCTAAGTTGAATACATGTATAAGTCTTATGACCCTTGTTTTGATGGTAATCATAGTATGCAGACTCCTTCCACCAGGTAGGTCATGGTTGTGGATCATAAGGATGCAAATTGTCTGGAGGCGTGAGTATCTGGTTCTGCAAAAGAGTCTTGTAGACTACGTCAAGAGGTTCCCCTAGGGGTGTGAACTCACGTTTGGGTCGAGGTGCCCAAGGTTTGTTTCTGGAAAATTTTGAAGGTGGTTATGCATCTGTTGTAGCCTTCTTGGTGGCTTTGGATTCTTGCATACTGGAGGTGAGATTGAAAACATCCTTGGGAGGCTTTGGGGTCACATTGTCAACAACACCATCATTCACAACATCCCAGTTTTTGTTGAAAATTTTATCCTTATCTTTGCTTGAGGAGGACCCTTGCTTATTATCTTTGCGTAGGGTGAGCTCTCCTTTCTTGACCATAAATGCCTCTATTTTGATAGCCTGCTTGATCATGTCATCAAAGGCCAAAGGACCTTGCAACTGTACTTGGTATCCAAAATCTAGAAGTAGATTATCGAGAAAGATATCAAGTTTCTCAAATTCTGGTATTTTGTGAGAATATTTGGTATAGAGTTGTCTCCATCGTTGGAGAAATGTCAGGAAAGGTTCTCCAGATCATTGTTTTAGATTGCAAAGATCGCGGATGTTGACCGGACGCTGAATGTTATGTGAATAATGCTAGAGGAATAGATTGGCGATCTCATCAAAATATTTGATACTAGTAGGAAGTCGAGAGAACCACTCCATAGAAGATCTACCCATACTATGCAGAAAGAGATGCATGAGATATGTCTGATCATGTATGAACTCCATGGATAGAGCACCAAATTTTCTCAAATGATCCTGAGGGTCAGAGGTACCCATATATTTATCATACTTGGGGAGTTCTACACCTTTGGGAAAAGGTGGCATGCTAAGACTCTTGTCAAATGGGAATGGACAGATGCTCTCCAACGTGAACTGGTTTGCGGGTGTGTCCTTGGCTTTCATGAGTTGTTGGATATGGGTTTTCATGCCTTGGACTAGTTTTTGCATTTTAGCCACCTTTGTTTCTTCTTCTTTGACTACAAGAGTCTCAAATTTATAGTCTGGGGGTAACTTGGCCCCTTGTTTGGCTAGCTCAAGAAAGTATTTCTCTTTCTCTTCTTTCATCAGAATTTCCATCAATCTATGAAGACTTTTGTTGGACCAGGCAACCTCAACATCTTGCTGGGTTATTTCTTCATCTTCATTACCAAGGATTTCAAAGATGCTCAGGGTACAAAATTCTTCTTGGTTATCTTGAGCTTGATCCTGATCATGATCATGAGCACTGCTATACTCACCCTCTTGATGTTTGTGTGACATCTTGCTAGTGTACAAGTGTGTAGTATGAGCAAACTAAGTACGAGGAGGTGCACTATGACAAGAGGTCATTGCTAAGGAAACTTTGGGTTCTAAAAAAGGATTAATCTGTGGCAAAGAAACCCTGGGTGTCGCAAAAGGATTAAGCTCTGGCAAGGGAATGTGGGGTTCCTCAAAAGGATCAATCTTGGGCAAGGAAACACGGGATGCCTCAAAAGGATCAATCTCTGATGATGAATCTTCAGAGTCTTGGTGTTCTTGAAACAAGGGATTCCTAGCTTGACTGAAGTTCACAACATGAGTATGTTGGATACGAGGTCTAATGACAAGAGAAGGAGAGCGAAAGGAATCCTCTCTAGATGTTTCTGAGGAAGAACCTGAAGATCCTCTATGACACTCAGATTGTATGGAAAACTCAGATCGACCTCTTCCTTAGTTGCGAGGTCTATCTCTATCCCGTCTGGTGAAATGTGGAGGGAACACATTTCCACTTTAAGTTGTCACGGACATAGATGAGGATTAAGTAACAAGGGAGAACTAGGATTATGCTCAGAACTTTGTCTCTAGAATAGCAAAAAAAGTGATAATAGTGAAATGCACCCGACGTGAATCGTCGAGAGTAAGGCTAGAACAACCAAGATGTGACTATCGCATCGCAAGGTACAAGAGCATAGTAGGAAAGGATATAACAGAGAGACAATGTGATTTTAAGTAGTAGTTGCTTGGTTCTTAGCCTGAGACATCTAGTTTCAGGCAATGAACAACAAGAGAACAGGTAGACGGACCCCAGACAAAAACCAGATCAGACAGAAAAGTGACCAATTGACGGGAATAAGCTCACTATTTTAAAAATTAGGGGACAGTCTCATGCGAGGATATGTCAGACTGCGCGCGAGGAAATGCTGTCTTGCGTGAGGAAATGCACAAAAATTTGAAATCTCACGTGGGAAAAGAACAAAGTTTGACAGTTTGACACAGTTTTTGAGGCAGGACCAGATTTCGAGACACAACGCTGGCTATTCTCTGATAGAATATCTAGATTTTAGATAAATTTCAAACAGTTCAAATCATCAACTCAACTTCTACATGCATCAAGAGAATTCTATCGTGATCAGGCACATAATACAATAATCAGGGATTTCAAGCAAACAATGTCTTTAGATAATGAGCAAGGGACAAAGCAACCTTGCACATGAACAAGCATATGTGACATAGTATTCTATTCCCTAAGAGTTCTACTTGTGTATGTTCTCAAAATGTTTTGTAATCACGCACATAGTCCTAGAAAAATAAAAAGTTGGTTGCACTATGGTTCATAGTAATGGTTTGACTCTGCAACTTTTGTAATCTCAAGAGGGTGAACTCCAATCCAGGTGCACTAGGGTTTTGACACATTTTGAGAATTTAATCAATCGGAGATGCTGAGGAGATCTAACAACCCAACAAGAAACTACACCTGTGGATATTTCTTCCACAAGGGCATTTATATAGCGGCTATTGCTAACACGTCGAAAATGGCTATTACCACTTGAGGTTCCATCCCTCTCTAATAAGGTGACTCACAAAAAGGACCACATGGGGACTTAGTTCAGATTCAAGGATCTGAGTTTCTTATACTACCCAAAAAAGGAGTAGAGCATAATCCTCTAGCCTCTTCACCTCACCCAGACATAGCAGACAAATTCATTGACACGCTAAATTGAAACCACCTCACCAAGATTTGTATATCAACAACAATGGCTACCAATCTCTCTAAATGGGACCAAGAGAGAACGTACCACCAAAGATTGAAGACAAAAACCAAGTAAGACCGCGAGGTAATATCAACTCCTTCCCTACCTACAAGAGGTTATGTCGTCAAGAAGAGCTTCACATGCAAAACACGCAAATGAAGCCCACTTTCTCAAGAACTCCACAAATAGTGTTCATAGGGCCTATTTACTATGTGAAACATATATGCTTAAAATGAATCTAGATTCTTTTTAGAGCCCAAAATTGAAGTGTGATTTATCAAAGTAGGGAACACTCAAGCCCAACACATAAGAGATTCATTTTAATGTCCAAAATCGAAGTGTTATAGATATTGTAGTAAATCACCTCAAGTCCAACACTTTGCAATCTAGTATTACGCTGCCTCCAGAAAGAGCAGAATCATGAGAAATCACAGCAAACAACAAATGTCAAGAAATAACAAACTGAAAGTACAAATCTGCAGATTTTAGGTCTTTGATGTCAAAATTTCATGCGAGATTGTGCACAGTCCTGTGTGAGAAAACACCTTTTTCACGCGAGAGAATACCAGAACTAGCAAAACTTTGTGCAATACAGTGAGAATCTTTGCGCAAGATTCTGTACAGGGATGTACAAAATATAGACAGAATGCAAAATTTTGTTAGAAACTTAAAAATACGATGAAATATGAATCAGGCCATAAATTGATTTTCTGCCCCCGGTGGGCGCCAGAAATGTATGAATTAAATATGGGCCTCTGATTTAACTCCACACTTCAACATAGTCATTGTTCACTAGTTGCAGCCAAGAATGAATATCATATTACTCATCTCACCTATCTGGATGGTTCGACCTGTTGCCTTCCATCTAGGTAGGGTTTGAGATTTTGCTCTCAGAATCGAGAGTCCCGCAACCATAAACGAACACTAGAATGAAGGATTTGATTGAAAGTACGATGCATATTTAATCTAAAATGAGTATGCAATTAATCTAGAAATGATGAAATTAATCTAAGAACAATGAAAGAAAACTAGATTAAGAAATGAAATGGATGATTAAGCTAAACATGATATATTAATCTAGAAATGAAGATTATGCTATGAAATGAAAGCTTGAATGCAAAAAGAGTTCTGGTAACAATGTGACAGTACTTCATTGCTCGAAAAGTTGGGGATCCTTTGAATGAGAAAAAAGGGTTCTTTTATAAAATCCAAGGTTCAATCGACGGTTGAGATTGAATCAAATGAACGGTGGAGATTGAATGAGAGATCAGCTCATAATGGAAAGTTTTCTGCAAAGAGGCAATCAACTGCTTGTTTTTGTCTGTTTTAAAGCTGTTAACTATTTTATTCCTCTTTTTTATTTTCAATTAAATCAAAGTTTCCTTTTTTGAACCGAAGAGAAGATTTCGAGAGAATATTTAATTCAAATAAATACAATATTGCCTCATAAGTGGATTTTCTCAATTATTTGAATAATTAAATTCATTTATTGAGATGAGGATATTTATTTAAAACTAAATATTTATTTAATTCCTTTTTCATGTGTTTTAGCTAAAGAGGGTGAATTTAATTTAATTAAAGTGCTAGGACTTTGTAATTAAGTTAATCAATCATAGGGTTTATTTATCCAATTATAGTCAATATTTAGGAATTAAATATGATATATGATTAATGCAAATTTAAGGTTTTCTACATTTGACACTAAGTCAAGTAAAGTCAATCAGAAGATAGAATTGCTTAGTACAATAGGAATTTGATGATTCAGAATTGATAGAACGAGACTAAAATGCAACAAAATTGGTTAAGATAGCAAGATGCCAATTTTGGGGTATTACAGGTATAGGGCATTTCAAATGTTCTTTACTTGAGGTTTGTGCTCAAATTGGAACCGAGGACCTATGTTAGGGTTTTATTAGAGGATTTAGACTTACGGTTAGCCTGGTTGAATTTAAAACTCTGAGATGTTGTGAGAGGCATATAAACATCCTATCTCTCCTCATTTTAACAACCAACATGATCAAGAGGAAATCAAACAATCAAATTTCAATATCTTTTCCACAATTCAACATCTAAGAACTCTCAAGATCTTCAAGTCTTCAAAGCATTCTCCTTCATTAAGCATTTTGACAAACTAAAACATTCAATACACAAGGCTTATTATTCATGACTTCCTTTTGGGTTTTTGTGGAGCTCAATCTATTTCATTAACACTTGTGATTACATCCAAAGAGGCATTACATCATCAAGGTATGAGGTAATTCATGATTTAGATCTAGCTTATATTCTCATCTTTCCTTTATGCAATTTCATTACATTTTCAGGGTTGATGCCTAAACAAGGGTTTACCTGAGGCAAACCCCTTTATCCAATCTTCTTCCCTAATTTTTTACACGAAGGAACATGTTACAAAGCTACCTAAAATTTTTCAGATAGGTCAGGACTTGTTGGGGCATCCCCATAAGTTTGAGGCAGAAACCCAGGGTATATACCATTTCAAATGCCCTATACGTATGTATAGAACATTTTAAATAACATTTACCTCCCAGATCTAACTTAGATTTGACCAGAAGATAGATTACAACTTTGGGATCTCAGATTAGTGCTTATAAGTATTTATGAGATTTCATATGTCTAATATTCAGATCCAAATCAATGAGACTTATATCTTGTTCTAGGTACACATAACATCTTCCTTAATATGCACTTCTTATCTTGTTATCATTTTCCATTTCAATTTTACATATTTAGCAAAGTATCATTTACCCATTCAACACTTGGGACCATGCTATCCTATTTGGACATTTTCCTTCCGAATGTGCCACTTTGAAAAGGAGAAGTGATTTACCTCCTTGCATTTCTTCCCTTTGCTTATTGTACATTTTCATCAACCTAACTCATAACATTTCCACTTCTAATTTTGTAGTCTTAGATTCTAGTTTTGCATGCCATCAACATTCATTTCTAAAAATGACATAAAAATTATACATTCTTATCTCTTGAATTTTCAAAGTACTCATGCATTATTATTACCTTTCATTGATTTGTATGTATTGCATTATTTCTTTTCATGTTGCAAAAATTATTTAGGGCATTGTCACAAAACCATCATGTCAATTTTGATAAAACACCATCCTCCCATCAATTTTTCTCTACATTATGTTAGCACTAAAGATAATCAATTTATTCCATGTGATGTTGCTTTGGCTTCTCTTATATCACTATCTCCATCCTATTCTCTTCATCATAAGGACATATTAGTGCAAGAATATGTTTTTAACCTTTCTCTCAATGATCTCTCTCTTTGGGGAGAAGTGTTGAGGATTGATGTTAACTCTTCTCCTAATAAAAGTAGGTCCCCTACGAGAATACATTGGTCAAGAATGATGATTCCCCTTGTGATACCTCACCTTCCATTCCTTTCAATGATTCCCCCTTTAGGGATGACACTTTACTGAGTTATGATTATCCCACTCCTAAAGTTTTTTTTATTAATACCAATGTTCCTACTCTCAATGGTTCCCCTATTTGGGATAAACCATTGGATAATGATGTTGATTATTCTCCCCCCATGAAATAAATTCCACTAAAAATATGACATTGTGGCAACATAGAATAACATAACTGTTTTTCATAGTTGAAATGGTGAGACTACCTTTGAGCATCCAAATCACATCTACCCATTTTCTAACTTGTTCAATATTAGGGTGGAAATCAAGGAACTTACCTATATTAAAGATAATGAATATTCCTCAACCATGCCGTCCATGAGTTTGTTCAAGATGATTACTTTTGAGCCTTCAAACAAGTAAACCAAGGAGACTTCTTTACCATATTTCGAGTCTTCCCACTTTGGGCATTTCCCCCCACCTATTTTTCCACAAATAAAGCAGGGTCTTCATTTTTGAAAAATAAATCCAAACCTATAGGTGGCAAGGGAGAAAGTAGACTACCCAAAGGGGAATCCTTTTTCAAGACTATTTCCATGAACTGAAAAGAGTTAGAAACAACATTTTTGGGGTGGAGGGGCCCCTTGGCCCCCCCTATGCATCAATGTGACATATTTGTAAAACCAAAGGGTGAGAAATTATAGAGCTCCTTCAAGGTAACTAGTTATCCTCATCCATCCATTGGATTTGTCTAAAAAATTCTACACATATCATCTTGATCATGTGTTATTTCATAGTTCTTTCATTTGTTCACTTGATAGACATCTATTTAATCCACTCCTACTACTTTGAGAGTTGGTGATAATTAAAAAAATTACCTTAGAAGGGCAATTATTTCATTTCAAGGAGATAATTCCTTCTAGATCATCCACAAAAAATGTGTATTAAATTTATAAAATAACAAGTAAACCTCCTTCAGATAGTGCACATAGATTTGTTGATCTTTTAATGCACTAAATTAAAATGTGTCACTGTTGGTTTCTTTAATGTTCTATGAAAGATGATTCTTTGATGTGTGTACAATGAATGTCATGAGTGCCTTCAAACGTTAGCATGCACTTATTTGTAATATAACATTTTGTAAAACATTTGTTTAAAACTAGCATAAGTAGGAAAACCGTTAGTCATTTGTCCAAATTGATTTTAATCTATAGAACAAGTAGAAAAATAATCAAATTAGGGTTGATAATGGGTAGGTAAAAGTAGGTGTATAAATAAGTGTAATAAATTGCATAAACAAGGTGAATGCATGAGAAAATAATGATAATGGGGGCTACATGTACATGAATAAGTGCAAATCAAAATAGGTTAACACTAAAGCAATGGGCTCAACTTTACACAATAATGCACCAATTATTAAAATGACACTTATTTAGAGATTTCCTCAAAATGGACATAAGATTGAATGGGAAATGACATGGGTATACTAATTTCACAAATTATAATGTAATTGAACTCATTTCATTTTAATCTTTTTGTAAAAGAAAATTTTTTTCTTAAACTTAGTCTAGGCTAACCTAATAAAATGCACACACAAGCACACTTGACCATTTATTGGCACTAGTTAGAATTATTTATTTGATAATCTAGAATAAGTATCCTAGAAGTATAGATTGTAATAAATGATAACATTTAGCTTTGTTACCATATAAGGAATGCTTCATATAATAATTTTAGAATTGAAGAAGCCTTTAGAGCAAGAATAATAACTAATATTCTAATAATAATCTTAGGATCAAAATATTTCCTTCTCATTGTGCAAGGATGTGTTTGGGGATTATGGTTGAGTTTGTGGTCATTAACATGTGGTGCACTCATGGATTTGACTTGATAAATAACAATTTTTTTTTATTATTGTAAAATTTGTCATTAATTATTCAACATTTTTGACATTTGAGGATGAAGATGAACTAAGGATGATTTTGGTTTAGTCCCATAGACTACTTGATATCATAGACGTTATTAAAATCCTCCATTCCAATTCATTTCACTCTTCAAATAAAATCACCAAAATTTGATTTAAAACCTATACCAAAACATTCTCATAAAACATGACATAATTAAACATTCTCATAAAACATGACATAGTTTAATTATCTAGATGCTATTAAAATCCTCCATTTCATTTTATTTCACTCTTAAAATAAAATAGCCAAAATTTGATTTAAAATCTATATCAAAATATTCTCATAAAATAGTTTAATTACTAATACACTAAGAACTCATAGACTTGACATAACCTTTTAACCCTGATCATACGCTTGCACGTCCAATGTCACGAGGGGCAAAATTCTCGCACATCTTCGTGGGTGTGTAGTAGAATAGAATGCGATTTAAATTATTAAGTAAATTTAATTTCTGAAGGAACTCTATTTTTGCTCTAAATCTTGGAAGAAGTCTATTTTTCGTCTAAATCTTGTTCCAGAGATAAATTTAGAGGAAGTAACTTCAGAATTTCTCCAAAAGAAATCGATTTCTTCCGAAGGAACATTCTTCTGTGATGATTACGTAGGCAGTCATTCGATTGCGCCAATTTATTGAACTGCCTATTCCTTCCACTTGTACAGCTTCTGCTGTCATTGGAATTTTATAGAGGGAAGAAATGAATGGAAAGAAGAATGGTAGCAATAGCACCCTGCTATTGGTGAAGAAGGAAGGCAATGAAGACGTTGGATTGCTAGGAGGGTCAATATCTTATGAGAGTGCAAACGAGAATCTCAAGGAGTTAGATCGAATTCGGAAGGAACAGGAGGTCATCATTTCAAAGATCAACAAGCTCCATCAGAGGCTTAATCAGATGCGTAAGCTCAATCTTTTCCCATATCTTACAGGAAAACTGAAAATTAGATGGATCATAATTATTAGTCGAGTGTTAATCATTGTTGAAATTGGGCATGGCTTGTAAATACAGAGAAAACAAATTTGTAGAATATGAAAACAGAATGTTTGACTATATTGTTCTCTGTAAAAAGTAACTGAAATTGGGCATTTCTTAATCCACTCCATTTTTTATTCTCACTTTCTGTGACGTTTCTCCATATACGAGCCGTGGATATTTTGTTTTGCGATTTTATAGGAAAACTGAATTATGATTAGATGGGTATGGCTCGTGAATTTATGAATTTATTTTACTCCAGTGTCAGTCATTGTTGAAATTAGGTATGGCTCGTAAATACAGGGATAAAATTCTGTAGAATATAAAAACCGAATGTTTGACTATATAGTTCATAATGATTAATTTACTGTAAGAAATAACTGAAAGTGGGTATTTCTTAATCCTCTTCATTTTTGACTCTTTCTTTCTATGCCGTATCTATCTTACTGCATACGAGCCGTGGATATTTAGTTGTGGATATTTAGTTGCGATTTTATAGGATAACTCAAAGGTATATTACGATCAAGAACAATTAGTTCAGTGTAAATTATAATTGAAATTGGGCATGGCCCAAAAATTACGTAAATTATAATTGAAATTGGGCATGGTTCAAAAATTACGTTGAATAGAGTTTGTGGAGCACTAGGTTTGAATTTATACTAAAACTGAATGTTTGATCCCGTGTTATAACTATTTTCTCTCAAAAATATAGCTGAAATTGGTTATATAGCAGCTGCTCTTTTTTGTCTTTAGATGACTGTCATTCTTAGTCTCTGCACACACCAGACCTGTGGATACTTAGTTATGATTTTATATGAAAACTAAATTTTGATTATTTGGGCGATGCCAGTTATTCCACTGTAAATTATAACTAAAATTGGTAATGGCCCATAAATTAGATTGAGGAAGATATGCAAATATTGGTGCAAATTAATATGGAAATCCTGTTTAGTTGGGTCCGCACACTTAAGCTGTTGTAGATTATAACTAAATCTGGGTATGACCCATAAATTATTTAATTCCTCCATCTCCTTGCACTCTTGAACATCCTGATGATGGATCACAGAATGTGATCTGAGACGTTGATGCTAAAAAATAGAAACAATCGAATCCATAAGCAAAAGAGATGATCTAATGGATTGTGGAAATCTGGTGAAATAAAATCATATTTCTAAGAATCCAAAACCAATTGAAAATTGATAGAATTAAACTTGTAAAAGGAATGACTTTTTGCTTTTTGGCAAAACTACCTCATACAGTATTTGGTGGTTGTGGATATGTTGACAAGCTTTGCTCCACGTGTTGTGTTTTCAACAATATATGGTAGTTGTGCATGTGTCATTTGGCAGTTGTGGATGCCCATGGCAGTTTTACCATCTGATCTGGTAGATTGTCAGAGAGACCTGCATAGGCAGAGAGATGGCAGAAAACAGTGTCACTTTCCATTTTTGTTGATTGAAAGTCCTTACTGCATGAAAGGACACATCCAAAAGTTCTATAAATAATAGGGACACATCTATTTCAATTTGCAGACAAGAGAGAAAAAGAGAATTGTGGATGTATTGATGAATGCATAAGTGGGTGCAGTGACTAATCAGCTGTTTATTGCTGATGCATACTCTATGCTCATTTTAATCTTCCAATAGTAGCATTCAGAAGATAGCAGACAACAGAGAATTCAGGGATCAGTGTACCATAGAGTTCTTCATAAATATCTCATAGTTGAAGGAAGGAGAGGAAGCTGTGCATTTCCCATGTCCAGCTGGTTCTTCCCACACCAGGATATCTACGTAATCAATCCTTCTGTCATGTTGACTGTTTCATTTCTGTCCACCTGCTATAGTTTTGCAAGTGATATACAGTAATGCACGTTCAGTTGTTAGAATACACTACACAACAATTGCCATTTGAAGTAAATATAAGTAGGAGCAGCACTTGTAAAAATGAGATATGCAATATTTGCTCACAAGTAGAATTTTAGAGGAATTTAGTATTTAATGATCACGTGGTATCAGAGAAGCAAGCTGCTAGTGGGTTTTAAATAATTATGTTAGAACAAATCTGTGGATACATTGAGCAGAAAATGATCCAGGAGATCTCAGATGTAGTTGGCACAAGTGATAATGGAAAATATCGAAAATCTAATTTTTTGGTATTTTCTATGTTCTAGTAAATTGCAATTCCGGAGGTCTTCGAAGCAGAATTTGGGTTTGAAACTTTCAACTGTTCCTTATCTTGATTGCCAAAGGCATCGTGTTAAAGGATAGAAACTAGAGCTCTTGGAGATCTTTTCAACGGCGTAAGCGGTTCGTGATTTCGAGCACTGAGTGAAAAGTTATCTCTACAAAGTTGGACTAAAAATATATATAGTATTTTGTTAATTTTTGGTTTTATTGTAGTAAATATTATCCAAATTGTTCATTTTGAATTCCAAGAGGTTCTGGTGACCCTTGGGATCTCATGCAAATTGTATAAACTGTTTTCGAAATGAAACAAGCCACTTTTTGGATTGCACACATCTCTTTTTGAGCTTGCTGTTCTTGAAACAGGTCAACGATTCTGCAAATTACACATTAGGTTTTGTGTTCCGAATCCATAACTCAGATCAATGGTATCTGAGCTTGTTCGCTCCCGTATGTCCCATCTCACACGATCAGCTTACCAAAAGATTGGGTTGAAAACAAGGGATTCCTCAGATTACCTTCCTTTGAGACGCACATGATCGCAGATGACGAAACAACAAATTGACGGATTAGATGAACCATTCAAAATGCTGATGGAAGAAGCATTAAAAAAGCAACGTGAGGAAATGATGGAACAATTTTCTCAGATGCCGTTGATATTTGCGTTGAAACCAAACATAGATTTTGTGGCCCATAATTTGACACATGATTTGACTAAGCAGCTGAAGAAGGCAAGCAAGAAGCTCGAGCAGATAGCCAGGCAGCTCAAGCACACAACTAAGTAGCTCAAGCAGACACCCAAGTAGCTCAACTGGATAGCCTAGCAACTCAGGCATGCAACCAAGTAGCTCAAGCAAGTAACCAAGTAGCTAAACGACGCAACCAAGCAGCTCAAGCAGACAATTAGGCAGCTCATTCCAATTCTCTATTATTTTGAGTAATCCTTTGAGATTTATACGACCTTGATCATCAACCTTTGACATCATTGACAACATACTAAACAGTTTGGAATGGAGGTTTCTAAACTAGTTGGAACCCCCATGGCTACTAGTTGTCACTTGAGCAAAGATGTTGAATCTCCAAGAGTTGATTAGAAGCTTTACAGATCTATGATAGGACAGTTGTACTTGACCAGTTCAAGACTTATATTATGTATACAGTTTGTTTAGTTGCTAGATATCAAGCCAATCCTAAGTAGTCTCATGAAAAGGCAGTGGAGAGGATATTCGGATACTTGAAAGGGAATCCGGACTTTGGATTATGGTACAAAAGGGATAACGACTTCTCTTTGAAAGCTTTTACTGATGTTGTTTGGGGCGGATGTGCAGATGATAGAAGTACAAGTGGTGGTGTATTCTTCTTGGGAGACAGGTTGGTCTCTTGGACAAGCAAAAAGCAGGATTCAGTTCCATTATCTACTAGAGAGGCAGAGTATATTGCAGCAGCGTCTTGCTGTACTTAGATAATATGGATGTAGCAGACTCTTAAAGATATGAAGATAGTTTATGATGAAGCTATTATGATGATGTCCGATAACACAAGTGCTATCAATATTTCAAAGAATCTGGTAATGCACTAAAAAACTAAGTACATTTCTATCTGGTATCACTTCATAAGAGAGAAAGTTGCTAAAAAGGAACCACTAAGGAATAGATTGTAGATATTTTCATTAAGGCACTGGTAAGAGATACTTTTGAGTATCTCCGGTAGAGGTTAGGGGTTATTGCCCCTTCTTTTTCAAATTAGATTCATAAGAGAGGTGCATCTTTCCAAGGGGAGAATTACTGGCTATCCTTTGTCTCTTGGATTGATGTGGTTGTTGCTCTCAGGGGGAGCGACAAAGGTTGTGATCTCTTGATTGCAGGAAAAGTGTTGTAGAGATAAGATTTCCTTGACAGAGGGAGTGGTGTTGTTGATGATGTTGTGTTTAGAAGAGAGAAAGATACAAAATATGAGAAGAGAGAGTGATACAAAGCAAAGATGTCCTTGAAAGGGGGAGTGACATAATCAAACGATTTTTTTGTTTTTTATGCCCTTTGTCCTTGATGTCAAAGAGGGAGAGAAGTGTAGATAATGGGTCATCAGGTTTCTTTTTTATTGGTTTTGCCATCAATGAAAAGGGGGATATTGTTAGCATTATGAGTTTAGTGTTGTCATTAATGTCAACATGATGTGCGCATTGATGTCAACCTGATGCAGAGAAGTATGAGAGTTGTGTTCAGTATTGTATCTAATGGAAAGTTGTGTAATGAAATGTTGAGATATGTAGGAAAGAGTATTTGATGGTTGGTCTGTAGGAAAGTGTATTTGAAGTCCTTATGGGAGAATGCTCTGCATTCCTCGGCGTAAGATTTTGGTGGCTTGTGGTTTTGGTGTTGTAATGTATGGTCTGTGAATGTTGCATTGTCCTATTTTTAGGTCCACAAAAGTTTAGAGGTAGAAGTTGCGTTTTGTTGTTTGCTGATAATAAGGTTGGATGTCAAAAATAGTCAATACAGGTTCGGAGAATGCTCCGCATTACTTCGCATGGGTAATTCAGGTTGTGCTATTTGGACATGTTCCTAATGTCTGTGTAGTGTTCCATTTTAGATATCTTATGTTGGTTTGCTCCTCAAGTGATGTGATGTTGTTCAGAGTGCAATATTGTTGTCTGTGTTTGTCTCTGGTTGACCCAGTTAATTATGGTGAATTGATTTATGACTTATTGGTCTGTATATGCTTTGGAGCAAGAGTTAAGAGATGGAAATAGGTCCTGATGTGGTGTTTTGTGCTTCACATGGCGATTTGTGCATTGGAGAGTGTTTTTGGGCCGATTGGCTTTACTACATGTTTTGTTTGGATTTGACCTTGGAGGTCGCTGTGATGCTTGCGCTTTGTTGAAATCATTTATGGGAGGCATGTTATGATGTATTTGGGTTCCCTTTATCTCCCGGGGTGGACTGCATTGGATTTAAATGCTCGAGGTGGCCAACTTTGTGTAAATGATGCTTATCTCTACCGTGGCTGACCTAGTTGTTATTTTGATTGATCAAATTGATATATATATAGCTGTGCCATTGGATGAGCTGAGTGTGGATTGATGGTGGATTTGGATGGATTGAATGTGAAGTTAGTGTAATGCGAATGTGAAAGAACAGAGTAGGAAGAGCATGAGTTTGACAGGGTTGTTGCAGTGTTTGATTAGGAGATCCTATATCTTTTCATTTCATCATTTTCCTGTGCCTGCTAGAAGATTGTTTGCTCTTTTGATAGCTTGTGCAGATTTGTATCTTGCCCTAAGGCAATGCACCCTAGCTTGCAAGTCCTTCATTAGGGAACAATGCACTTCCATGGCAATGAGCTTAAAACAAACATTGTAATACTGTTATTCATATTGTGAGTAGGATTCTCATTGTGGTTTTTCTTGCATTGGCCTTCCACAAAAATTTGGTGTTCTTGTGCGTGTGTTATCATTGCAATATCTTTTACTTATGGTTAGTTGGATTATAGTTAATCACTAAGAGATTGTGATAGAATAGATAAGTTTTTGTGCATGCTGATTCACCCCCCCTTCCTCTTAGCATTTGGAGGTGTTCAACTCTTGTGTGAAAGTGTCATTGGGTTTTTGTTTCATCTTCACAAACTTAAATCTATGAATTGGTTAACTTCTATCCTTGAGAGACACCCATGTTTCACACTTTGTTCTTGTTTGAGGATTTCTTCCATGGACCTCTCTAGGAATTGGTGTTGTTGGTATTCTAAGACTAGTTTGCTACTCCAATCCATTTGTATCTCTATTCATTATCTTGCTCCTTTATAATATTCTCTTGATGCCCTACTTGACTTATTGCCACCAAGGATGTGATTAGTAGAACTGTTTGCAAGGACATATATGGATAGTATATTAAGCTCACTCGGTTGTCTCCACCATAGTCTTTTGACTCCAAACTATTCTTCTACACAAACTTTTCTTATAGATTGTTGATGACATCATCATTCGGCCTACTTGTCTCAAGTATCATTGGTCACATGGTGTAAGGATCCCACTTATTCAATTAAGATTTTATTTGCATCAGTTATGAGTTGTGGTGAACCACCATGTCCTTCATATTGAATCTAATTTATGGCTAGATTCTTTACAAAAGTTGAAAATGAGAAGCATCTTATTTTTAAATGTCTCATCTATTATGAAATTTGTGGATGATATTGTGCAAAAGAAAGAAGACTAGGATGCAACAAAACATCAAATGGATGAGTAAATGGAACATTCATTTGAATATGTGCCCCACAAATAAAAAAGAGATAAAGGCTTTTGTTATGGATAAGTTGTACAAGAGTAATTGGGGTATCGGGCTAGGAAGGAAGAAAAAATATTATAGCAATGAGTTCAATCCCACATGTGATCAGCTTCAAAAAGCTTACATTAGGGGCTGATATGTCATGGAGAGCTAAAATTCTTATTCCTCAACTTAGAACCAACTATCATTAACTTTGTTGTGAGACCGGGCATTGGAAAAGGCCAAAAGAAGCTTGGGAAGAGTGAGTATGCTCTTTTTCCAATTTTGGGAAATTGGAAACTGAAAAGCATTTTATTGTAGAATGTGATGCCTACAAGGACAACAGGGACAACTCTGTTAATATCTTAACTGCTAGCCATGGTATAATTTATTCAATGAGTAGTACATTGAGAAGTTGGTGGCACTCATCATCAACTTGCATAGGAAAATAATTGATTTACTGAAGTTGGCTTGATTGGGCAGGCTGTCCCATAGGCGATGTTCAGTCTTGTGGACGTTAAAATTGTCTTCTTCTTCCTTAGACAAAGATTCTAGAAACTCTCTTTCAGCTTGATTCCATTTTCTTGACTATTGGTTCCTAGCTCTTTAGCTTTAGGAGGTTGTCACTTAGACATCAAGCACCTTAGGGGGCTCCATAGCTACTAGGTTGATCACTTCTTGTTTTAGCCTGAGGGAGCATTAAGTGTCCATTTGATTTAGCTTATTCACAGGGATAAGCTACTTGGTTTATGCAACATTATCCACCTTTGTGCTACTTATACCTGTTGTTGTGGATTTGCCTTCGCTCAACCACAAGTGTTCTCTAGTTCCCCTCTTCTGCAACCTAGGCCATAAGGACAATATGTATATTTTCCTAGCTATATTTGGAGATCATTTGTGCTTAGGTGTTAGCAGAGGTGGTAAGTGAAGCTTCTCGCTCCCTTCTAAGTTTGTCCAACAAAGTCCTTGTGGTCTTAGGGATGCTCCTTTGGGAATTTTTAGATTATGCATTGACCCCCTCATAGTGATAGATGATGATGCTACTAACAATTATACCCCACATAACAATATTAGGTTCACTTTTCCATGTTTTGATTGCACAAATGTCTAGATGGAGCCTTCAACCTAGGTTTCCATCAGCTCTTGATAATTTTCTGTTTTAATCCTTTATAGGATACTTCGTTGCTTTATCTCTTGGTCAGTTTTTCCCTTAACAGATCTATAAGATTGTAATTAGGTGTATTTTTGAGTCCCATTAATCTATTTTGGTTACTAGAGGACATTTATATCATTTTTTTTTGTGTTTGAAACAAATTAACAATGTTATATTTTATTATTAGATATGAAAAGCTGTTATGAAGCGCACAACTATTCCATAAGAAACATGCCTTCATTGATTGAAACTTCAAACAACTTTGCTTATGAAAGTGCATTGGTTTCATTTCTTGGTCAAATCCTTTGGAATGATTTATAATTTTGGGGTTTGTTTAACTTGATTCCTATTCCTTTAAATGTTCATGCTTGCAGTTTGCAAACTTTTATGAAGTCAAGAACCTGAAAAAAAGTGTTTTGGAGGGTGCTTCTTAATTATTTTTTCATGAATTTTGCAATTAATGCAAAAGCTGGTAAATCTGCAGTTCTGTTGCATGTATAAACCAGTCTTTCAATGGATGTAGCATTTGGTGGATAGATTAATTACTCATGATTTTTTTTTGATGTAAACTGCAAAGATTGTTTTAGTTGATCTTTGTTTCTTTGCCCAATGCAGCTCCAGAGGTTTCTGACAAGCTTGATGCTATATTGCCGAAACTGCGAGCACTTTATGTCAAGGCAAAAGAGCTTGCGGAAAGTGAAGAAAAGTAAGACCATACACTTAATTTGATGATATGACTTTTTTTTCTGCAATAATCATGTTTTAGTTTATTACCATGCTCAGTTTTTATATGCACAATGGAAAGCTTATTATTGCCATTGATAATTATCATGAGTGTCCAATTACATGCCTCACAAATTCAGGATATATGGAGTTTTAAAGCCTGTATTTTCTAACCCTTTGGTTATATTGTTAGTCATAGTCTTACATAGTTTTAGAGATTAGATATATTATTTTTTTGGGATTTTGACTGTCTATAAATAAGTTCTTTCTGACAACCGATTTCGACAACCACCCATTTCTTTGACGACCTTTCCCTTTAGCTAAGTTTTCACTGAACAGAAGGTTTTGCTAACACCTTGATTTGACTTGTGGATTTTTACCTCAAAGTCCATTCCTATAGTTTTTAATAGGTTTTCACAATGATTACAGTGACCTTAAATTGACTGTAGCAAAATATAGTTCTCAAGGTGTGACACCAATTGGGTGTTTCAGATATTTGAAATAGGCATACATAACATGTTGATTATTACCATTGATTTTATAATTTATTATATTGTTCCTAGGTTGGTCTTAGTTGTAAAATTTATTTGAAAGAACTAATGCTTCATATATTAACTTTCATCTCTTTAAAAGTTACGTATATTTTACACAACCATGAAGCCCTTTTTGTTTGTAGATGATTCTATTTTCACTCAAATATTAAACTGATACTATTTAATGATTGATATTTAGTGTTTACTCAAATCAATTATGGAATGTCAAATCATGTATAAATGGAGAATATCATCTTCAAATTTGTGATCAATATAGGAAAGATATTTCTTCTATCTCTGAATTTCTCCGTTGTGCATTGTTTTTGTCTATTTTACATTTTGTTTTACTTCTCTTTAGGATCCGAAATGGATCAAACCATAGACTTGTCTAGACTCACAGCTTGTGAAAAGAGGTGAGAACTCATCTTTGAGTCACAGGTCAAGTCCCGAGTGAGCTCCTGCAAACGGTTTCAATGCCAAATTCAGTGAGTCTTGGGCACAAACTTGGCTATGCTAAAAAAGAAAATTCTTAAAACCTAGGATACCGGTGCGTCCAGTATCACGCTAGGTGCGGGTGCGGGTGCGACCTGGTACTGGTGCTGGTCCGGGTGCCCTGTGGGTGCCACCCGGGTGCCAGCGCAGGGCGTGCGGGTGCCAGCGGGTGGCACCCGCGCGCCCTGCGCTGGCACCCGGGTGGCACCCGCGGGCCAGACTTCAAAAACGCGGCCCGTAAAGTAAAAAACGCGGCCCATAAAGTTAAAAAACGTGTGCCGTAAATGAATTTTAGGGTGCCAAAACCCTAAAACGGCACACCATAAACAATTTCGACCCAGCAATGAGCAAAGCCATAAACACATTCAGGCTTTCAGCAGACCAATTTTTTTTGCAGGAGACCAAAGTTTTTATCAGCAGCTAGATTTTTTTGAGCACCAAGTTTTTCAACAGGTTCAAATCGAAGAGGAAGGATCGTAGAGCAATCCAGAAGGCGTTTTTAAACACTTGAGGTAAGCATTTGGTCCCATTTCTTAGTTGTTTCATGAATTTTTTTGATGTTTTGATGATTTTCTTTAATTTTTTCAAGTTTATGAAGAAATTTTTTAAGTTTTTTAAAACTTTTTTTTTTAAAAACAGAAATAAACATTGAATGTTTAGCTATCTATTTATGTCATTTTTTTGCACTTGTTCGTAGTTTATATTTTAAACTTTGGGGAAGTGTCCTCGGGTGGTTATATTTTTTCACGTTCTCACAAGTTATAAAATTTAAATTTATAAACTATATCATTTATATAATTTTATATGCTTGATGTTCGTAGTTTATATTTTAAGTTTATATTTTAAATTTATATTTTATATTTATATCATTTATATAATTTTATATGCTTGATGACATGATGTTCGTAGTTTTTTTTTAAAATTAAATTTGTTTATTTTCTAAGTTTCTTATTACAGCAAGAAACTAGACTGTATCAGTGTACTGTATTGTGCAAGAATGTCTGCCAGCGCTAGCGGTAGTCAGAGTTTAGTTGGAGGACAAGGAACCGATAAATTTAAAATTGATGTTGGATCTCCTTTATGGAGACATACGACAAGACTCTCACAAGTTTCAGGAGGCGGTTCATATCTATGGAAGTGTAACTATTGTCAGAGTAACAAAGGAAAAGCATTCAATAGCTCATATTACCGGGTCAAACTTCATTTTATGGGTCCTGCTGGTAAAGGATTTGCAATGTGCAAAGGCACAACTGGGAAGGGGTTGACTGATGCACAAATAGCTTCATTTGTAAGAGAACAAGAAGAGGCAGATAACTTGGTTAAAAGATCGAAAAAAAGTTTTTATCAACCTGCATCAGGAAAGAACACAACCCAATTACCCACTGAAGCAGTTACATCCTCCAAACATCCATTCTTCCAAGCACCTACAGAAGGAGAGGAAGAGGAAGAAGTTGAGGTTATCACCCGCAAAAGAGGCCCTTTGGACAATGCATTTAAAATGGAGGCACGAGAGCTTGCTGATGAAGCCATTGCACGTTGCCTCTATGCGAAGGGTCTTCCTTTCAACTTGGTAAGATCACCATATTGGAAGGAAATGGTGCAAGCCATACTTAGAGCTCCAGCTGATTATACAAGTCCTGGGTATGAAAAGGTCCGTACCACTCTATTGCAAAAAGAGAGGACTAGTATAGAGAGAGCTCTTCAACCAATTAAACATGGTTGGAAAACTTTTGGTATAACTATTGTGTCTGATGGATGGAAAGATGCAAGAAATCGACCACTGATTAATGTGATTGCAGTGTCCCCCAAAGGGTCTATGTTTTTGAGAGCTATTGATTGTGAAGGGCAGGTGAAGGATTCACAATTCATTTCTAGAATTCTCATTGAGGCCATAGAGATGGTGGGGAGTGAGAATGTGGTACAGGTGGTTACAGACAATGCAAAAAATTGTAGGGGTGCAGGTGCTTTGATTGAGGGTCGGTATGACCATATTTTTTGGACACCATGCACAGTACACTCCCTGAACTTGATCATGCAACAAATTGGCACTCAAATTGATTGGGTGAAGCAAATTTACCAAGATGGGGAGGACATACAAATGTTTGTGACGAACCACCACATGTCACAATCCATATTTAGATCATTCTCCAAATTGGAGCTGCTGAAGGTAAACTCAAATTGTAATTTTATATTCATGTTAAATTATCAAGTTGTATATAACTTTGCTTAATATTTTATTATTTATTGACATATTTCTAACTTGCTTTATGCTTAGGTTGCTGAGACCCGTTTTGCGTCTCATACTATTGTTATGAGACGACTTGTCAAAGTGCAAACAGCATTGAGCCAAATGGTTATTTCTAGCCAGTGGGGTATATGGAAGACATCAAATTCAGAAAGAGCCCAAAAGGTCAAGGCTTTGGTCTTGGATGACAGTTGGTGGACTCGTGTGCAATTTGTATTGGATTTTACGGAGCCTATTATGACTATGCTTCATTTTGCCGATACAGATACACCTTGCTTGGGTGATGTGTATGATGGCATGGACACCATGGTTGAGAAAGTAAAACATTCCATACAACAGCATGAGAATGACCCCATAGAATATGAAGCCTTATGCAAAAAGGTGGAAGGAATCATTCATCATCGCTGGGAGAAGATGACTACCCCATTGCACCTCCTTGCATATGCCTTATCTCCAAGGTACTATAGTTCACAAGTACTTTCTATGCCAGATAGAGTTGCACCATATGCGGATGAAGAAGTTGCCAATGGATGCTACAAAGCTTTTGCAAGACTCTACCTAGATGAGGAAATGCATGACAAAGTAAGGCTAGAATTTGGCTTATTTGCTTCGGGTTTAAAAATGTCTCCATTTGCAATAAAGGACCAATACAATATGGATGCTATTACATGGTGGTACATGCATGGGCAACCATACAAGCATCTACAAGGTCTTGCAATCAAGGTCTTGTCACAAGTAAGTTTTTGTTTTATTACCACTTGTATTCTACAATTTGAATTTACTATTTAAATTTTAATATATAGTGTTTAATATTTTTTAATTTGTTTTTCATTTGTATCTGTATGTTTAATACTTTAATTTTGTGAACACTATCTAGGTTGCAAGTTCTTCTGCTGCTGAACGGAATTGGAGTACATACTCCTATATCCATTCAGTGAAGCGCAACCGGTTGGGCTCAAAGAAAGCTGAGGACTTGGTTTACATTCATAGAAACTTGCGTCTTTTGTCACGTAACCAAAATGAATACAAGGAAGGGTCATACAAGCTTTGGGATGTAGCCCCTGAGTGTGCAAACTTGGATGCAACGCTTCATGATCTCATTGCAATGACAGATGATGGTGATGATACCACGACACATGGTGCATCTAGCACAAGTGGAACCATTCTTGGTTCAAATGATCTCCAACTTGTAGGAGATAATGAGAATGTGGATTTTTTTGAGAATCCTTATGATTCTGCATCTAATTAGTGCATCTTGTGTCTTGACTCTTGACTCTTGGATCCGTGATTGATAAACATTGTGATTGAAGTTTGAACGATACTAGCAAGTTTCAATTTGAAATTTTGAATATTTATGTCTATGATATTTTATTATTTTAAGTTGAAGTTGTTGAACTAATATGAAATATCTTGAATCTTGATAAATGCTGAATGTGAAGTATCATTATTCTAATTCTGAAATTCATACTATCAAATGTTTTATTTTTGTATAGTTCTTGCACTTCTTTGCATATATCATATATTAGATTTTATATATATATATATATTTTAAAAAATATATATATATATACATACGTACCCAAATGCACCCGCACCCCCTAAAAAAAAAATTTCACGCACCCCGCACCCCCTAAAAAAAAAATTTCACGCACCCCGCACCCGTACCCCCGCATCCGCATCCGAATCTGCACCCGCATCGGCAACTTAGCTTAAAACTTGTTTTGTTTTTCCTTCCGTCATTTGGTCTTTGATAGTTGATTTGAGCAGAGTGATTGTTGAGTGACTAGAGCTTGGATTTAAAGATTGAATCGACATTGAAGTGCATTTGGCAAAGGTATTTATTTATTTATTTTCAAAATTTTAAACACTGAAAACCCACCTGTTATTATTCCCAAATTTTTTGTTTTTTGATCTCCCAACCTTTCCTGCTAGCGTTGTGTTTTGTTTTATTTTCTTGTCGTTTTTTCCTTGCATGAAAACCCTCCTGAAATTTTATCAGCAATGTCAATGGATGGCAGTGGTTGGAAAGACCCTGCATGGAAGCATGGCACATTAGGTGAGACCAAGGGAATGGTGACCTACAATATTTGTGGTTTTAGTATGAGAGGAGGAATTAATAGATTAAATTGTTCTTTCAGATTGTTGGCAGGGACGTAAAGTTGTAAACTTGTGTCCTCATTTCGAAATTTATTTGCCCCATGGATTTGATATTCCTCCTCTAAGGAGAGTTTTGGCCATTTACGCAAGGAATGTTTTAGGGGCGCAACCTTTGCTTGAAGGTACTGCTGTGAATTGAGAGAAACACAAAAATGCTAGGATGGGAGAGACAAACTTTTGTTAGTACAATAATATACCCTTTAGTGTGGCTTACTCATATTGTGAAGGGTTGGTAAATGCATTAATAGTTACTAGTGCAAGGTTTGAGACTCTAACTACTAAGGATTTCAGTGGTCCATTGCTAGGGATGTTGTAAAAAATACACAGTTTATCACAGATGATTATCAGAAATAATGTCAGAGTAAGGGTTGCCACATTTTATTAGATGGATGGATAGATGGTAGGAATATGATGCTAATTAAATTTTATGAGGCACATCAGTGTTCTTAAGGTCTATAGACGCCTTGCATGAAATGAAACATGTTGAGATTTTGTGCAATTTGTTTGAGGGGGTGATCTAGCACGTTATAGTAGAGAATGTTGATTAACTCCAAATCATCATATTCAATGCAACAACATATGTAGCCAGCGGAGATGTATTCACGAGAGGCATCCCATTGTTTTTGGAGCCCTTTTGTTGTCCATTACTTGTATTTAGTGCTTTGCACTGGGAAGATATGGATGGATCAACAATGCGGTTGAAGATGCTAGGCACCAACCATACTTGGGTCCTTAGTTTGATGAGACTGTACGAAAGCCAAGGAGCTTGTGTGATCGAGGGTTATAATTGCCACTTTCTCACTTTCTAGATTATTGTATCTTGAATTTCTTCTTATAAGTAGGTTTTTGGGAGCAATGCTTAGATAGAGTCCATATTCCAAAACACAAAGGGAGAAGGCAACAAAAATAATTTTTGATGATGTGTTTCAAAAAAATGTAGAGATACTTAGGGTAATAACAATTAGATAGGCTTTATAGGGAAATTTGTATTTGTTATATCTCTAGATTTTTAATTTTTTGATTATATAAAAATATTTTATTTTAATTTTTTAGGTTTCATAGCATTTTTTCAAGTTTGTGTATAGTTGATGGGGTTAACATGCCAATGGTTTTTTTATAGGTCATTCATAGGGCTAAAGAGGCCATTTTGCATTATTATGGTGTTAACAAAAGAACATATGAAATCATTTGGTATGTCATTGATTGTAATTTGTAGGTGGACGGAGCAACATTACTAGCCACCACGGTGGGCTTTTCTACATGCATAGAGAGGGTGATACTAGATGAAAGCCTTAGAGACATCTTTCCAGAGGAGCTGGAGATTTTCAAGGGTGCCGAGGGGAGGCTCTTTTCTTCATGTTTATCCATTTGAAGGAGGGAAAACTCACAGCTAGGTCTTTTAGTCATATTTCTTTGATAAAGGTAATTTTAGTTTGTAGCTTAATACTAGGAACAGATTTACGGTGGTGGCAACACCAAACCTTTAGAGGCTAGCTATCCAAGTTTTGTCCACTCCCTATAGGGCTGCTAAATGTGAGTGCAATTGGAACCTATTTGAGAGTATTCATATCAAGAAGAGAAACAAGTTGGATCATGTTTGCCTCAATGACCTTGTCTTTGTCTAGTACAACCTTCATCTTCAAACCAAAGTGGTGGAGGGTTGTAATGAAATAACTGAGCACAAGAAAAGAATATAAGAATATATAATAATGAGTCACTTTGAGGGGGTAACCTTTAAATTTTTTACAATAAGAATACAACTTGCAATACAATGCTCAACAACTACTCATGAACTCTTTTACATACGCATCATTGGGCAATATTAATTCCCTAATTCCATCAAGGCTGACCTAGCTTATAATAAATATATTTAAGAACTAATAAATAACTAATATAAAGATTATATGAATCATAGTTAGTCATCTTATTTCTCCATACATCCAATAGGTTAAAGGCATACCATGGTGAGAGAACTAAAAAATGAACTTCAAGAGCTAGTGGGTTCTTTTTATAGTGTGATTGCGTGTAAAAGAAATGCAAATTAATGTTAAAATAATCTCCAACTAGCCTAACACTAATTGACAATGATGAGAACTAGAACTGACAACATGGCAAGAAATTCAATGGGAACATATGAAAAGTAGAAATCTGAGCGCTGAAATTGCACTAGGGAAGAGGAAAGAAAAATCAATCATAGTTGGTCATCACATATCCCCTCATGTTCAATAGGTTAAGGGCATAGCATAGTGAAAGAACTTAAAAATGAACTTTAAGAGCTAAAGAGGGTTCTTTTTATACTGTGATTTTGTGTGCAAGCTATGCAAATTAATGTTACTTAAGGCAATCTCCAACTAGCCTAACTCTGATGGGACAATGATGAGAACTAGAACTGACAATATGACAAGAAACTCAACAGAAACATATTAAAACTAGAAATTTGAGCACATAAATTAGACTAGGGAAGAGGAAAGAAAAATCATTCATAACATATGCACTTGTAGCTCAGTGTCATTGCCAGATTTGGAATTAGGACTTCTCAGGTAGCTAACAAACCAAATTTTGTCAGGTTCTAATTTTGGGACCTTTGTGTGATAGATTGTAGCCAAGGTAATAGCTTTGTCTTGGGTTAACAGCCTAGTGCTATATGTTAGGAACTTATGAAACTTTTAGTAATCCATGGAAACAACCTATTGAGAAAATGTCTATACAACAACCTCTTAGAGAGATGATTAGAAAGTGGAGTAAAACAACAATTAGGTAGATGTCAAGTCAAAATACATTGCAAATCAGATAAAAACATGCAAGAAAGAGAGAGAGATACAACTGATATTATGACAAACACACACTGGAAATAGACTGCATAGGGTGCTAGAAACTTGTCAACTGAATTTTATTAAAAACAAAGCTCAGGTCAAGGCTATTTAGGACCCTGATGGCCTATTGGTCAGCTTGGTCTTGCCCTAACAGCCTGGTTCAGGTGTTCGGCTTGTTCTATTGTCTTATAATGCCTTGAAATTTGACATAGAGCTTCTTTTTATCATTTCAAAGAGGTTTTCTTTTTGGACTTCTGACAGTTTTGCACAGATTCTTCCATATTTTATTTGCAAGTTAAAAATCCTTGTGAAACATAATGGTTAAAGGGAAAGCCTGCCTTAGTTAGTTCCCTTGTGGGCATTAAAGCATGAATCCATTTGGCATAAGAAACATCGAAATGAAATTTATAATCAGAAATGAAACGAAATCTAAGTACAAATAGAAGACTACACAGTAATAGGTAAACAGAAACAAATTTAAAGACACAACAAAAGCAAGGTTGGGAGAGAGAGAACTGTGCAAATGAAAACATAAATCTAAAAACTTGATATGGTTGGAAAGGTATTCAAATGGGGTGAGGAAAATGCTAAACTAGGGAAAAATAGTGTTGGTTGGCAAGGGGTTTGAAGGGAAACACTAAGACTAGCTTTTTAAGGGTTTTAAAGGAGAGGGATGGAAAGGAGGGAAACACAGATCAAAGCAGATCAACTGAATTTTTTTTTCAGCTCTCTGAGCTGATTTTTGAAATGATTCTCTTTGCTGTTTGGTCAAAGTTCAACCTTACCATTTTTAAATTGTTTTGGTTACAGTTAGTAAATGGTAAACCTATAATGCCATTCTTTTGCATTTTTCGAATGCTGTCATAGTTTGCATGCCCAAATCATGCATACCATAAAAGACTTGCCAAAATTTCTTCTTCAACAAATGAGCGAAAGTTTTTGAAATTGAAGGCTCACTTTGAGTCTTAGCAAGATTTCCTTACTCAAAACTAGTCACGATGATTCAATCATCAATTTTCATTTTGATTATTGTCTCTCCCTTATTCAACAAAATGGAGTGGACTTCTTGTCAAATGAGCACTAGGGACAAGGAGTTTCTTTTTCGTTAAGGAAGGTATCATACTATTTGAAGACTGAAATGTGAAGGATTTGGTAGCTAGAGCTGGATTGCTCCTTTTCCTTTTAGTTGTAGACTTGTTTTCTCTACCAGAAATACTGGTCCACAATTTCGTTCATGTAACTCCTCAATAAAGTACTTTTGGAAAGTCATGTGTTGTGTGGAACTAGTATCAATAATCCAATCATCATGCTAGATTTGTTCCATTGAGGCACTGTTGGCATCATTTGATGTGGAAAGAACACAATTGACTTGCAAGGTATTGTCATTGCAATAGCCAGCATATGAAGTTGACGTTGAATCATAAAATTTTGTTTTTTCTTAATTAGCTGCCCTTTAGTTTTGAATCTTTGATATACCTCTATCTTTTCCCATGATGTTTTGCATTCATGATCCTTATGACTTTCTTTTCTACTATACCTTTTGCAAGACATATTTTGTTTGTTGTTTTTACCTTGTCCTGTATTGCATCCCTGATCTCTGCTTTTTTCTATTCTTTTCTTTCAGAAGCTATTGTCTAGGTGACAGGTTGCCTTCCTTTTGATGTACATAGCAAATGTTTTCTCCCCCATTGTCAATTTTTCTTCCAAAGAGCTTTTTCTCTTTCAACCAACTTACCAACTGATCAAAAGTAAGGAACTTCAGTTGATTGCTTGCTTGCAATGAATCCAAATAGGTTGAAAATGTATGAAGAATAGCTTTTATAAAGGCTGTCATATATAGTCATTGGTTTTCCATCAGTAGCATTAATATTGTGTTTGATTCCTGTAGTTTAGAAGCAAGATTCATTAAATCAATATTTTTCTGCTAAGATTAAACAATTACAACTGCAATTGTATGAATACTAATTCCAAATGGGAATTTGTACAAATCCTTATTTTTTTTAAGTGCCTCCCATTGTGAGTTGCATCCTTGTATGCAATGGAATATTTTTCCGTCAACAGAGGCTTTTATTGAGGCAAGGTCTTTTGGAGTTTTTTTGTCTCCAGATTGTTATTAGTTTTTGGGTCTCGAGGTTTCAATATTTGTTGATTTCCATCACAAATAACATACTACAAGTCATTGAAAATAAGATAATTTTTAACTTGTCTAGACCTTTTTGACCAGGTTTCTTCCCCTATTAAAATTGTACCATGGATTCTATTGTTTGCATTTTAACTATTCCTTTGCACAGTCTAAAAAAGAATGTTAAAACTTATTAGCACCTTGCAAACATCTCTTCTCTGCTTCAATGATTTTTGGTAGGGCATATTGTTGGTGTGACTATTGGTAACCTCAGAAATAGCTCACAATAATCTCTTTTTTGCTGCTCTCTTCTTCCTCCTTTGATTCCACTACTGATATCTTCTTCCTCCTTTGATTCCAGTACTGACACAGAACAAAGAAGCATAGACACACAATAAAAAAGTTCATTATAATAAATACAGGTATGAAGGTTTCAAATAGCAAGATTTGGAGGGTTAATAAAAATAATGCAGTAAATGATATTTTGCTGCAGCCCTCATACCAATATTAAGCCAAGAAATGAACCACAATTGAAGTTTAAAATAAAAGTCAACTGAAACCCAATTCTCATTAACTTCAAAATATATTACGGAGTACATATTTATCAACATGAATTGACCATTCAGTTCATCTTCAAGATGAGTTTAACTTAAATTGTATATAAGCAGTAATAATATAAAATATTAATATTACATTTATTACGTCCACCAAAGATAGCACATAAAGGAAACATGAAATGTCACACTTGTTAACTGATTTATTACTTCAAAATGTTCTTATAGCTAAATTTTAAGTGAAATGCATTTAACACTTTATTCGCTTGCAAATACCTCATGCAATGATTTAAATGGCAAACTTTAGCATGTCTGATGTTGGTATTTATTAATTTTGTTGCAGTGTATCTAATGCTTTCATTAACCAGTTGGATGTTTTGTTGCAACCTGGACCATCTTTGCCACATCGAAAAAAATTAGGTATGCATGCAGCATTACCTTTTAGTTTTATCCAAAAAATACTGCATGCATGATCCATTTTATTATCAAGATCTAAGATTGATTTCACTAGGGAGGTTATATTTTCTTTTTGCCTTCCTTTTATAGCATTAGTAGTACACTTAGGTGGTTTCCATAGTGCATAGATTTTTAAATCATTATGTTGTTAAGGATATTCTTTGCTCAAATGATAAACAAATTAGCATTGGAAAATTCATAGAATGCCTTCTTTCTGACATCAGAATTTCATTTCATTGTTGGAGTAATCTTTTGATATGATAAAAATTATGCGCATTGCTGTTACATTCCTAGTTCTGTTATTAGTTCTTTTCCCGCATATTGAGAAATATATTATAGAAAAATTGATCTGTAGAAATCTCTAATACATTAATGTGGTTCAAACCAATCACTTTGAGTGAATAGGAGCTGATTTTTTGCAGTTACTGATGGGAATCCTTTTGATCCTTCTTTTTCAATAAGAATACGTTTCTCAAAGCAATTCAGATCATTCTTGAGTAAAAAGGGTTTTGGAAAAAATTGCCTATGTTTTTTATTTAACACTTCATATCACACTTTGTGATCCATTATTAAGATTATAAAAGAAGATACAAGTATTGCAAGAATAGCTCAATAAATAGTGCATGTCGTGCCATGGGGAGTAGAGCCAAGGAAACATGGATGCCAAACATTAATTAAGGTGGGAGATAACATTTTTTATTGTAACTAACAATTAATGCAAGGAATCAACTAGGGAGGCGTTGCGACATAATCACACATTGCCCCATTCCAGATGGGGGCCTCTAGTTTTTTGCTTTTTAGGGTTTTGTTTAGGTTTTTTAGTTTCAGTCTCTGGTATCTTGCTAGGGTAAAATTTAGAGTTTTGCCAAGTTTAGGAGTGTCATTAAAAAGTAAAAGGGAGAAAGCATGACCAAATGTGTATTCTGACGCCACAAAAGTGTTCATAAGGGCCAAGGGATGAAGATCGACATTGCTTGAGGTCAATTCTAACAACTCCTTATTAGGAAAAGTTGTCTTTTTTTGCTTTTTCAAAAGTTTCATTTTTGGCACTTATAGGCCAAACAGTGTTTGCTTTTTTTCGCCTTCTTTTTTTGCGTTTTCCGAAATTTTGATTTTTAGAAGTTTCTATTTTGGGAAGGCTGAAGGTTACGTTTGCAACTAAGAAAAGTGAAAAATCACTCAAGTGTAAAATTCCTGTTTTCAACTTCAAGTTCATCTGGGATTTCATGAAAAAGCATGAAAAGCTAAGTTGCCGATTTGGGTGCGGATTCGGGTGCGGATTCGGGATGCGGGTGCGGGATGCGTGAATTTTTTTTTTTAGAGGGTGCGGGTGCGTTTGGATACGTGTGTGTGTGTATATATATATATATATATATATATATATATATATATATAAAATCTAATATATGATATATGCAAAGAAGTGCAAGAAAGAGTCTCTCTGTCATGAGCCGTAATTGACAATGCAAATGAGTTAACTCGATTTGAATATTATTTTAATAATAAATATATGAGTTCTTATGAGTAATTGTTATATATAATATTAATAATTAATAATTATTAATATTAATAATAATGTTAATAGAATATTAATCTTAAATAATATTACTCAATAATAATATCAATAATTATTAATATTAAGTAATAATAACATTAATATAATATTTATCTTAGTAATATTATTTAATGATAATAAAATAATAATAATCATATTATTAATTAATATTAATAATCATATTATTAATTAATATTAATAATCAATATTATTAAATATGAATCTTTTGCAACATAATAAACGGGTTTATCGAGTGAGTGATGAAGTAAGGGCCGGGCCAGGAGCGAGAACCGGACAGGAGCGGGCCCTATATCTATATCTTTGGGATGCTGGAAGCTGGGCATCATGAGATACAATACCCTGTCTAGTGCATTTCTCAACAAGATCGTCAATATCAGTGAAGGATTGAATTAAATCTAGTGAGTTCGAAATAATGATTGATGGAAGATGATTGGGAAAAATAATCCTTCGAGCCATTGGTGAGAATACCTCTTCCCCGATGATACATCTCACATATCTCCTGCAAATGGCGTATTGCATGTTAAAAACTAAACCCAAGTCTTCATCTGCGATTTGATCAATGAACGGTCTATCTCCATCTCTTGGTGGCAGAAGAATGCGAAAGTTGAATGGGAGGTATTCCATTTTTCTTCTCTCCCACACTTGACAGCCCAAGCATTCCCTGTTTTGACTTTAATCAACTACGGATGATTCACTGCTACTCACTGTGGGTAATTCACTGCTCCCATATGTGCCCGGGTGTGTGGGTGCCACCCACAGGCACCCAGGTGCGGACGGATGCCTGGTTGCAGGCATCTGTCCGCACTTGGGTGCCTGTGGGTGGCACCCACAGGGCACCCGGACCGGCACCAGCACCCGTCAGCACCTGCTCCCGCATCCAGGCTTCAAGAGGACGCACCGGTATCTTAGATGAAAAGTGGTGAAAAATTCCAAATTTCAAAACAATGGAAAGCATTCAAAATTGTGAAAATTCTTGGAAAATCCTTGTTCCAATATCAAATTTATTACAAATCTTGGAAAAAAAAGCTGCGGAAAAGAACACTGATGAAAGCGCGTTGATCCCTAAAATTTGGCCGAGTCTGAAATTTTTTAGGATCTTCTAAAATCTAGAATCTCCATTATAACATCTGAAACCACTCTCAAACATCCTGATAGTATATACATAAAATTATAAATATAACATTTAAGTATAAGAAACTTAAATGTTATATTTTATGTATATATTCGACCCCCCAAGCTTGAGAATCCTCATCAAGACCCCAACTCCACCCAAGAATTCATGGAAAATCCTCAAGTCATGGTCAAGTCCGCCCTCTACCATGAGGAAATTCCTTAAACTCACATGAAGTCCGCCCAAAGAGAAGGAAAATTCTGAGTCTTAAGAGAAGTCCACTCAAACCAAATGGTGAAAATTCCTTGTTTCACACCAAAGTCTGACCTGAGAATAAAGAAAATCCTTAAAATCATGTGAAGTCTGATCAAAGGAAAGAAGAATTCCTTATTTCAACACAAAGTCCGCCCACACTCGAAAGAAAGTTCTAGAAGCATGAAGGATTAACTTGAAGAAGAAGAAACCAAGTAAGATCAATTTAAATGAGAACTTCTAGAAGAAAGCAAGCAAGATCGATCTAAATGAGAACTTCTAGAAGAAAGCAAGCATAAGGGGATCAACTCATAAGAACTTCTAGAAGAAAGAAAAAGAAAGAGAGGGATTGCTATGGAGAAAATCAAACAAGCTTTAAAAGAAAGCCTCTCTAAGAAGTTGACCAAGAAAGAAAGCAGAAAGGAAAAAATCTGAAAAACAAAGGAAGAAAGCAAGGAGTTCGATCTCTTCATGAAGATTCACAATTCCTATAAATACACAAGTTTGGCATTTCATACTTCACAAGAAATCATAAATTTGGAGTTAGTACTATTTTAGAATAAGGTGAAGAGGTTTTAGACGATTTTTAGATTGGATTTCATACTTGTTGATGGTTTTCCTTGGCACAGATCAGAGATTCAATTGAATCTTCATGTTTTCTATTCAAAATTCTCTCTTCTTTTAAGATTAGAGGCAGTTCTTAGGCGGAATTTCCTAATTTTCTTAAGGTTTTTCTGATTGCGAATTCAAAAGGATAGTATGCAGACTTGAAGAAAATCCATAAACCAAGATGAAATCCGCTCTAGCAAGGTGAGGAGAAAAAGTGTGTAAGTCATGGAAAATCCATGAGAAGAGATGAAGTCTGCCTAGCCTGGGGTGATTTGAAAATTTGGAAAGTCTTCATTCCAAGCTCAAGACCGCCATGGAGAGAATTTTCAAGGATCGAAAGTGGCTAAGTATGAAATCCTTAAACAGAGATGAAGTTTGCCCTATTTAGCATGGATAGAAGGAAGGGAAAAGGTTTGGCCAAGCATAGAAAATTGTGGTTTCAAGATGAACTTCGCTAAGGAGGTGATAAAAATTGCTAAGTGTTCAAAGAAAATCCCTGAGAGGACATGGAGTCCACTCAAGTTTGGAGGCATTGAAATCTGTGTAAGTATGGATAAAATCCATAAACCAATATGAACTTCATCCTAGCATGAAGACTTGAAACAAAATCCCCAAAGACAAGAGAAGATGAAAATTTGGTTAAGTGTTTGGAATTTCCACAAGCAGACCTAAAGTCTATCCTCCCTCATGATGTTGAAATTCAGCTAAGTGTTGAAAGGGAAGAAAGAAAATTCCAGAGTCCTACATGAAGTCCACCTTGAAAGGAGGATGAGAAATTTTCAAATTTGTCTTAGTGTTGACAAATTCCACAAACTCATATGAAGGCCGCTCCTATCATGAAGGAAATTCTTTGTTCTGAGCTGAAGTCTGCTCAAACTAAGGAGCTATGAATTTGGCTAAGTGTCAAGATAATTCTCATTGCATCATCAAGTCTGCCCTACCAAAAGATTTCGCAATGAGAAGTGCTAGTGAAAGGCAAGGAAAAAATCATCTAAGTGTTTGGAATTCCTTGAGCACATATTAAGTCCGCCCGACCTAGAGGATGATTGCGAATTTGGCTAAGCGTTGAGGCAATTCCTCAATCCAAGAGAATTTGAAGAATCCTCAAAGCATAATGAAGTCTGCCCATGGAGTGTGTTGGAAATTTGTCAAGTATCATCAAAAGTTTGCCATGGAGAGTACTTTCAAGGGAGAAAATCTGGTTAAGTCAAGGAAATTCCTTGATCTATAGTGAACTCCACTTAAGCAGAAGGAAGAATTCCTAATTCAAATCCATGGAAAATTCTTGATTTCAAACAAGGAAAGTTGTTGGAAATCCACAAGCACAAGTAAAGTCCTCTTAACTTAGGATGACTTCAAATTGACTAAGTGTTGAGAAATTCCTCAATCATGAAATCTACCAAGGAAAGGTGAGAAAATCCACATACACAAGCAAAGTCCACCCTCTTGTGATGAAAAATTGGCTAAGTATTGACAACCTAGGTGAAGAATGTAGACCAAGAGATGAAATTCACTCTCTAGAACCAAAGAAAAGTTAGAGAATTGTGGAGTCCAAAGCCATTTGAGGTTGAAATCACCAAGTATCCAAAGAAAATTCCAAGTGGGAAAGAGGAAAAGGCCAAGTTTCAAAGGGAAAATGTTAAGTTTATGCATATAAAATAAGAGGTATAAGTTTCTAGAGAGAGTAGAGAGAGAAGGTGTGAATTTTGGAGAGAGGATTTTTACAGGGTGAAATCACTAATGAAGAAATGGTGAAAATTGCCTAAGTATGGGAAATTTTTCCTGAAAATCAGACTTCAAAGTGCATTTCTAAGGAAAGGACTTCATCATTTCCAAAATGCATAAGGCCATTTCCAAATTAAAGGTAAGATTGGTGGAGTCATTTTAATGAGTTATTGACAATATTCTTAATGTTGTTTTGCAGGTCTGATGTAAAGTGAACAATCAAGGGTAGACAAAGATGAAGGATATGCTACAACCCTGGATTTCCAAAGATCAAGATCAAATGAAGGAATTCAAATAGTATAAGGAAAGATGACATTCATAGATGAGGAAAACAAACACAACCAAGGACTTCATCACCTACGAAGAATTTGAAGATAGGAAAAAGGATGAATGGACAAGGGAAGATTTCAAAGACATCTTCCAAATTTCAAAGTTCACACCAAGAAGTCCAAGATCTTGGATTGAAGATGAAGAAGAGCATTCAAAAGGGAGAAAATTCCGAGTTCAAGGAGGTTTAAAGACGATGCAATTTGGGAATATTTTTCCAAAACCCCAAATTTCCAAAATTGAAGAATTGTTCAAAGCCAACTTCTTTCAAAGAGATAAGCATGCTGAGGTGGCAACCACCTATTTCCACCAATCAGATAATTTCAGGACAAGGCATCCAAGTTCGATGAACCTGACCTTTTCTTCCATCAACATAAGCACCATCTAAGTTGTTGAAAGATCCTGGATAGGTTTTTGAACAATTATTTGAAGGTTTTCCTCGAAATTTCTTTGACCAGCAATTTGATGAAGATGTGTCTAATTTTTTTGGTTTTTTCTCTTTTCTGATTTTTTTGTGTTTTTGGTAGTTTTTGATTGTTTAAAGATTTACTCAATAGATTGCAATGCAAAATGCGATAAACTTAACACTAAAATGATGTGAACAACTAGGAAATCTAAATACACTACTAGATAAGTCAGATTTTTATTTCTTTCAGCCAAGTACACAATGTGATAGCCGTACCAGGTATTTACACATTAGATCTGCACTTCAGTAAGTAGTGGATTGATAATTTGGTCTCCAATCTGATCTGAAAATACTCCAGCTAAATCTGTATGGCCAAGGCGTCCAACTGTTTGAAGAATGGCAAAATACCACCTAGCCTCCTAAACCCCCATGTCCCACACGAAATGATTGTTGACTTCTATTAGGGGTGTACGGATGAGATGAGGAGATATTGCTGTCTGATTTTGCAAGTTTGAACTCTAATTTGCAATCACTCCTCAACAAATTCTGCCTAATCACCTTTTTCAAACACTAACGCCCTCTGGAAGCCTGTCTGGATGCTATACGGTTGGAAATAATTGAATGGTAATTTCCAGAATTAATGTTTCTAATCTGATCAGTACTTCTGAGATAAATTTGGTCTCCTCCTTGATCAAGGTAAATTACCAAAACAAAATTAACACCAATCTGCTCTAATTCAGCTGATAAATCACTATGAAAAACCTGTTATAATCAAGTTGGGTGGATGTCCAACCTGATGGCTTCAAGAGTTTTCGTTCTTGAAGCAATTATATGCTGCAACTTTGCAAACCAGAGCTCTGCGTCAATTCTGGAGAGAAAACAAATAACCTGAATGTGTAAAACTGAGCCCCCAAACCTTTTGACCACCTAGGCATTATATTTTATTTTTATATTGGTCCCTCTTTTGTTTAAAACATTTTATGCTCATACGCCTAGGGAAAAGGGCCATACTTTATTATAACTTATTCTATTATAAAGTGACTTTATAAAATCACTTTAATATTAACTTATCCAATACCAACTTAGGAAATATTAAAATATTTCTTGAATTATTCATAAAATGCAAATTTGGACTAATAATTGAATTCCGACTAAAGCCCTATGATCATTGATGTTGCGTGAGTCCTGCAGGCCAATTGGAAGTTCCTCCTAAAAAGTAGAGACCTACCCTAAAACATAGGAACCTCTCTCCAAACACCTAAAAGTGCTCAAAAGGATCCTGCTCCGCTCCATGGTCCTCCATGTGGTCAACCAGTGAATTGCCAGTTCTCCCTAGAAAATAGGAGACCTCCCTAAATTGTCGTTTGAAAGTCCAAAACGACTCAGAGCCCCTGCAAAGCTCCATGACCCTTATAATGAGTCCCCTAACCATACCATTGACCTATGGGAACTCGAATGATAGGTCAATCCTTGCTCATCTCCTATCGCCTAGAAAGGGGACATTACAATTGCTCATTTTTCATTGGTTCTCATTGGATTTTGTAAACCCTAATTAGGGTATAGTTGTTTAAATCTTAGCCATCAATCTTAAATTGATCTTGTCCCTTCATCTGTTTTTGAACTCCTATATAAGACCCTCCTCTCTCATTTGCAAAGGGAGATTCAAAGAGATTGTTGCATAAAACACTTCTTAAGTAAATTCATTGTTCAATTGTTGGTGAATTTAATATCTTTTGCAAGTTGCATGGTTTCTTGTCTCTCACTTTGAGTAGATTTTATTTTCAAGTTGTTAAAGTGAATGAAGGATTTGATGGGAATGTTCATTGTGGAATCAATATTTTCATACTTTTGATAGTTGGATGATTTTCAACTATTGTGCAAAGTTAGTTTGAGCTTGTGATAGAAAACTTAACTTCCATTACCATATTCATTGTTCAAATGTTGGTGACTAATTGTGATGTGAAAATCCTTAGAATACCTTAGAAGATTGCACCGTTCTTGTGGAGTTGTTGAATTTGGCGAAGCAAGGATAGGTTTCAGATTCCACTTTTGCAGCCTTGTCTCCAGAATTCATAAGATTAGTTCATAAAATTAGTTTAGGATTAGGATTATCTTCTCAAATCCTCCTCTTTTGCACTTTGTTTTAGAAATCTTTGTAAGTGTTAACCCAAAAAATTGAAAAAGGAAATTCAAAAGTTGAAAAAATGAAATCTTGAATAACCACGTAAGTCCGCTTGGAGGTTTTCAGCAAATCATCCTACCACGAGAGTCTATCCTGAACAACAAAAACCACATGCATTTGGAACCTTGGAGTCGTCTTTGTGATCACACAGTTCATTTGTTTAGCACATTGAAGATCTTGATCAAGAGAGGATAGAGTACCCTTGGTATTTTATTTTGTGTTTTCTGTGTCATGAAACACACACCAACAAGAGGTAAAAAATGGTTAAAAGTTTGTCTAAAAAGATGGTAACACAATTAATTCATAACAAACATATGAGTTGTTTATAATAAAAATTTGCAAGAAAGAGGTCTATGTTGGGAAGTTGCTGGTAGGATAGGTGGGAAAATAATGTATAAGAAGACAAGTTATTGGGAAAGGAGGACGCTTGCATAAGGTTAGAAATAGGATGTTTCATTCACATGACAAAATGAAATCAGAGTTCAAAAGAAATTTTTACTAAAATATAGATCACGAATCACATTGGACTACCATTATGTTTAAGGGAGTTTATGATAGGCTTTCTAGAGTAGTTGAAATGTCACCCCTCATTTCTATTGAGATAATGTGAGTGTTTGTTAATTTCAATAACTTCTCTAAATTTTCTTCTTTCAATAGGAACTTGGTGGCTTTGAAACAAATGTTTTATCAATAGAAATTTGTTAATTCGTTCATGTTTGATGTCCACACTATTTTTCTTAACCCTAGTCCTAATAGAGAAACATTTTTCATTGGTACAGGAAGTTCCACATGAGTATTCAATTTTATAGATCCTACAGTTAGGAAGCAGTTCTTTTGATCCTTTAGGAAAGGTTCAAATTTCTAATTTTCTTATGTAGTACAAAAGATGTGGTGATGCCTTTTTTGTTCAAAATTTTGGAAATGTTATTCGAGATTCCTTCAACATAAGAAAGGAAAACCACATGGGTATCCATCAAGTCATTTGTGTTGTTGAGAATCTCATGGCACCTTTTGGTTTGTTTAAATGCTCTATCAATTTGCTTAGTCTTGTACCTATTCATTTTAAAAACCTTATTGAAGTGAGATTTCTTAGTTGATAAGCTCCTCATCATAGACTCAAAAGGCTTTTATAGCTTGAGTTTTTCGAGCACTTGTTTTTGGTGAGTATGGTGATGCGAAGATGTGTGTAGGTAAAGGTAAAGGTAAAGGTAAATGTGAGTGTTTATTTTACACTTGATGTGACATGGATCCATTAGATTTTTATAAAAAAAGATTACTGAGGAGAGGTAGTTTCTTATCACGTTCCAACTCCTTTGTGAACTAATGGTATCTATTATGTTGTTTAAACAAGAGTGAAATTTCTCCAGTTTGTCTAGACCATGTTGCCACCTTAGATTTGTAAAGAATTTTCTATGATTCCCTATTTTTCTGTTATGGTATCAGAGCGTAGGAATTTATGGGAGTAATTTTAAATGGCTATTCTATTGTTTCGCCCAACTTAGAATAATGGAACGAAAATTGCTATTCCTAAGTTTGTGCCATTTGAAGCAAATTTAATGGTGTTGTAGAGTTTATGGTGTTTAGGCTTGTGCAGTGGAAACTGCCGATCCATTTTTGGAGGAGAGAATATCTATGCTGATGATCCCTAGCTGGTCCCTCCTAGACGCATGGTGGTCAAAACAGATTTGTCATTTAGGCGTACAACCTTCGTGCTTGATGTTAGTCTCTTTAGCAATTTCTTATGTCAAGATCGACCTCAGTTTAATTGATTGGGGAATTCTATCACTGGTTAGTGATTATTGGCTATCTCCATTGGCCCACTGTTTTATTACATGATTGTGGCTTCGCACATGATTGTCAGATTTATATCTGCGTTGACATTAGATTCTCACAAAGGAGCCCGAGTGGTGTTTTGTAAAGAACCCTGCTGGCTCTTACCCTTAATTGATAAATTTCTTCTAAGAGTTTTATATTCCTCACAAACAATTCTCTAAATATTCTCTAATGTATAAGTTTTGGTACTTAATCTAATAACGTACTCAAGTTTAATTATGTGGAAACCAAATAACAACATTGGAAGTATCGAATTCCAAGAAATTAGTAAATTGCCAATCTACCAAATACATTTAACAACTACTTATTGAAACACAGCAATTTCAAAACATTACAGCACCTTAATCTACGTGTGGCTGCATTTAAGAATTCTGGAACAGAATTCCATTTATTATCAGCAAACTGGAACCCTGCGTATGTTGTAGATCTTCCAATGGCACCAAGAAGACTCCAATGGCTGGCTGTATAACTGATATTTGCAGGCGTCTAAAGCTGAAAGACGTATCCAGTAGTAACTCACGCCAGGGCTGGCTGTGTACAGACAGTCTGGAACAGTACGGCTATGGCAGAATGCTGTACGGCTTCTAACAATTCCAAAATACAGTCTTCAATCTCTGCCTGTAAACCATGGCACAATTCATTGGCATCCAGACCAACTCAGAGTGCATATTCATGAGAATTCCTCGTTTCTCAATGAATTTTCGGTTCAAACCCTCATTCCTCCATTTCCGATTTCTCCTTCCAAAAACTTTCAGACTTCCCAATTTTTATGAAATGACATAAGGTACTCAAATTGGATTCCTCAAGGCATATATATAATACTTTAATGAAACTTCATCATGACACTTTTCATTAAAGAGTCTTCACCATCACAATATATAATTAAAACATTAAAGACCAAAGTTATTTAAATTAACATAACTTAATTTAATAACTTTTACTATAAATGTGATGCACTGAATCTCACTGACAAAAACCTTCAAACTTCTGACAACAGTACCCGAACTCATACTGCCTTGCCAGAAAAAGTCAACTGCCCAGAATAGCCAACTGCTAAAAATAGACTTACTATAAATAGTAAGTCTCTCAAACTGGAGATTCCCTGAACTCGGTCCCGAGACATCTGACACCTTGCTAAATCTGGCCATACCCTAAAATATCACTTACTAAAACTAGTAAGTTGACCAAATTGACTCGAACGAAGAGCAGACCTGATAATCTGAACCTCCAGAGTGGAATCCCAACACTGGCTCCTCCAACTGACCCCCTTTGATCACCTGATTAGCCTGTGAGGGTCGCCAAACCAAGCTAATCCCAAAAGTCTGAAAACGGGGACATTACATGTTTGGTGAGCTGCAGTGCATATTCAGCATGATGATTAAAGCGTGAGCATAGAACGAACTCTCAACCTCTAAATTTTTGTGGAGTCATGGCTTACTCCCTTTCAATAGTGTGAAGTACAATGTATCCATTTCTACAACCCCTGTTGCAAATGTCTTGAGCTGATTTTCTTGCTCAACATTTTATCTTTTGAAGGTCATATTTACTCCTGCTGGGTGGTCCAAGCTTTTACATTGGGTGGCTATATTCTCTTTGAGCCTGCAATTTCAATAAGTGTGATATTAATTCAACGTTGTATTTGCATCTGACTGTTGACATAGCACTTGATAAAAAAAAGCCCTATTGATGCGCTTGGGAGACCTACGCTTATTCTTTGGGAGGCATAATTAATGTTTTTGGTTTTTGACTCGTTCATGGTCTTGAGATTCTTCTTTCAGATCTGAATATATGTTTGCCACTGCATCTCCAGTTTCAAGCCACAGTTGTGGAGTTTGCCTTACGTTAGTAGAATTTCATATTCTGCTTCGGTGAGTACATGTGCTGTGGTGTTGGATTGGTATTTGCCTTTGGTATGTTGGTATTCGGTTATTTTCATCTTCATGTTCTTTTTTTCATAATTGATGAAATGAGCCTCAAAAGCCAAATTTACTGAGCAAGTAGCAAATTGATTGGAGGGTGGAGGCATTGGAGGCTGGAGGACACTCAATGACTTCTCGTTAGTCACTAATGACGGGGCCGCTTATCAGCTCTGGTGGCATTTCATTTTTCTTCTTTTCAGTATGGTGTGTGAATGCTGGAAAAATGATTGTATTGGAGAGCAGATGACTCTAGAGGTCCTCTGACTATGATGATCTTGTGACTATTGTACTTCATTGGGAGATGGTCAGGCAATGAATATGTTCATTGGCAATGGTGATCATGTGCAGCAAGATCTAGACAGCAAGATCTGGACAGTAATATGCAACATGATATGATTTGCTTTTTAGTATTCTTGGTTGTGTGAATAAGTGGAAACTTCACATTGTGGGGGGGGGATAATAACCAATGTTCCATTCCCTTCGTGCCAAAATGACTAAAGTCAAGGGCAGCTTCTAGTGGCAGTGACGGTTGTCTATGCTATTCGAGATCGAGTGGCAGCAATTGATAACAGTGACTACAATTAAGAACTTTATGTTCTTATGGAATGTAATGTGAAAACCTTTTCTAGTATGGATTTTTCAGATTTGTGATATGTATGTCGATTTCTATATGACTTCCCTGATGTACAAGCATAGTAGCGGACAAAAGCACCTACGTAAGTTAGTTCATGAATCTTGAAAGGGTTTGTCGGAGGTCCTAGAAAACCACACAAGGTGAATAGATGAGTGCATTCCTATTCATGTCTAGGTTTGTGTAAGCCTGTGTGAAAACCATGAAAGGTTGATGGGAGGTGCCTTTCATTTTGAATCAAGATCATGAGCCACAAGCGTTGGGGTTACTGCAGATGAAGGGTGTGAGTTCTACCATGTTCACACCAAGGGGGGAATGTTAGAAATCGTGGTAGTATTCACATTAGTAAGCATAATAATTTGCTTAAAGTGAAAATAAAAGTGAGTTGTAGTAACAACTCATGAAACTATTCTAGGTGATAAAATATATATTTAAGGAGTGCTTGTTTGTACATTTGTTGAGTTGTTGAAACAACTTAATATATTAAGGAGTTGTTTCCAAAATAGGATAATCCTATAGATATGTAATAGTTTTTTGAACAAATAGGGTGGAATATGGAAATGATATTATTTTGTGTAAAGAATTTTCTATGATTCCCCATTTTTCTGATAAGATTTGTATCATCAACATAACTCTTTTACTTTCTCAGTTTCATAGGGAAAAAATTCAGTTTTTTTTCGTCAAAGTGCTTCATGAAAAGATTCAACACTATTGGAGATAGTGGGGTCCCATAGCAACCCCATTTGATCACTCATTGTAGACACCCATGGAATTGAAAATTTTGATTTAAAAAAAAACAAATCTGAACAAGTGAAATAGTCTCATTTTCAATGCACCTTTTTACAATTTCAATCACTTATTTAGTTGGGACATTTGTGAACAAGGGCACTGCATTAATATTAATTGGAATTTTATATCACCCAACCACTTTTACTTGACAAAATCCACAAAATAGGAGGAATCTTTAATAAAATAACTCATTTTATCCCAGTGGACTTTGTGAGGAAAGAAGATTATAGTAATTTTAAGTAGAAGAATTGATGTCATAACAGCGGATTTGAATGTTACACTGTCTTTATAAATTTAAGAGGCACCCTATATACTTGGGGTGATCTCTTTCTATTGAATGGGATGTTTCTTCATACTATTTCCAAAGGAAGATTGGGTAACGAATTTTTTCACTTTCTTTATAATCACAAGCACAGTGTTGAAATGCAATATTCTGTAACCTTTACCATTTGTTAGATGATCTATCGTTATTGCTTCTCATAACATGTGGAATTCTCCTTGTATTCTTTGATGACAACAATATCCTTGTTTACATTTAACTTGTGCAATCTACTCTTATTTGGGATGTTGCACCTAGGTGCTTTTTTATGAGCTATTGGATGTGGTTGCTATGGGGTCCTCACTATCTCAAATATTGGTGATTCTTTTTCATGGAGCACATTGAAGGAAAAACACTCAATTCTTTATCTTTGAAGCCAAGATGGTGGAAGTATTACGTTGACTATGCAAATCTAAATAGGCAATATAATGATAATCTATAAGATAAATTGGAGGAGTATCCTTCTTTAGACAACATTGTAGATAGCATTAAGTTCACAAAGGAGTTGGAATTTCCTTTGCTTGATATTTAATTTTGGAGAAAGCTAGATGGATCCATTTCTACTTGAAGTCTTTTATTGAACCCCCATAAGCTCTTTGTGAACCTCTTTTTCACTCATTTTGTGAGAAGAACTAACACTACAAGAAATTAAATTTATGTTTACTGTACATGTCATAATGTCATTAAATAATAAATTATGCACAGGCTGAGGACAAGGAGTTTTTTTTATGTTTTTCTTACCTAGGTCGCATGAAGTGCAGAAGTAGAGGATACACAAAAATATGAATCCTTGTTCTTCAACCTTTGTCAAACAAGGATTCTGTTTTTTTTTTCTTACTTCAGGTTGCAAGAAGTGCAGAAGTAGGTTGCACAAAATGCGAAAGTGGAGGATATACAAAGGTTGAGATCCTGATTTGATTTGCAATCTTTGTAGATAAAAACTGTGCACATTTTTATTTAATGTTTCAGATCACACTCAGTGATCTATCAACAGGAAGGACAAAATATAAAGCTTACAAAATATAATTCATGGACTGAAAAACTTATAGCATCTATCCTAATTTGATTTGTAAATTTTTTTTTATAATTTTCTAATCAAATATTTATGCAAATTTGCAAAAAAATAAAAATTTATGAATACTTTGACAATAAATTTGAACACCTAAATATTGTTATAAAAAAAAGTAATAATTGATCATTATTCATTTGCAGAACTGAAATGTAAATTGTAATTTGTAACAATGTAAATTGTGAGCCCTAAGGGCCTAAATTAATTACTAATTTTGTCAACTAAAATTAATAATTTGTTACTAAATTGAACAATGTAAAAAAAATACAAAAAAAGTCATGAAGGGCCAAAGCTTACCATGAGGCTTGAATAATGCATTGATTCAATGGTGGATTGATGTTAGTCTTCACGCTTACTCTTCCTTTTGCTCTTACTCTCACTATTCCTTAATCCTCATGCCCTCATGTGCAATCTTTCTCACTCTTGTAGTTTGTTTTTGCAACTTCAAACCTTGCCAAAACTTGCGAGTGATTTGGAATGAGGCATATATGTCTATTTATAATTTTTTTGTGAGTGTTGTAGGGGTTGGGTGGGGCCCATAGGCCATTAGAGTTAGGGTTTGTGTTGCACAAATAAAAAATTCTCTATTTTTTTAAAAATATGGACCTTCTTTGCTTCTTGATGTGGGACATGCTTGTAAGTCTCGAGATGATCGAGACTCTTGGGAGTCTCTTGGATATCTCAGGGGTGTCCTGGAAATGTCCCAGGTCTGTAGCAGAGTAGGTGACATGGCAGGGGGGTGTCTTTCTTTAAGTCCTTGCATCCTAGAAACATCCCCATCCCCAAAACAGGGGGATTTGGGTAGGGGGATGTGTTCTTGTGGAACACTGGAAAAAAATCCATGCAATTTATTATTAAATACGAAGTTCAATACATAAGATCTAGAGTCTTTGAGAACTCAATTTCCATTTGAACAGTATGAAGTAAATTATAATGGAAATGTAACCTATCAAAATTTTAAATATTATACTAGGCTTTAGCAAGTTGTAATCAGTCAAGGTATTAAGACACATGTCAAGGTCCTTGGGCATGGTAAGTTTACTGGTGCTTTGGATCTGAATAAAGCCCAGTTATCTTCCATAAAACCCAGTTAGAAGTAGGATTAGCATGAACATGCATTTTGTATTTTTGTCTTTTTGATATGATGTGGTTGAAATTGCTGCTTATCCTTTTGAGTAAATAAATCAAAGTCTTTTTGGCCACCATTTGAGGAAAATGGCGTCCTTTCCTTGATGTATATGAAATTCTGTTCTATTTATTTTGATTAAGTTATTTGCAGAAAGGTAAAGATGCTTCTAATTGAAACTTTATTGATTAGATAACACAAAGTGTATGCTTGACTACAATGCATACGCAAGAGAGTTCTAAGCTTCTTGTATATCTAAGGGTCTTGAACTATGCCAAATGCCACAATGACTGTTGCCACTTGCACTAAAGTGCTTTCCCTTATTTGAATCCAATGTCCATTTCCAGTTTCTGCATGGCATATCTATTTCTTTACCACTTCATTTGTCCTTAAATGCCAAAATAAGTGCACATCAAATTCTTAAAAAAATGAAAAAAATTAAAGGTGTACTGCAGATGTCATTGCTTTCATATTTGATGGAGATAATTACAATGTGTCTTAAGAGCTTCTGTAGATGCATACCTGATACAAGCTGGCTGTATGTTTATGATACATTCTTCTAAGATATTGTCCAGAGGTGTACTGCAGATCTCATTGCTTTCGTATTTGATGGAGTTAATTACAATGTGTCTTAAGAGCTTCTGTACATGCATACCCGATACAAGCTAGCTGTATGTTTATGATACATTCTTGATTCTTCTAAGATATTATCCAAATCTTCCTGGTGGACAGAAGTTAGTGAGCAAAAGAGAAAACGGATAAAAGCTGATGCTGATCCTGCCAGGCTGACATCGTCATCTGTTATATTAAGAGCACCACCTGAACATCCAAATGTTCTTATTGGTGATCAGGTTGTTCATGCATGCCTGGGCTGGTCTTAGTAATTTATAGACTGAAGCTAAACTTCTAAATTTTAATGCTTTTAGGATGTTTGTATTCAATCTTTGGTAGAAATCTTTTTTTATTATGGTAAATGGAAAATAACATAGGCAACCCTATATGGCACAAAAATGTAACTTAAAATCCAAATCTAGTCTATTTCTAGTAGTCAAGAATTTTCTATCTTCAAATTCTCAAACATGAAGAATGATAACTGCATAGGCCTATGATTCTTACACTACATGTAACAGTCAGTGATGTTAATTTTATTTTTATTCAGGTTGCTGCAAGAGTTACTTCTGATAATGCAGAAAAAGACGAATGGATTGTGGTGAAAGTGACACGTTTTGACAGGGAAGTAAATAAGTAAGTTTATCAGAGGTCAACTTGTTTACCTATCACGCTTCATCATGTATGAAAAAATATGAAAGCATGTATTCCTCTAGCACATCTTCTACTGTCTATTTTAGTTGCAAGTGTTTGGCTTACTTATAAGTTCACTGCAGGTATGAAGTAATTGATGAGGAGCCTGGTGAGGATGAAGAGAATGGTCCCAGCCTTCCCAGGTATTACTGTTATCTGAAACATATTTGTGTAATGACCCTTACTATAAAGGCCACTATAAACCTCAAATCTGATCCGTGTAAATTCGTCAAACAGTTGGCATGCACTTGAATGGTCTTGTTTGCAATGATGTTTATTTGTTTTGGGCACCAAATGTTATTGAGATAACAATACCAATGCTGAAATGTAATACAATTGAGCAACAATGAACTTCACTAATTCTGATTGCAATGTTCAGATTTCATGGACTGTATACAAGTAATATTAAGATTACAATGCAATGATCAATTACCACACTATGATAATGTGAACAATGCCCTTGTTATGCACCTTATTTATCATACCGACATATGGCAAAGTCTGAATATAGTGGACTGATTGTATGGACTGTTACAATTACTGGAATATGGCATGAAATGTATGACAGTCACAAATCAATCAATGACCTTACAATGCATATTCACAACTATGACAAACCGGTTGCAATATAGCAATATCAGATTGCAATAGCAATGGTAACAAAGATTATTCTGAATTACAAACAGGACTGTTACCACTGTGCACAATTTTACATATATTTGACAACAAAATGAAATAGTAGAACCTGGTAAAACGCTCCTTATTATCTGCTATCTAATGCTGAAGGAGACCGATGCAAAGAAGACCCCAAACTGCCCTTCCAAACTCTGTCAAACTGTCCTCCTGTACCTGCCGTACCAGGGCTGTACAGTACGGCACTGTTATAAAATAATGGGCAGGGTTTTGTGCCCTCAAAAATATATGTTCTGAATCGCCAATGATGTATTATGATTCCCCCAAAAGCATAGAATTAATCTCTAGGTAGTTTAGGAGATATGAGCAAAAAGCTGATTCCAGACCCTGATATGGAAAGTCTGAAAATGTGCCAAAATGATCTTCAACTATCACCAAAATGATTCACCAATGCAAGAGGTGAATTCAAACCCTTATTCAACCAGTTACAAACCCTCAATATCAATTTTTCAGGTTTGTTTTTTCGGACTGCTTTTTTGGGTTTGCTTTTTGGGACTGCTTTTTGGGACCTGCTAAAAATGACTGCCTATAATTTCGGACCTGCTAAAAATTGCCTCCTATAATTTCGGCCCTACTAAAAATGCCTCCTGAAATGTTGTTTCAATCACAAACAAACCCTTACATCAAATTCTCAATGAAGTACCAATGAGATGGCTGAGTACCAACTCCAAATTTGCAACCCTTCAGTAGATAGGCTACAAATTGCTTCACAATGAAGAAGTAGAAGAAATCCCAAATCCAAGCATGTAGAAATGAAGCCCCAAGCCCTCTATTTATTCTTTTTCTTGAGAAGTTGCTAGAACTTCTAGAAACATCCAATTATAATGTACTTTATAATAAAATAACATTATAATAATAAAGTACATTTCTCAACTCAAAATTATAACAATGTAGGCCCAAATGTCTCATAATGGAATGTAGGCCAAACTACGACTGAACGTAGGCTCACTCTGGATGTAGGCTCCACTACAACTGCATGTAGGCCCAAACTGGATATAAGCTTTACTGAACGTAGGCTCTAACAGCAATATGCAATCAATTGATCTCCAAATGATCACGAGATGACTCTCTCCTCATCGCTATCAGTCTACGAGAGCCCGTGATAGACTGATCCCGCACGCCAAATGATGTCAGCCAAAATGGGGACATGACAATTTGCATTTACTGTTTCCAGCAGATCATATTTGGTCCAGCTGTTGTACCTTTTGATGATAATCATTTCCTTACTAGAGGGTTTCATTCTGATTTATACAACAATATACCATTTTCCTATTTGTTTCATATTTATTTTTTATGAACCCTTTCTTTGAGAATTCTTGAAGTTCTCCATTTGCATGATGAGGTCTTGATTGTCAGATTAGTGAAAAATTGATTAATAGAGGTTCTTTTCCCATAGTGTAATGTAATTACTCATTATTCTTTATTTTATGTTTGCTTGAAATAATGCAAACCATGAAAATATTTTGTAGTCATCCATGTCTTCCACAGAGTCAAAATAAGGCACAAACAGAATCATATTTAATATTTAGCCGTAATATCCAGCTTAATTCATTTCAAGATCTACATATCAATCTAAACACACTGAAATAATTTTTTGTCCAAGGTTTTCTGATGTAGTGGAGTTAAATTTTTATTCAGATCTTCTGTTTCCTACTTTTGCTAGCCTCAACAAAAATTCCATTTTACCAATTTTTTTAAGAAATCAAGTTTCCTTCTTTTCTACTCCAACATTGAGTCCACTAGTGAATTTGATGGCCAATTTTAGGTGTTTGAAGTTGGGAATTGTTAGGAGAAAATTAAATAGGTTTGCCTTTCTGTAATTTTAAGTTTGTGTGATCATAAAAAACTAGTCGATGATCAAGTATGTTTGAAGTCATTCCTTCATCTCCAATGGCCGTCACAATATTAACTAGCATTAATGAAGCCTTCGTGAAAGTAATTGTTATAATAATAAAACTTAAGGCCAAAAATTCAGTGAAGGATATTTTTCTGGCACTAAGTAATACAGTGAGTTCATATTGTATAAAAGGTGACAGATCATGTGCTTTGTTGTGCTTGTTATGGAAATTGTTTCTCCATAGCAAATTGTACGTTTAAACAAATTAATTTTTTTATGGGTTTCTTCCAGGAAGTACAAATTGCCACTTTCATGTGTTATACCATTCCCCAAACGCACAGATTCTTCTACTGCAACAGAATTTCCAACTGGAAGCCAAGTCCTTGCAGTATATCCTGGAACTACCGCACTTTATAAAGCAGCTGTAGTTGGTTCTCACCGCAAGGTAACATTTTAACACTTAAGATGCAACTTCAGTTCTGTATGTATTTTATTTTATTTTTTCAAGTATTTGGGCACTTTTAATAACTGCTGGCACACAAGATCCTTCTTGTTTTCCAATAATTGACTAATTTACATAATTTAGCATATGGCCTGTAGTTGCTTCAAAAGTATACTGCATCTTTGGTCAATAAAGTAGAGAATTGATCTGTTGTAATTTCTGCAACTTGTCCTATGAAAAACCTTGATTGGCAAAATAATAGATTCACATTGACATCTTAATATGGTTCTTGAATAATAATTAGAATTGTGAATGAGTTGTTTATTTGAGTGAACTAAAGAATTTTAGTTATATCATTATCCTAGAGGACTAAACTAAGGGATTCATATCAAGGTAATAAAGTTTAATGCATGATAAATAAAGGTTGTGTTTGACCTCAAAATTTATTTTTCTAAAACTGTGGACTCATCCTTGTCCAATGGTTATTTTCTAGGACATACAAATAGTTATTGTAGATGCATATTCTAGTATTCACTCGTTTCTTTCTCTCATTGTCTTTAATGGTTTAGTCGGCAACGGGTGCACAAGAACTCTGGCCTTTGGTCAAAATCTCCTTATTTAGTTTCAAGTATTGTGAGTCTTATGGCACCCTGTTCAGTTCTTCCTTTATGACTGTATCATCTTTGTCCCTCCATGGCTGCTGCTATCCTTACCTGCTCCAAGGATTCTTATAAGGTTTGAATGAATTCCCCTCCATTGTAGCTGTAATGCGTGATTGTACAACTTAATCCTAATCATTCTATTCTCTGCTTCTCATTCAATGGTTCTGGTTTTTTTCAATATATTTATTTTACCTGCTTGTCATATTATTTATATATTCTGATGCAGCCTAGTATTTGGCACCCAGTGAAGGGCAGCTAATCCTATCAGTCACACACAATTACTTAGCCACTAGTCAAATTAGACATGGCAAGAACTTACGACTAGCTCAAACATGCATTATAGAAGTAATAACAGCCTACGTTATCTTTATTAATTAAAGTTCACAAAACTTATATGCCTCACGGGAACATAGTCCAGCAACAGGGACTTTACAATCTCCTTAATCTCACATCTCTCACTCTTATCCACACAACAAGGCTACACAATCTCCTTACTCTCACTCTTATCTCAGCATCAGCCACCAAAGGAAACACAACAACCTTCTCATACATTCTCTTATCTCACAGCCATGCTCAAGGAGGATCTTCTGTAAATTTTCTCTATACTTTCCTTTTCCTCTTTCTCATACCACCTCCATCCTCTTGTACATGCCTTTCTCTGATTTTATATGAAGTTGAAAATTCTGTTATAAGATTGTATGCGCCGAATATCCTGCAGTGCAATGGAATTACGAATTCAGCAATGGTAGACAGCCATAACAGCTTCTGATATTCAGACTTGCTCACACCTCAATATATTTAGAGGAAAGTCTGAAATCTAGTGGCCAGCAATGGGGTGGCACCTCTTTATGTAAATGCTATATTAACTTTCTGATAAGAGGAAGGACAACACCAGCCTTAACAAAAATTGACCAGAATAGAGAAAGAATCCTGTAACTGCCACTCAGCAGTTGACTTTCACTATCTCATTACGAATAACAATTCAGCAAAAAAGAAAATGCCTGTCATTTGTTGCCTCTCACATGGGCCCCTTAATTACTTCTTAGGTTTATATGCTGAAAGCAGCCAGTTCTTATATGCCATGGAGGAATATGCTAAGACAGTTGTGGGTCGCAGCAAAGATAACTGATTGGCAGAGGAAAAGCAGTGCCCAGATGTAAGTAATGGTATTTTAGATTGTTTGTCCTTACATCCAAAAGGGGATTATTTGTCAATGTCCAAAAACAGAACTAAAGGCAGATTCCAGTAGAGTATTGCATGTTTATTTAGATGCTCATGCTAAGACAAAATAAATGCAGGCTCAATGGAATCAGCATATGTAACAAATCAATCTCAGTAATATATTAGTTTCTTCAACATTTGTGTCCAACTCTACCCTGTGGACCACATGTGACCGGCTAGGAAATTTAGAAATGCTGAATGCAAATGACAACCATTTTGATGAATAATGTAGGTTCCAATCTGGAATATACACCAAGCATGTGGGACCCACCAATGAACTTATGAAACTACAAAAGCTTGAAACTAGAGATGAACAACTAGCTGTCATGCAAGATGATAACCAAAATGACTAAACATTCAAGGAACAAAATATCAATAACTGATTAAATTGTGCAAGCAATTGTAATCATACTATCCATTTGACATTATGAGAGTGAGAAATTCCCTGAAGCAATAACCCAAAAAGACACGCCAACAAGTGATAACCTGAAAGCCCCACACCAAAATTAGAGTAAAAAGCAAAAAACAAACTACCATTGTTTTTGGGTGATGCAAGATTGCATGTGGACCCAGATGCTCCTACATTATATTCTTCCTTTTCTTACATCATTTCTCACATCTTATTGATGCTTTATGTAGGACTTTCTTGGTAAGGATATTCAAATCTTCCCATTTCACGTTGTGTTGTGAGCCAATCTGTATATAGTAATTTGAGTTAGTGTTATATCAACAGAGAGTTTAACATCAAAGTACTTCTATAAGAATGAACATACCAAAGATTACACTCATAGAATTAGATAATTGCAACATTAGTGATTTAAGGCTATGTTGTTAGTTCATGCCTTGGAGGCCTTGGAACCAGGTCTGGTGGTTCAATTCAGATTTTTAGTCTAGGTGGGTTTTCTGCTAGGGCATGCAATTTCCTTTGTGGGTTCGTCTTGAACAAACCTAGGTGAACCCAATATGAATTTAATGGAATCCAAAACGAATCTGCCAAAATTTAATGGGCTTTAAAACTTTCTTTTTTGTTTTCTTTTTTCAAGTGATAAACTAAGATTGAAATTAGTGCTAAAGCTAAGAAACAAAAAATGAAGAGTTTATCCGGTGCTTATTTGGCCCTTTGCCCATCCCACACCTCTACTATGTTCTTAATGGTGAATGGATGATTATATGACAATCTATTCCTACTTGGATTGTGGGTTGAATAAGCAATTTGACTTTCAACCTAGTGTAGTGCATTCAAATTCGCTTACCTTCATTGAGGAATGATATCAAAATATTAAACAATTAAGAGTGGGGTTTGCTTCATTGAGACTTCTACCTATTGATGCGAGTTTTGTGACCACTCCAACATGCAGGATGAAACACTTAGTATTCCAAGATGAAACACCAAATATCAAACCCTCTCTTGAACAAAGACACCACGTATGCTAAATATTGCCAAAAAGATCATAGAGGCGACTCCAAGGTTCCTATTCTTGTTGGACACAACTCAGTTTTATGATGTGGTTTGCTGGTTACCAAGCAGGGACTTACACTATTTCATTCAATGGGCTATCAACTTTGCATATGCGAATGATTTGGTATTGATAGCTCGTCAACTACTTCTAACAAAACAAAGTGCAAAAAGATAAAGGGTTTAGGAAGCTAAGCTAACTCTATCAATACAAGACAATATTGATGGTGAGGTGGAACTAAACCAATCCTTGCTTTGCCAAATCAACTATGCAAAGGAGGGTGCAATCTTCTAAGGATGCGTGGATGATTTCCATATTGTTGGCGTTCATTCAAATACCCAATTCTAGTGCAATCCAAACGAACGTTTCCAATTGAAGTTAAGTGCTTGCAATTAGTTTAGACCAACCTTACACTACTACTTGCAATCAACAAGTACCAAAAGGTATGAACTTAAGTTTCACTACAATTCACTAACAACAATATCTTCCATTCATCTACTTAACTACTTATACTCAACATAAATAAAATCTTACTCGAAGTGAGGAAATGTAGAAACCATGCAATACTCTAAAACTTTCACAAGTATTCACCATGAAAAGCAGCAATGAATTAAGAACAATTTTGGCAGTATAATAGCAACAATCTCTGCAAGTCTCCCTTACAAATGATTTGAGCAAGCCTTATATAGTTGCTCCAAGTACAATGAACGACCAAGATTAATTTGAGATCAATGGCCAAGATTGCTCCAACATAGCCCTAATTCAACCACCAGCTATAAGTATTAAATGCTATCCAATTACAATAAGGCACCAATACATGTTCCAATAAGAAATTTACATTGCTTTGATGGACCAATGAGAAAATTCGTTTGGTAAAGAAATTAAAGGCATTCCACATGTACACTTGGAATAACTTGATTGGATGAACTTGGACACGTGAAATTGAAATCTTCTGATTAGTTGAAGATGAGTGGGCGCTACCTCAACATGTTTATCATGCAATCTTCATCAATTCATTGTAATGAAGATATATCTCTTGATACTCAACATTATCCAGCCTTCAATTAATTATGATGGCTCATATTTCCCAAATTGCTTCATCTTTGTGAATTTTCTCCATCCTTTGAAGTTCTTCAATTTGGATTGCTTGAATTAATCTTGGCTTGATCTTCTAGAAGCGATGAGGTCCTTCATGTTGTTTGATCATTCTAATTGATCTTGGATTTCCGAAGGAAATTCAAAATTGTGATCAAGATTGTGATAATCTTGTCCATTTTGTGGACTTGTTCATTCTCCTTGTACAATCTTCTTTGCTCATGAAATGCCCAGCCTCGAATATCTTCTTGGTGTACTTGTTTAATCAATCTCCATGTTATACGTGCATAGATGAAGTCCCAAGCCTGTGCACTTTGTAATTTTGCTTCCATCTCTCATTTGACTCCCCTCTATTTCACCTCACAAAACAAGAAAGAAACTTGCGTTAGGTTTGCAAAATGATTAATATGAACAAAATTAAAATATTTTCATTGATAAATAACTAGCATTTTGAAGGAATTCATCTTGTTCATATTAAACAATTTGCAACTACTGATGTCAAATTCTGATTTCCCATTCAATTATTCCTTTAAAATACCCAACAAGCTGCTTGGTTTGATGATTCTATCCTTTGAACTTAATTCCCAAGTCATATTTGGTTCGAGTGGTTGTGTAATCCTAAGTTTCTAAAGGTTTCTATGTTCTGATTACTATTTCCTTTACTGATTTCCCACTCCAAATGATTTGCTAGACTCTTAGAAAACCGTTTCATTTGCCTTGGCTTTGAAATGAGAACTTGTTAATGCTAGAGGACATTGAGAGGGGGGGGAGGGGAGTGAATCAGTGTAACCAAAAACTGTAACTACTTTCACCACGAACTTCTTCAGATATAGTATGCAATGCAAATAGCAAAGTAATAACAAAGTAAATCAAACATCAAAAGCATGCAACACTTTGACACAAGTATTTTTCTTGTGGAAACCCTTGTTAGAGGGAAAAACCACGTGTGGGAATTAGTACCCACAAATCCTCAATACTACAGTAATAAGTTGCCTTGTTAGGAGCATTACATCCACTCGGTTAAGAGTATTTAGCCCTATTAGGAGCTTACAACAAAGACTTGTTAGGATCTACCCAGTTAAGGGATTCAAAACTCCTCAGAAGTGACCTTGTTAGAGGATTTAATCTTTAGACCTGTTAGGATCCTGCTCACCCTGTTAGAAGTGACTTGGTTATGGGATTTGTCTTGTCAACTTGCTAGAATCAACAAGTAAAGAGTGATCTGATATTTGCACTCAATGCATGACAGATCTAGTGTATTCATGATCAATGCTTTGCTCTGAAACACTTCTTCATATCTGTACTAACACCTTTGATCACCATTCGCAACAACAACAAAAGCACCACGCATTGATCTTTCTTCTCTTCTTCTCTCACAAACAATACATTAGAAATGATATATAAATATATTTTCACTAACTAGGTCAACCAAGACCTAATACATTTGAATTACAATACATTCCCGCTCATTTCTTAAACCCTAAAATGTAATACCAATTATCATTTACAATTTCAGACCCATGTCGGCTTCCAAATCTATCGCACAAACAATTTGACAAAGAAAAATCAAACCACATCACACTCTCCAATGTACTTGCACAACTCCAAGAAATTTGATCATCATGATCATGAAAATGCCAACTCATCATTCCATGTTGATTTGCCACGTCACAATGATCCTTCGAACACATAACCACTTATTGCAACATGGTGCAACATCACCGGTTAAGGATCTGACCGATTTCTCTAAGAACTTCCTATACCTTTCACTGAGTGAGCTTCAGTCCATTGTAACTTTGTCCACCGATCACCAATCTTAATGCAGTCGTGCTAGCAACCCCACAACATAGTTAAGATAACACATCCTGAATCGCAACACTTGAATCCCAACCAATTTGACACAATAATCAAATCATCACACCTGGGCTTCAACTTGTTCTTCCTGTCGACTTGACAACCTTCAAACAATCATAAGTCACAACATACATAGGATAAACCTGTGCAGTCATAGATATAGCATCTACAAACATCACTTAATCTTCCTTTATGATTGCACACTCCAACTCGTACCATAGCTCTAGATCCAACCTCTTGAACATACCTCATCATAACAGGAGCACTATCAACAAACAAATACTAAGTTGACATCAATGACAACATCATAATTGATCATACTTACATCAAACACATAACATAACTTACTCATCTGATCTCTGCATCAGTTATGCTAACAATCTCATCAGTTATGCCAACAATCTCCCCCTTTGGCATTGATGGCAACACAAACAATACCAAGCAAATAAATGCTCTCTTTGTTCCTGATCTCTTTATCCTCCTTTGTTTGATTCTTCTCTCCTTACTGATACTTCTCTTCTAATGATTCTTTACTAATTCTTCTCCCCTTTGACAACAATGCCAAAGGCGCAACATGCCTCAATCTTCATCTGCTGTAACTGTCTTCATCACCTTCTGACTGCTCCCCCTTAGCTAATCATTTACTACGGATTCAAATGTACAGGAGCTACTACTCAAAACTTTCACTGCATCTTAACCTACTCCCCTTGTCTTCAATGCTTGAAGATTATCCTTCCAGTTCTTCAATAAGTTTTCCGGCAAAACAATCTGTCCTTACAGCATAAATGCTTACTCCTCTAATGCATCAATTGCACACATATTCAAAAGAACCAAGTCTACCTTAGCAGTCTTCAATCCTCTGTTCTTGCTCGTTTTTGCTGCTTCAACTGATATATCAAAATTTATAGCTGAGTGAGCCACAAAATTTTCTACTAGCTTCTTGAGTTCTTCATGTGCCTTAGCTTTCTTCTTCTTAAGAACCTCAACAAACTTGAAAAATCACAAATAGTGGCAAGAATCTTACCACCTCCCTGTAAGGTTCTGCGACTTGGTTCATACTCACTAATAAATTGACTCTTTCTAGTGCAGTGGATTGAACTAATTTCTTTTTCCTTTAATGCTCATGTCTTTTGGACTCAATACATTTCAGCATCTTCTAGACTTTTATTTGTTCTCCTATAGCAATCACCAATCTACCTAATTGAAAAATAGGTGTAGCATACTCATCACAATCAACTTCTGGCATCAGATCTAACAATACATCTCTTGCTTATTGGATGACTAGGGCTTCTTTCCTTTGTGCCTTTATCACTTGTTTCTTGGCCTTAGATTACAAAGTAGTAGGAATCTCTATCATCTCACTTGAGCTCAGAGCATGGATATCAATATGCCCTTGTGTGAATGGTTTATCATCATCATCATTGATACCTTCAAAGTTTGCACTACTATTTCTTGCTCTTTATCCTTGTCAAAAGTTCCTTCCTCTTCTTCTACTTGCATTTCCCTTTTACTTTCAATTTTGTAATGAACCCAATTGGCTCTCTAAAACAAACTAGTTCTCTCCTCAATTTTAATTGCAATTTAACGGAGATCCAAAGATTTAAAATTTATTTGCAATTTTCAATTTAGAGATCAGAATAACATTCCACTGAATTCAACATAATCAATATGAACACTAGCAATTTACACCATCTTGATTGCTATTTAATATTGGAAATTCAACCAGACTTTCATTAACAATAACCATTACAATTGAACAATTCAGGAAATGACACCTTTAGAAACGTGCATGCTGAGAATGAAACACAACAACTAGAAGAGATTTTCGCCAAGCATTAACTCCTTCCCATGTGCAATGAAATCTCCATGAACTTATTAAATTTGTCTCCAAGCACTTCACAACACCAACAACCAGTTGCAGCCCTCAAACTTACAAACATCAACTAGAAAAGTATGGCCCTACCATGTCCGTACGGCAGCCTGCAAATAAACTGTACGGCCTTCCAGAATTCCGTACGACAGTCTTGAAGAGGCTCAACTTCAATTTCCAGCAGCTCCCACAATTGCTAAACAATAACCCTTCAATGCTATCGAATTTTGATGAAGAATTCTCTCCAATCTTTGAAGACCAAATTCTTTCAAAACTGACTCAAACTCTGTATTGATTCTTCTCCTATAAGCTCAAATTGAACTTCTGAATGAAGCCCACCCACACTGTAGCAAATCTTAATGTTTATTTCAACACCTCAAATGCTTGTAAAAACTTTGAAGAATTCACAATTCTCCAAGTCTGAAATTCTAAAACCCTTGTTCCAAATTTCTCTTCACACAAATCAATAATATCAAATACACAATAGAATGAATGAAATGAAATCTCAATCCCCTTTTATAATATTCAATTTTCATTTGTCTTCATCTCCTTTAATTTACTTTAATTTCATTTCTCATAAAGCAACTTTATGTTATAATTTAAACATGACATATAATAAAGTCACTTTATTAATTTAAACTCCCCCATTGCTCCAAAAATGACCTTTTCATTAATATAATGATATTCTGACACATAGGGTCCCTGTTTTATGTGCTCAAGATTTAAAGCTTCTCAACCTGGTTCCAACGAGCTATGACACCAAGGTGTCCAATATGCAATCGCAATAAAAATAGCAACCTTAGCCAATTTAATTAAATAATAATCATAATTCACCCATCTTGCGAAAATGACTGCAGAAGCATCAAAATCAAAATCAAATAGCACAGGCATGATCCTGATAGAAAGATGATGAATGAACCTGATAAGGTGACTAACTAAAAATAGACGCTCCCTCCAAGATTCTTGGAGCCCAAACCGGAAGCCAAAAATATAAACGGAGAGCATCATTCAACTCCTCTAACTCACCTGAGCTCATTGGAACCATCCCTTGACTTACTATAAATAGCAAGTCCCACCAAATGGAGCCATAACCCTCAACAAAGTCCTTTAATCACTAGTATTAGCCTATAAGGACTTGGTAATAGGCTAAATCCAATAACTCAGATGCTTGCTCAGAATGGGGACATTACAGTCCTCCCTCCCTGAAATTGCTTGTCCCCAAGCAATCTCAGAAAACAAAACATAGAAGTCCACCTGGATCCCGAGGATAAAATGGAGTAATGTCCCTATCATCACCACACTCTAGCAAAAATAATTCCAACATCAACAGTACCGACTGCATCGTCTGAGAAACTGAACTCAACACTCGAACTGATGATGCTGGGACAGGAGCATCACATGGGAGTAACTCAACTGTGAGTAACTTACACAGAAGCAACTCAACTGACAAATTGGACTTGCCCCCAGTTTGTGTGCCAACTAAACTATCATACCAGTCATCAAACGGATGCACTGATGAACTTTGCAACTGGTAGATATCCTGAACATGAGGATCAAAAGTGAAACTAAATGCACTCCTCACTGTGTACACCTCTGTAAACTGCTCAGTAAAAATTGACTGGCATCCTATAAAATCTGTTTGATAACTTGGTGTACTGAAAGAATCCCAAGCATCATCATCATCCTCACTCATCACCTGAAAGGGATCATTGTTGAACTCAAACAATGGATTGTCATAAGTCCTAACGACATCCACATCAAATAAGGGATTGTTCACAAAGTGAATTGCTCCCATCTGCTGATTTGAGCTGAAAATCTGCAAACTGCGAGAGACATGAAGTGTAATCTGCTCTACCTGAATGGACTCATGTCTCTGAGAATCCTCACTATCTGCAATAAGTCCGTGTAAACTATGATCCTAGGACCTATCATCAACCAATGACAACTCTAAGTCATCTCCTAAAGTCTGATATGACAAACCAGACTCATCACAACATGCATTGTCCTCATAAATATCACCAGTAGTGTCCACATAACCAATGCCAATCTCATCAACCTGTAAAACCTCTGATATCTCATGCTGCTGCCAACATGACTCACTGTTGTCATAGAAATCAGAATTAGAAGAACTCGCATTTTGCCTGCAATCCTGAAAACTAACATTCTCATCATGCGAGTCAAAACCCATAGTGTTATCCACAACATCCTCTACACTTGCCCTGTTATCAACGACATCAATAGGCTCAAACATAGGACTGCTGTCATAAAAATCAGAACCTATATCGTTAGTAATTTCATTGCTACCAGTTGATGTAGGGCTGCAATCATTGATGGCTATCATGTCATCAGCATTCCCATGATCATGAGTTCCTGTCACATGGAAATAATGAGACTCAATGCAGCTGTCCTCAAGCAAGTTTGTCATAACCACATGCTCCTGGGAAGAGCTTCCATCATCACGTGTATAGGGACTAGTAATTGCCTCATTGAGCAAAGGCTCCACTACTTGATGGTTGCTGGCTGTGGAAGCTACACCTGTACAATCCTTCCGGTTCTCTTTCCGTTTTCTCTGTGAGGAAGACCTTTTAAAAATGGAAACCATGTACCTTGCCACATTGTCTATGGTTGACGGATTTGAAAGCAAAGCACTCATCCTTTCTTGATTTTGTCTAAGCTTTTCCATACTTTCCATCATGGCATTTGTTTGCTTCTTGAGATTAACCATGCTATTCAACTGCTTTCCCTGTTTACTACCCTCTGGAGGAGGTGAAGCTCTACCCTTGCGGACATAATGCATACTAGGCACAAACTTGTCTGCCATAGCTAAGCCCTCATAATCTCCAGACTGGTAGGATCAAAGCTCTGATACCATTGTAATGAACCCAACTGGCTCTCTAAAACAAACTAGTTCTCTCTTCAATTTTAATTGCAATTTAATGGAGATCCAAAGATTTAAAATTTATTTGCAATTTTCAATTTAGAGATCAGAATAACATTCCACTGAATTCAACATAAGCAATATGAACACTAGCAATTTACACCAACTTGATTGCTATTTAATACTGGAAATTCAACCAGACTTTCATTAACAATAACCATTACAATTGAACAATTCAGGAAATGACACCTTTAGAAACGTGCATGCTGAGAATGAAACGCAGCAACCAGAAGAGATTGGCGCCAAGCATTAACTCCTTCCCATGTGCAATGAAATCTCCATGAACTTATTAAATTTGTCTCCAAGCACTTCACAACACCAACAACCAGTTGCAGCCCTCAAACTTACAAACATCAACTAGAAAAGTACGACCCTGCCATGTCTGTACGACAGCCTGCAAATAAACTGTACGGCCTTCCAGAATTTCGTACGGCAGTCTTGAAGAGGCTCAACTTCAATTTCTAGCAACTCCCACAATTGCTAAACAATAACCCAACAATGCTATCGAATTTTGATGAAGAATTCTCTCCAATCTTTGAAGACCAAATTCCTTCAAAACTGACTCAAACTCTGTATTGATTCTTCTCCTGTAAGCTCAAATTGAACTTTTGAATGAAGCCCACACCGTAGCAAATCTCAATGTTTATTTCAACACCTCAAATGCTTGTAAAAACTTTGAAGAATTCACAATTCTCCAAGTCTGAAATTCTGAAACCCTTGTTCCAAATTTCTCTTCACACAAATCAATAATATCAAATACACAATAGAATGAATGAAATGAAATCTCAATCCCCTTTTATAATATTCAATTTTCATTTGTCTTCATCTCCTTTAATTTACTTTAATTTCATTTCTCATAAAGCAACTTTATGTTATAATTTAAACATGACATATAATAAAGTCACTTTATTAATTTAAACTCCCCCATTGCTCCAAAAATGACCTTTTCATTAATATAATGATATTCTGACACATAGGGTCTCTGTTTTATGTGCTCAAGATTTAAAGCTTCTCAACCCGGTTCCAACGAGCTATAACACCAAGGTGTCCAATATGCAATTGCAATAAAAATAGCAACCTTAGCCAATTTAATTAAATAATAATCATAATCTAAGTTGCCGATTTGGGTGCGGATGCAGGATGCGGATGCGTGAATTTTTTTTTTTTTTGGATGCGGATGCGTTTGGATATATATATATATATATATATATATATATATATATATATATATATATATATATATGAAGTGCAAGAAATCTGAAATATACAAAAATATTAAATAAATCATTTGATAGATCATAGTATGAATCAGATTATTAGAATAATGATACTTTACCATTGATCAAGACATCAAGTGACAAGATTCAAGATATTTCATATTCGATAGCTCAACTTCAACTTAAACTTCATAGACAAACATATTCAAATAGAAAGAAGTTCAATAACTAATTTAAATTACAAACTCAAAACTTAGTTCATCATTCAATGTTTCATTGTTTATCAATCAAGGATTACTAATTAGATTGAGAATCATAAGGATTCTCAAGAAAATCCACATTCTCATTATCTCCAAGTCCAATTGCTGCAAGGTCAAGATCATTTGAACCAAGAATGGTTCCACTTGTGCTAGATGCACCATGTGTAATGGTATCATCACCATCATCTGTGACTGAAGTAAGATCATGAAGCGTTGCATCCAAGTTTGCACACTCAGGGACTACATCCCAAAGCTTGGTTGACCCTTCCTTGTATTCATTCTGGTTGCGTGACAAAAGACGCAAGTTGGTATGAATGTAAACCAAGTCCTCAGCTTTCTTTGAGCCCAATTGGTTGCGCTTCACTGAATGGATGTAGGAGTATGTACTCCAATTCCTTTCAGCAGTAGAAGAACTTGCAACCTAGATAGTGTTCACACAATTAAACATACAAATGAAAAACAATTTAAAGAATGTTAAACAACAAATTGTAGAATACATGTGGTAAACAAAAAACAACAAAAAAACTTACTTGTGACAGGATTTTGATTGCAAGAGGTTGTAGATACTTGAATGGTTGACCATACATGTACCACCTAGTGATAGCTCTCGTTTTCTATTGGTCCTTGATTGCATATGGAGACATTTTTGAACCCGAAGCAAATAAGCCAAATTCTTCCCTCACTGAGTTGTGCATTTGATCATCTGGGAAGAGCCTTGTAAAAGCTTTGTAGCACCCATTAGCAACTTCTTCATCTGCATAAGGTGCAACTTTTCCTGGCATACCAAGTACTTGCTGACTATAGTACCTTGGAGATAATGCATATGCGAGGAGGTGCAATGGGGTAGTCATCTTCTCCCAACGATGATGAATGATTGCCTCCACCTTATTGCATAAGGCTTCACATTCTATGGGGTCATTCTCATGATTTTGTATGGCAACTTTTACCTTCTCAATCATGGTGTCCATGCCGTCATACACATCCCCCAAGCAAGGTGTATCTGTATCGGCAAAGCAGAGCATGGTCATGATAGGGTCTGTGAAATCCAACACAAATTGCACCTGAGCCCACCAACTGTCATCCAAGACCCAAGCCTTGACCTTTTGGGCTCTTTCTGAATTTGAAGCCTTCCATATACCCCACTGGTTAGAAATAACCATTTGGCTTAATGCTGTTTGCACCTTCACAAGTCATCTCATAACAATAGTATGAGACGCAAAACGGGTCTCAACAACCTAAGCATAAAGCAAGTTAACAATATGTCAATAAATATTAAGCAAAGTTATAACTTATGTACAATTTGATAATTGAACATGACCATAAATAAATGAAATTTACTAATTTAGTAATTACAATTTGAGTTTACCTTCAGCAGCTCCAATTTGGAGAATGTTCTAAATATGGATTGTGACATGTGGTGGTTCGTCACAAACATTTGTATCTCCTCCCCTTCTTGGTAAATTTGCTTCACCCAATCAATTTGAGTGCCAATTTGTTGCGTGATCAAGTTTAGGGAGTGTACTGTGCATGGTGTCCAAAAAATATGGTCATATCGACCCTCAATCAAAGCACCTGCACCCCTACAATTTTTGGCATTGTCTGTAACCACCTGTACCACATTCTCACTCCCCACCATCTTTATGGCCTCAATGAGAATTCTACTAGGGAACACTGAATCCTTCACTTGCCCTTCACAATCAACAACCCTAAAAAACATTGACCCTTTGGGGGACATTGCAATCACATTGATTAATGGTCTATTTCTTGTATCTTTCCATCCATTAGACACAATAGTTATACCTGAAGTTTTCCAAGAATGTCTAATTGGTTGAAGAGCCCTCTCTATAGCAATCCTCTCTTTTTGCAACAAAGTGGTACGCACCTTTTCATACTCGGGACTTACGTAATCAGCTGGGGGTTTATTGATGGCTTCCACCATTTCCTTCCAATATGGTGATCTTACCAAGTTGAAAGAAAGACCATTAGCATAGAGACAACGTGCAATGGCTTCATCAGCAAGCTCTCTTGCCTCCATTTTAAATGCACTATCCAATGGGCCTCTTTTGCGGGTTGACATTTCTACTTCCTCTTCCTCTCTCGGTACAGGTACTTCCAAGAATGGATGTTTGGAGGAGACAACTGGTTCATTGGGTACTTGCATTTTGTTCTTTCTGGATGGAGGTTGATAGAAACTCTTTTTTGATCTTTTAACCAAACAGTCAGCCTCTTCTTGTTCTTTTACAAATGAAGCTATCTGTGCACTAGACAGCCCCTTCCCATTTGGGCCTTTGCACATTGCAATACCTTTTCCACAAGGGCCCATAAAATGAAGTTTTACACGGGAATATGAGCTATTGAATGGTTTTCCTTTGTTACTTTGACAAAAATTGCACTTCCAAAGATACGAGCCACCTCCTGAAACCTGTGATACTCTAGTGGTATGTCTCCATAAGGGAGATCCTACATCAATATTAAAATTATCGTTACTTTGCCCTCCCACTGAACTTTGACTACCGGCGGTGGCCATTCTTGCACAATACAATCGATTTCCTTGCTATAATAAGAAAATAAATAAATAAAATTTAGAAAAAAACTATGAACATCAAGCTTACAAGTGCAAAACAATGATACAAAAATAGTCTAAAACAAATAGTTAAACTTGTTTCATTATTTCTTAAAAAATGAAAAAATGAAAAAAAATTTCAAATATTTCTTCCCAAACTTGAAAAAATCCATCAAAACCTCAAAAAAATCCATTAAAAAACTCAACAATGGGATCAAATGCTTACCTTTGATGCTGAAAACTCCTTCGTGGAAGCTATCTCTCAGCCCATGAACGCTCCTCTTCGAAAACAATCACCTTAGCTTCACAACCGAAAATGGAGAGAAATGAAAAAATCTTCAAGCTGCATAAGAAATGAGAATATTAAATGTTGAATGGCCTCTTCTAGGGCCGTTTTAGGGTTTCCAAGTCAAACAATGAATAAAATATTCATTGCAATGCATATTTTATTGTTTTAAAATGTTGCTTTTTTCATTAAAAACATGCCTGGGCCCGCGGTTTGACCCGGATGCGTCTGGATGCGCCCGGATGCCCCGCGGATGCCATCCGGAAGCGCATCTTGGGCACCCGAATGCATTGGGATGCGCTATGAGCGCATCCCAACGCATCCGGGCGCCCAGGATGCACTTCTGGAGCGCATCCCAATGCATTTGGGTGCCTAGGATGCGCTTCCGAATGGCATCCGCAGGGCATTCGGATCCGGATCCGCATCGGAACGCACCCGCCTCCGCATCCGCCCAAGACTGGTGCGCATCGGTATCTTAGATCATAATTCACCCATCTTGCGAAAATGACTGCAGAAGCATTTGAATCGAAATCTGACAGCATAGGTGTGATCCTGATGAAGAAAGATGATGAATGAACCTGATAAGGTGACTTACTAAAAATAGACGCTCCCTCCAAGATTCTTGGAGCCCAAACCGGAAGCCAAAAAATATAAACGGAGAGCATCATTCAACTCCTCTAACTCACCCGAGCTCATCGGAACCATCCCTTGACTTACTATAAATAGCAAGTCCCACCAAACGGAGCCATAAACCTCAACAAAGTCCTTTAATCACCAGTATTAGCCTACAAGGACCTGGTAATAGGCTAAATCCAATAACTTAGATGCTCGCTCAGAATGGGGACATTACAAATTTGCACATCATCAGTATGCACCTGTTCACCTTTTTCTCATCTCCTCTAGTTGCAACATCTATCGGTACCTACAATTGTTCCTCACTGATAGGAGTATACATCAATCAATCAATCATCAATTTTCATTACTTGATCAATTCCTGGCATAGCCGGTACCTCCATTGATTCCTCTGGAGCACAAGGAACAAAAATGTTACCAATTGTGTTCTTAACAACTCTAATTTTCTATCCTTCCTCAGTATGTGATTTCTGGTTTCTCTTGTGTTAGTTCTTCTTCAACATCGTGGACTTCTTCTTTCTCTAATTCCTCTAGTCCCAAAGATCTCTTCAAAAATAGCTTCAGTCACATCTTGTATTACAATAATAGATAGTTTCTAATTTTATCTCTCTTTTGTCTATTTCTAATGGTCACTCTTTTTGTAATGTTTCCATAAACTCCTTTTGTTCGTTATGGAAACTTTCTCTTTCACTCTACAAGAATGTTTCTATTTCCTCTCTCCTGTTCGTTATAGAAACATTCTCTTGTATCTTGTATATATAGATCATTCATGATCATTGTTTAATAACACATTCATTATTTTACCATAACATGGTATCAGAGCAAATTCCTGGCCTCTTCGAAAATTTTTAATTTCTTTTTTGAAATTATTAGCTCAAGATTTTCGAAGCTTTTTTGCCCCGAGTGTGTTCAAAATTTGTAGTTTTTTTCCTCACCCACCCATCTAGGTTTTTGGGTGTTTTTTTTTTGAAGGAAAAATTCAATTTTTTTTTCTTTGAATATTTGTAGTTTGATTTAAACCCGTCAAGGATTTATTGCAAAGTTATTCTAGATGGCTAGGGTTTCTTTCGAAACTCTTTTTTCTCCGTGCTGTCTCAAAAATTTGATTGTAGATTCTTGGTGGATTTTTCAAGAGCTCAACTGGGTTGTCTTCCATTTTTTTTGGGCCCAAAAATCGAGGCACTTAGAAAAAACGGACGACAACCTAGTTGAGAGCTCTAAAAACCCAAAAAGAATATGCTGTAAGATTTTGGATTTGCTGGCTCGACAATCGAGGCACAAAATTGAGGCACCTAGGAAAAATGGACGACAACCCAATTGAGCTCTCAAAAAACCCACCAAGAATTTGCAATTTTTCAAAATAACTCCCTAATTGGTTCAAAATAACTTCCAAAAATTGCAGAAAAATGGAGTTTTTTGCAGAAAACGGCAGATGCTAAGAGAATAACATTAGCAGTCACAAACCCTGAGAAGATCTCTGCAAAACCTGAGAAGATCTCTGCAAAAAACTAATCCAGAAATAATTTTGAAAAGTTTGATGCAAATAAATTTTTCAAAAAAATTAAAGTATTCGCTCTGATACCATATTATGGCAAGTAATTGGTAAAATACTTGATGATATTAACAGAGATCAAACGATCTATATATACACAAAGAATAAATGATGTTTCCTTAGGAAACAATTGCAAAAAATAGAAACATTCTATTCTAGGTACAAATAACTAAATATTAGAAACATTCTAATATTTACAAGAGATTTACAATATCTACATAGATAACCATTAAGACGATAATAGAAATTGGCAATCTTATTAGCTTCTTGATCTTGAATGCTGGTCTAGTTTTACCTAATAAGTCTTGTATTTCTTTTCTTGATAGTTCTGATTGTAATTGCACTAAGACGTATTCAGTAAGTTCTTTGTCTAGTTTTAGTGCATTCTTTCATCTTATTTCTAGCTTATCATATAGAGACATAGGGATTTGACCTTGTAACTCAATTAAGGCTTTACTTATTCATGCCAAAAACATCTTTAATTACCTTTCCTTATCCTTATTGAGCTAGTCAAAATATTGTTGACTCCGACTAAAAATACTCCATTTTCAAATCTTATCTTAGAATCTTGTCAATAGAAACAAACTTACTCATATCAGATGTCATAGTTTTCTCAGTAGGGGCAACTACAAGTTTTGACTCCTTCCCTATGGTCTTCACCTCTTACTGGCCTTCATCTGATTCAGTTCATTCTTCGCTTTTATCCTCATCCTTTTCTCTTTGTGCTTTCTCCTTCTTCCTCTTTCCAGTAGCTTTCACCGGTTCAGATGCTTTTTTTGCTTTTGGAGAACTCAGGCGTATCAGCCTTAGCAACTTTTCCTTTGCACTTCACTAACAGCTTCACTGATGAAGTGATCTTTTAACTGTTTTAATTGTGCATTCCTTGCTTGTCTACCGGTAGGGGCTTTACCGGTTGAAGAAGATACCACTTCGACATCTTCATCATTATCACCAAACTTTACATCACATCACAATTCATCATTATGCATAGAAGTATGTGGATAGAATTTACCACACATTCTTCTGGGGGATCTAAGATTGATCTAACAGTGATTGCTCCCCCTAAGCCAAAACGGGCTTAGTTAGCTGATGAATTCTCCACACCTGATGGAGATGCGGATCCTTCTGATGTTCTGCTATCATCCCTCTTTGCCCATACTTTACTCATCCGCTTTTTGGTCTCATCCACATTCACAATTTGTTTTCCCTTTTGATCATCTAACCGATTTACCTGTTGGTTTCTCATTCTACAATTCCTTGCTAGATGACCAATCTTGTGACAGTGAAAACATTCCATACCGGTTGTCCTCCATGGTCCAACATTACCTCTGTTTGTCCTCATTTTGCAATTCACAACCATGTGTCTATAGTTTCCACAAATTGAGCATGTAACATTGAATTGCCTTTCCCTTTGGTAAGGGCTTTTCTGGTTCATAGGTGATCTTTCATTATTGTTGAATTTGGTCCTACACTCACTAGATCTATGTCCATACTTCTTGCAGTTATAACAATGATACTTCTTGCAGTTATAACAATGACCATTAAACATATTAGGTTTATTCCTACAAACCCTATCAGTATGACCCTCCTCATGACAAATTGAACATGTAGGTGTACTAGGCCTATTCCAACAAACTTTTGTAGTATGTCCCTACCTTGTGACAAATGAAACAAACTGGTTTAAAAACTTTCTTACCAGGACTTTTCTTGTTCAACTTGGGTGGAGACTTGTCATCTAGATTGGGCTTCTTGGATTTAGATGATTCACCAATCTCAAAAATAGTGTGATCGGTATAGCCTAGATTGGTTGTGTCCTTGTGTCTTCTTTGACTTCTCAGCGGCCCATCAAGTTTCTCAGAACTATCATTAAATTTCTTCAGTAACTTGTTTGCATCATCAAGTTCTTTCTACAATCTCTCATTCTCTTTGCATAGGCCTTCATTCTCTCTTCCCAAATCTTCATTGCTCATCATCAAATTGTTGATCTCACCTCTTAGATCTTGCATTTCATCTCTGGTCTCATGAAGATATACTTGCAAGGTACCAACCTCTTGCTCCGATCTAGAAAGTTCATCCACTTTTTTTGTTAGAGTATCTTCTGCCATCTTCTTAGCTTCCTCAACATCTTTCCTACCTTCCATTTCTTGACACATCTTAATGGACAAAGCCTCTAACTCCCTTTTGATATTCTTGTCCTTAGTTAGCTGTTCATTCTCTTGAGACAAGGCTTCTAGGGCTGCTTCAGATTCCTCGGATCCACTTCGTTCAGACAATTGCTCAATGTAGTCTGGACTCTCATTCAGTTGCTCACAAAGTTCTTTTCTTTTGTCCCTTGAGATCTTCAGTTGGTCTTTAAGCTTTTCACCTCTTCAGCTTCTTCAAGTTGTCTTTTGTATCTCAATGTCAAACCCTCCATATCTACCTCAAGGATCCTACCCAAGCGGTTAGGCCTCTTCAAGGGAACTTGGCTTTGATACCAATTGTTAATGCTAGATGACACTGAGAGGGGTGGGGGGGGGGGGGTACTTTCATCACCAACTTCTTTAGATATAGTATGCAATGCAAATAGCGAAGTAATAACAAAGTAAATCAAACATCAAAAGCATGCAACACTTTGACACAAGTATTTTTCTCGTGGAAACCCTTGTTAGAGGGAAAAACCACGTGTGGGAATTAGTACCTGCAAATCCTCACTACTGCAGTAATAAGTTTCCTTGTTAGGAGCATTACATCCACCCGGTTAAGGGTATACCTGGTTAAGAGTATTTAGCCCTGTTAGGAGCTTACAACAAAGACTTGTTAGGATCTACCCAGTTAAGGCATTTATAACTCCTTCTCAGAAGTCACCTTGTTCGAGGATTTAATCTTCAAACCTGTTAGGATCCCGCCCACTCTGTTAGGAGTGACCCGGTTAAGGGATTTCTTTTGTCAACATGCTAAAATCAACAAGTAAAGAGTGATATGATATTTGCACTCAATGCATGACAAATCCAGTGTATTCCTGATCAATGCTCTACTTTGAAACACTTCTTCATATCTGTACTAACACCTTTGATCACCATAAACCACCGCAACAACAATAGTAGCACCACACATTGATCTTTCTTCTCTTCTTCTCTCACAAACAATACATCAGAAATGATATATAGATATATTTTCACTAACTAGGTCGGCCAAGACCTAATACATTTGAATTACAATACATTCCCACCCATTCCTTAAACCCTAAAACGTAATATCAATTATCATTTACTATTTTAGACTCGTGTCGGCTTCTAGATCCATCGCACAAACAATTTGACAAAGAAAAGTCAAACCACATCACGCTCTCCAATGTACTTGCACAACTCCAAGAAATCTGATCATCATGATCATGAAAATGCCAACTCATCATTCCACGTCGATTTGCCACGTCACAATGATCCTTCGAACACATAACCACTTATCGCAACACGGTGCAACATCATTGGTTAAGGATTTGACCGATTGTTCTAAGAACTTCCTGTACCTTTCACTGAGTGACCTTCAGTCCATTGTAACTTTGTCCACCAATCACCAATCTTGATGCGGTCGCACTTGCAACCCCACAACACAGTCAAGATAACACATCCTGAATCGCAACACTTGAATCCCAACCAATTTAACACAATAATCAAATCATCACACCTGGGCTTCCCCTGTTCTTCCTGTTAACCTGACAACCTTCAAACAATCATAAGTTACAACAAACATAGGATAAACCTGTGTGGTCATAGATATAGCATCTACAGACATCACTTAATCTTCCTTTATGATTCCACACTCTAACTCGTACCAATCTCTAGATCCAACCTCTTGAACATACCTCATCATAATAGGAACACTGCCAACAAACAAATACTAAGTTGACATCAATGACAATGTCATAACTGATCATACCTGCATCAAACACATATCATAACTTACTCATCTGATCTCTGCATCAGTTATGCCAACAATCTCATCAGTTATGCCAACAGAACCTCCATTCTTTTATATGCTTCAACTCCATGGCGGTGTTTATTTGCAAGGGCCGACCTGTTTTTGTAATCAATTTAAATCACAATTTGATGAATTTATACAATTCCTTGGGGGCCGACCTAGCTATGATCCATGGCAGAAATTTGATGATTGTTGGAAATCAAGCCCAAGTGGAGGGTGGAATTTTCACTATCCTTGGAAATCATCTCTAAACGAAGGGGTGGAATTCTAATATCTTTTGGAAATTCACTTAACCCTTGGGTAGAGATTTGCTAATTCTTGGAAATTTTCTTATCCCTTGGCCGGAAATTTCAAGTTGCTCAGAATTCAACTTCAAAAAGGGAGAGGAATTCTTATAGTGATGGGAAATCAATTCCAAAAGGGGGTGGAAAGTGCAAGGTCTTTGGAATTTTAGTTCCAACACCTGGTCGGATTCTGACCTGGTGTTGGAATACCTTCTTAACACCTTTTGGCACTTTGCTAAGTCTTGTCATAACACAACTCTTGTTTGTCTTCATACTTGTTCAACTCTCATCATGCTTTTGCCAATTGATTCCTTTATGGTTTTCAAGTTGCTCGTTTGTAATCTGATTGCAAAAGTTCAAAAATTTCATGTCATCATGATCAGATTTTGTTCACCATTTGATTCCTGATTTGCATTTCATGTTTCCAACATGCCACCGTGCTCTTGGATTCAACTTTGACTTGCATCATTGGCCGATTGGTTTCAAAATTCACCTCCATCTTGGAATTCCCTATCTGCCCATGGGCAGAACTGGAGGGTGGTTTGGAACTGAATTCCAACCCATGGTCGGATTCCAACCAGGGCTTGGAATTTGTTCCAAGTCAAGGTCAGATTCTGACCTTGACTTGGAACTCCTCTTTCTCGATCTTCATTAAATCCTACTAAGACTTGTTTCACTCTTTGTTTACTCATTGCTTGATCAGATTTTCAACTTTATTTCACATCAGATTTCCAACTTTCTTTCAAATCAGAACTTAGACTACAAACCATGCGCACTTTTTGACACACTTGAGAATTCTCATCATTTTGCGAATCATAACTTGGCCAAGGGTTTGGATCAGTCAAATACAAAGAAATTCCACTCACTGGCAGTTGAAGACTCTCCTCAAGAGCTGGATCCTCACTTGACACCCTTATTCCCTATGTAGTTCAAACTCACAATTGGACAAGGACTTGCATCTAGAGTTTCTCAAACTGAGCATATTGACTTGGAGACCTCAAGAATGCTACTGAACTAGAACCAAACTTAGACAAACTACTACACCGCAAAGCAAAAAGTGGGGGTGCCGATTTGCAATGGGGCGTGTGTTTTACAACACAACACTATCCTTTGGGTTTATCTTGCATGCATCCTTCTCACCTTCAAATCAGCGATTAGGTTGGGTAATAAACATTATGTTAGCTAGGCATATTCTTTGTGAAGTGGCCTAATGATCTTCTCTTTTTATAATTTGAATAAGTTTGTTTTATATAAAGTAAAATGGAATTTAATCACTACTAATGTTACAAGGGAGCAACAATATTCCTTAATTCACCCCATAGGACTTTGAGATTATTAAACAATGAATAGTTATCGTGATATTCTAACTTGACTAATGTTGAAGTAGTATTTTTAATTTTTATGGTGGTTTTGTTTATTAAATGATGCTAATGTGGTATTCTGAACTTAATTCCTACTTTAGGATACAAATATTGATATATTTTTTATTTCTAAATTTTTTTAGTATGGACAAACCCGAAACAAATGCAACCAGAGATTTGTTTTGCCAAATATGCAGACCAAACCCATGAACCCAAACCCAAACCCAAACCAGATATCTAGATTTAAGATAATGCACATGCACTATCCATAGTATGGGTAGAATTTGATAAATTAGAGCTCCTTTCCTTGACCTTCATTATTCTACACATAGGTTGGAGTAACCATTGGACAACCAATAGGTGTGTTGGTTAAAGCAGAATGTTCAAGAGACCAACCACACTGACCAAAAAAGTAATTGAGTTCATGACGCATGCCAACACGTGTAATTAGAAAAAAATAATGCTCACAGTTTGATTATATTTGCATAACATAACAATCAATGATAAATAACCTGACGACAAGCATCTTCTTTGAGCATCCACAATCGATGTTTTTCACTTTCTTGATCTATTGTCCCGTGACTTCTTCAATGTGAATCTAGCACAAATAACCATCTACATCATCTGTCATATCATTGCCAAACATTGTCAACTTAAATTTTGTATCGTGCATTTGTAGTAAGCTTGGTGGGGTTGATGCATATTGTTATTCTTGTGTCCAGTTATTTCCTCCACTATCTTTTCTTCTTCTCTGTTGGATTTCTTGTTGCTTCATGGTTTCTTCCTTTATCTCTACCCACCTCAATCTTTATGTGCTGGTTTCCAAGGATTATGTCAAATTGTTCTATTAGTCTTTCTTCTTTAGTGCATACTGATAGTTTCATTAGACATGCTATGGTCTATCTGCTTCTTGTGGGTGTCTGCAATCTTTCTGCAGTTGCACTATTGCACTGGATGGTCTTGTTCTTTCTTCTCTTTGGCAATCTTATAGAAAACTGTTTGAATGTGTGCAAAAAATTCTTCAAATAGTATATCAGGATGAAGTAATGTATTTTTTTTCCTCAGTTCACAAATGGTCATGTTAGGTTAAGTCATCATCTCAATTTGGTATAAGGTTTTTAACTTGGCAAAGTTCCATATGGGAATTCTATTACAAACAACTAGCTTCAAGGAGCTCTTACATTTTGCTCTCTCCTCTACATGTGTTTGATGTCAAGTTATTATATGTTACCTAACTCATCACTAGAAGGGCTGAAATAGTAACTTGTGACTGTTGATTTTGAAGGTCCAAGTGACACTAATTTCTGTATTTGCTTCTTCTCCATTTGTGAGCGCACCGTTCTCTTTCTGGATCTTTGTTCTCTCTTCAGTATAATGTGTATAAGTCTTGATCTTTTGGTACTTCTGTAGGACTTACTTTCCTCTTTCTAAATGCACATGAGTTTTTTTAGCTTGATTACCATTGTATGTTTCTTTTGGTACACTATCAATCCAGCTGCTGAGCTTCCTCCAATACATGTACTAGACCAGTTGCTTATAATGTCCGCCTCACTGTTTTATTTCTGCTCAATAATATTGAAGTTCCATCAAACTTATTTGGTAATTGTTCTGCAAGCTTGAATATGTTCGGGATCTTTTTTTGGTAATGTAGGGATCAAAACTATTATAGCAGTCTCAAAACTATTCAACAGCAGGGTTTTTAATCTGTTGAGTAAAGAAAGCACTTAATATGTGGGAGGTTTTAAATCAGTTCTATAATTTTTTAATGATAGCTGAAGTTTTATTTTGGAAATTTATGGAGAGCTCTCGCAAATGTTTTTGTCTTTCTGTACAATTATACAACTTTGTTTTACTGTTGAAACATAAAATTTTATTATATATATACAATATTTCCTCAAACTGATTCAGCGACAAAGCAAAAATTAAGAAAACATACATTTAAAGCTTTATCTTTCATCATTTGAGTTCTTTTTGTAATACACAATTGGGATTCATTTTATCTTACCTTGAATACATATGTGAAAAGTAATCAATGTAAAGGAGATGGAGGAGCTTTTTAAATTGTCTTATATGGCAATATTCTTTGCATTATCCTTTTGAAAAGAGGTGATAGAAAATTGAGATTAATGCATATTATGCTTAGTAGTTCTGAGTTTTGCAAATTTGATAGTTTTTAAAACAGTAGAGATAAAGCTATAGATTTGAATTATAAGGTGGTTTTTTTTAAAGGCATTTTCTAATGGTTGGTGATTTGCAATGGTGTATTGTTGGTGGCTTTCTGCACATGTGGGGAAAATTTCAGAGAAAAAGTGACGAGTAAGTTGGCATCTGCCTTGTTATTTACTAGGTTAAATCAATTGCATAATGTAAGAGAGACCTAGATATTTAAATATGATGAAAGAATTCTCTTTGAGATAAATTGTGTGTTTGCAGCTTCTATATTTGTGTAAGGAACAAGTTTTCATTCATTAACATATGCATATTATTCCGTAACACAAGATTCCTTTATGCCAAGACAATGGACATATCTCCTTAATATCTAGATTATAGTTAAAATACACCCACCTGAAGATTGTTTACTGTGAAGATGATAAGCTCTTAGTGAGCTGACATTACCATTATACAGTGATAGTACAGTGCTGCCCGTCTAGGAATTTGTCTTTTACTAGAATAGTAAAATTCTATTGGTTTACTGTTCACTTGACAAACTTTGAAACTGACATCAATACCCCTGGGTATGTGATGTCCCCATCCTTAATCCAATAATATAAAAGTAATTAAGTACTTTTGAGGTAAAGGAGTGGCAGTCCTTGAACACCTACAGCCAATTAGAAGTTAGCAAAAGTAGATGGACATAGAAAATTCATAGTAAGAAGTAAATGTAAATAAGAAAAAAGATATTCTGAAAATCGTGAAGTCTTATGAATAAGATGATTTTCCTAGTTGCATTAGGAGGAATAAGGATTAGTCCAAGATGATGATCACCTTTCCAAGAAAGATACTGAGCAACATGTCAACCATACAAAGTATGCATCTTCATTGATAAGACAATCGATGGAAGAGCTACAAGGGATCAACACTATCATCAGCACCTTCAAAGAGATCACCATTGTGTAGATCAGTTGATCAGACGTATGCAAGAAAAGTGATAAGAGAGATTAGAAGCATTGATTAATGAATAGAGTAACTGAGTATGAGCAGAATCTGTATCGATGAAAAGAAGACTGATCAAAGATAAGTATAATCACCAAGCATCAAAGGGAAGACAGCACTGATAATGTTGCATTGATCAGTGACAATATCAATTAAAGATATCGATCATCATGTACAGATGAGATATCTGATCGAAAGGTGGTAAGCAAAGACTAAGACATCGATTGGGACAAGTATCAAGGAATTTCACAGAGGCTTTGATGGCTGATAAGGAACAGCAAACATTAATTTTAGTAAACAGATCAACTAAGGATGAGGAGAATCTATATTGACAATCAAGAAGGAAGAAGACTAAACAAAGATATGTATAGTCGCCAAGCATCGAGGAATATAATCGATATCAAAATCATTTAATGGTGAAGATCATCAATAATCAATGACAGCGATTAATATCGGTCATCAGTGATAACAATATTTCAAAGATCGAATATGATTATAATCGGCTAAGGCATGAACCAATAACAATATAAGATATCACATTAATGATAATGTTTGGATCGATATCTAAATAGCATTAATTATGGATTATCATCCACAATCGATATCATAAGAAAAAACATGGCATGATTGATATGAATAACAGTGACTACCTTATTGATAATTAGATAATCTACGTTAAGATTAATGATTATGATTAATTTGTGAAGAGACGATGTTAACCAATGATCAGAGGGGAGATTAATCTTAATGAAGGGGTGCGATTAAGACAGTGATCTACAAGAAGACTAAACTGATTACACATCATATGTTTATGCAAACCGTTCTGGATTATAGTGATTAGTCATTGCTATGAAGGGAGGTGATTTCAAAGAGACATGAGACATGTCCTATCCATTGCGTCTTCTCATCCCAAGCACAAGGTATAAGAGGGCCTTCACAATCTCTCAAACAGCAATCATTATCGAATTTGGAAACTTATCTCTTCTTTATCCCTTCGTGGATCTGCTCAATTAAGCAATTGCCTACTTGGCATTAACAGTTGCATACTTACTAAGGAAGATCAGAGTCAGCACCTTGTTGCAAGAATTATTCGACCATATAGGACATAGCAGCATTTTCAGAATTGCATAAGCATATTGGCATATTAGACACAGCAATTATTGCTATAGCCAATAAGTATAATCAATTGCATGAATTGAAAGATTGCATTAGAAACAGCAATCCAATCGCTATAAGTGATTATAAAACTATATCATAGCATATCCCCCATTGTCAAATCAGAGAAAGCTATCAAGATCATCTTGCATATTCAATCAGTCATATCAGATATAGCAGTGGTCATTGCACTAAGTGCAAGTACATAGATCAGTTTGCTTGGCATAGTTATAATTTTCAATCTGAAATAGGAGTGATATTGATAGAAACAATTGTCCTATAAGTATTTAATATACATATATATTGGATTAGCGTTGTCATTATCTATTACGTAAGTTGTAAGCGATATCATACATCATAATTCATAACAAAACTAGAGAATTCAAGGTAATTGTCCCAAATTCCCAAGTTATCCTAAAAGAGGACATTACAGGGTATTAGTGTTCATTATGTATTCTTTCTCTGATGCTCATAAAAGCTTGGGGATATAGTTTTAGGGAGCCATAACACCATCCTCATCTGAATTGATAATCATTATCATCTGTTTGTTATTTTTTCTTGCCATAAAATCTGGTACCACCAGTCATTAAAAATGATTTTTTGGTAGTTTGGCATGTTTTCAAAGATGATTGATGTGAAATATATGATGTGGATGATACTGTTTCCTTGTAGCTTTTCCCTTGCCCAAGTTTCTTTTATTTCTCTGAAGTCAAGATTCGTCGATGAATGGAATTCAGACTCTATGTATGCTTATTGAGGAAAGTGCACAGGCATTATTTAAAGTGTACTTATGATATCAGAAAACTATAGTAATTCTAAAGATTATTTGGAATGTACAAAGAAGTGGAAATAAGATAGTAAGAAAGGTCATGATTATATTGTATATGTTTTCAGCTGGTAGACTTTGCATGTCACATATAGTGTTTTCAATTAAATTGCCAATCTTTATTGAAATCATTTTGTTTACATTTCTAGTTATTTGCTTGAGTTCGATGATGATGAAGAGGATGGAGTTGATGGTCTTCCAAAAAGGCCCGTTCCATTCTATCATGTTGTACAGCTTCCAGAGGGCCATCGCCAGTGATGCACATCAGACAGCGTCTGAAGACGTGTGCTCACTGTTATGTATGTTATTTATAAGAATATATGTAAAAAATCTAACTGCTCGGGGCTTAACAATATTTGCCCTGGGATCATGTAAAGTGGATGGCCAATAGTTTGTAGATGTACCATAGGTCATGCATTCATGTTTTATGTAGTCCCTTAGTTTTCACATATAATGGTATACCATCAAAAAACAGAGGTTTCCATTGCCATGGGACCCCAGCATATAAGATGGGTCTCTCTTCTCCTCCATTTCTAGTATTGAACAAGCTTTGGCAAACATAGAAAATATTTTTTCAATTATTTATTAATTGAGATATTTGTCAATAATGTGTCTAATTGTGTACATATGAAATGCACTTAGTAATTGTACTATCAGTACTTTAAACATCAAATGTGATTCTTATTTAGTTCATTTGTATCCTAGTTTTCTGTTAATTTTTCTACCGGAATTTCTTGCCTCTTTATGGGCCCACACCTGTTTCAGGCCGCCTTCTTGCTTGAACAAGATTTTATCTTATGGTTCTCCTTTAACATAATTTAGTTCTCTTTTATTTTTTGAAAAAACATAAAACGTGGCTATGAAATTGGAATGGAAGTTACTTGTCTACTCAAGAAGGAAGAAAATCCTGTAAAATTGGAAATAATATATGTTATTTGTTATGATTTACATCATGATATGTTTTGATTTCACACTGATTATTTTGTTCAATATTGGCTTCGCCTTACCCTCTAGAAAGTATCTAAAAAATAGATGCTACATGTCTGGTCAGTGAAGATGCACATACTGTCATAATTGCATGGACAAACCTGTTTTGCAGGCTTTAGATACCATAAGTATTGATTTTTGTTTTTTTGATAAAAAGCCTTATAAAATCCTTCATTTTAGTTAGTAACCATTCTACAGTACCCTTGTAATTCATACTTTAGAGGCACCATCCCTTACAAAAGGGCTTTTGTTTCAATAATCTATTTTGATGTTGTACAAAGATGGCCTGGTTTGCATACTCAATTGTTTAATTAGGCACCACTAAATTTTAAATTCAAAAGATAAATTTAGGGGAAGTGAGGCACATTTTTTAGAATACTTTTGAGGGGCCAAATGGTGAAAGTGAAAGAAATGCAAAGAAAATCATAAATGCCTTTTTACAAATTTTATAAAGATTGAAATGGTTTGTTATAGTTGACTTATGACATCCAGAATTACTTATAAAGTATAAGCCATAAAGAATTAGTCTCTGTCCAAACCAAAACCTATAAGCCATAAAGAATTAGTCTCTGTCCAAACCAAAACCTTGTTATGAACCAATCTACAGTTGGATGGAACAGATCTACACAATTCTTCTTCTAGGTCATGATTTTTTGTTTTCTTTCAGCGAACTACAAGAAAATTATGTCACACTTTCTGGCTTTGCATTTTGCACCTACACTTATTAATTTGGGGGTTTTACTTCCAAAATATACCCTTAAAATATATAATTTACTTTCCAAGAATATTGAGACAAGATACATAAATTATACCTCATTAGCTCTATATGACATATAGTTGATAAGCATTCACAATATGCAATGATATAAGAGATAGAGATAGGAATGCCCTAACAGACCGCGTCAAATTGTCAGTTTTAACATAAGAACAACGAAATGATTAAGACACGAGACATTATATTCATTTGTACAATATGAATGTCTACAGTGAAGGTGATTTTACATTACACCAAGTGCCTATGGTGACAAGTTAGGTCATATTCAATATTTCAAGCTGTGAGGTAGAATTGCTATTGTGAAATTTGATGCACATAAAGGATGTGCCTACAGTATATCTACTAATGCGTTACCCAAATACCACTGCATAAAGTGGTACCTCATGGAGATAATAAACCCAAGTAAATAGACAAGAAACCTGATAAGATGAAATTACAAGAGGTTGCAAATTCTTCACTAAGATGCAATGCATGTTAAAAGATTGAGGCATGGTGGATTCCAGTACTTTAACAGAAATGAAGTGTTGTATGTTATATATGGCTTATTAGAGTGTGAAATTGATGGAAAAGATCTTCATTAACATATTGACAAAATTGGTAGCAATTTATAATACAGGTGCCATATTGGAAGATGAAAAATGTGCATTGGAACTATTAAATAAGGCTGTTTTATAATTTTTTTTGTTTTCTTGTACATCTGCAAATTTAGAAATAAAGCCACGATTTATTTTCTGTGGGCCGTTTGATTATTGTTAGATCCAAGTATTATTAAACTAAAAGAGGGACAAAAAATTATTCAAAGTTCAAACACAAAGAGAAATACAAAGAAAGAGCGCAGGTTGCCCAACAGAGAAAGCATTACAGAATCCTTTCACTTTCCACTAAATGATCCAACATATTATGATTTTGATTATATTTCATTGTTTTCTAAATTGATTCATGGATCGATCTAGTAAAGTTGATGTCTCAGTCTTTGAGAAAATGTAACGTGCTTATAATAGCAACTAAATATCATAGAGAGCTTTAGGAGCTAAGATTAAGCTAAATTTTTATCTACAGCTGATTTTTTTAGAAGCAACTCTTGCTTGCAAGAATGCTTTGTTCTGCAATTTTTTATGTGGCTTTGACATTTTCTTCTCCTCTTCTAACATTGTGTGATATCAATCTTGCTACAACAAACAAATTAGCATATGATTATAAATTGTTGCTTCTAACTTAGCTATAATAGAAATCATCATGGGCATACAAAAGATCTTGGTCTATTACCTTGCTTTCAATTTTTCAGTTTTTTAGTGTTGATATTTGATGGAAGACTATTAATTGTTAATATTGTTTCTATTCATCTATAATAAACAATAATATAAAATTATTATAGTTATTTTGCAATTACGTGATATTTTAAATAAAAGTAAAGTCTAAATTATATGAACATGAAAGGTTGAGTTTTATTTGAGACTTGTATTTTCAACTCACCCATTGCTAACATATCCTCACAGAATTAATAAAGAATATAATAGTTAAAAAAATAATTATTATTCATTGCAAAATTCTATTCTAATAAAAACCGGCCACCTCATTTGGATGCTAAAAGTTATGTTACCCCCAAGATGGATTTGTATTAATAGGTTTTATTCAAAGTTGCACAGATATGTACATGGTTACAAATGTGGATACGGTATCAAATAAGGATATGGCTATTTTGAAGACAGTACGGATACGGCTGATATGACATTCATTAAAAAATCATATACATATATTTTACACAATTTTCTAAGTTATTAGAGGAGACTTTCATTACTTCAAAAGAAATATAGACATGTAATCACTATTTACATAATTATAAGTTGATTAAACAATTTACAATATGAAAAAAAAATTAAAAAAATTGTTGAAATGGAAAAACATTTCATTTGTCTCTCTTATTTGATATAGATTTTGGTTAAAAAAATTGCATGATTGATTTTAAAAAAAAATTAAGTTTAAAAAGATTTACATTAAATTTCACAATAATCGGCACAGTTGGAAAATAAAGATTTTTTTGAGCACATATAAAATATGATATTTAATATCCACATGAGATACATACTACTTGGTTTTGCCTTTAATATGCAATCTTTGCTTCGACAATAAAGTTTCAAGGATCATCTATTTCTGTCGTGCTCCTATGTAAGATATTTTGGGTCATTTTTTCAAAAACTTTTACCTAGATGAGATGTTCCCAAAATCAAGTTTGAATGTAATGTCTTGCAAGTCAGCTTCAATAAGTTATGGCTCAACTTTGCTCTAGATTTTGCGCCCATCAATAAAACTGTGTAATGCATGGTTGGAATGAAATGTTTGTATCTTCAACATCACAGCAAATGTCTAAGAGTAAGTACAGAACATGACTGAAACTTGAAAATGTTTGATTGAAGACAGTTAATAGTATTCTAGAAGATGAAAGGATAATTCACTTCACATGGAAACTCATTCATTGGTCATCTTATTTTCCTATCAATATTATGATTAATCACATAAAAACCTTCATAGATGGAATGTCACGTAGGGCTCTACTTAATTGATTTCTTAAAGTAAGTGTTAATAGTGCTGTAAATAGGAATCTAGGACCAGCTGGCTGAGTATTGAAAAATGAAAATTGCTAGCCACCATTCTTACATGCATGTAATAAAGGATTTTATACATACGAATTCAAATACTTTGCAATTTTAGTTATATATTGAGGTGTTTTACGTTTGTTAGGTATAAGAATTCAATGTAATAATATAAATCATACAAAATTTAATCTATTAGAAAATACAATGTTAATTTTAGAAATGAAAAATTTAAAATTTAAAATTTATATTTTAATATATTACAAGTTGAGAGGATCAAGATTATTAAATGAGGGGTAAAAATTTATTCAAAAAAGAAGTACAAAGCAAGAAGGGCCAATTGCCCAGTAGAGAAAAGAACATTATGCAACCTTGTCTTTATCAACAAACTGATCCAACATATGAGACAATTCTGAAGATAATTGTCCCCTATCCACAATATTCTAACCTTGCATTTGATCAAAAGCTCATTTGGCTAGAAATAGAATATAAGTAACAGATTCCAAAGAGCCACTCAACCTAAGAATCTATCTAATAAACAAAGCTATGTGCTAATTGACATCATCTAGTTGTTGCTCATTCAACAGAGTCACCACCATCTAAAAATCATATTCTCAAATGATTCTTTTCCAGCCAAGAATACAACATCACTCCACAATATACAAAATGATGAGGGCCTCCATTTATTATTCATATGAAGACCGTTATAAATAGAAAAAATAATTTGAATATCTATAGTGCTATCACGCCCTACTCAACCAATACCGTCATGACCAGGATTCCCTTGAGAAGAGCTATTGGTGTTAATTTTCAAAGTTCTTTGAAGAGGAAGCATCCACCTACCCTCCCGATTTATTTTTTGCAAAGGATGTTTGCAACTATTCCTCATGACCCGCCTACCATTCCTCACCCCAAGAGAAGGATCATCTCCTTGAAGAGGAAAATTGAACTGATTGCAAATATCATAATCTCTAGGATCCACACCTCCAACAAAGTCACACTTTGTTGAGAAAGTCTCACAAAGAGAATGAATAATTTTCCACCACTCTTGTTGAACAACCACCCTAGCATCATGAAAAATCTTGCAATTTCTATCTAACCAAATATGCGTGAAAATGAAAGTGGTTCCTAGAAACCAAACAACCTAAAGAAAAGAAGTCTTGACTAGAGGCTTACTCTAGTGGGCTCGAAACTCGGCCAAAGAGGAGACATGCCAGTAGGCTTGATTCCAAACTCTCCACCAAAAGTGCCAAATTTCTTTAGAGAAAGAACACTAAAAGAAAAGATGAGAAACACACTCCTCACTATTATGACACATAACCCACATAGAGGGACCAAGGAGGCCCCACTTACATAAATTATCCCATGTAAGACATCGATTTTGAATCACTAGCCACATGAAAAAGTTGTATTTGGGCTATGAAAATTTGTTCCACACCTGTTTCCACCAAGGCACCTTGATACCTCCAAATAGTTGTCTATCAAGCTCCAAGTACCTTGCAGAAACAAAGTACTTACTAGACAAATCTCCACTCTAAGCTAGAATGTCTTGCCCCACCAAGGAGTTGCACTCACTAGAAGCAAGACTCTGAGCCAAATCTTTGCAAGCCTCCTCCGACCCACCTAGACTTATAGATGAAATTATGATTTTGAATGAATAAAATTTTAATCTTGAATTTCTATTTTTGAAACATTAGTCGTTGAATCTTAGTTAGAGACACCATTTTTAGTTATCACCATTGTAGTCATTCCTAGTCTTCACTATATTATTCTACGCAATATTATCATAAATACAATCAAACTAAAAACGTATTATTATTCGTATCTATTTGAAGACAACCTTAGAATCAATGTTGTAACCTTTTATCCTTACAAAATTCATTATATTAATATCACTTTTATCAAGGGATACGAAGTTTAATATTAAAGTTAACTATAGTTATCAAGAGATATAAAGTCAAATACAAAAGAAGATTAAATAAGTGTTATATTTTCTCAGTTTGGCCAATTTGGTCAATTTGGCACATGCAAAAACATATGTTTTAGACTATTGGGCATGTGAATATTGCAGATTTTAGGTATATTCAAGTTGCCTTGTAGAGACATGGACGGGTTTGGGGTCTAGTTTTAACAGACCATATCATAGACAAGGTGAATGCACTTCTGATTTTAATGGATCATGAGCATGGAGGCGCCCTTTTGCAACCATGATTCCCACGCCAAGGTGATGTGGAAACAAACACAAGCTCCAACAATAGACCTTTGTAGGACGACCAAGGGGATAATGAGGAACAACAAGGTGAAAACGTTTTGTTGCCAGAGGCCATGGAGGAGTAATGACGAGTGGTCTAGTCTGCTACAAGTTTGTTTTTGTTCGTGGGAAGGACTGGTCATTTAACCAGCTATGGGGTTGTTTTTTTGACAAGAAATTGTGGAATGATCGATGTCAGTTACTGTATTAATTTTGAAGTCTGTCTTTAGGGACAGTTTTAATGTTATGCATGTGATACTCTGAACCATTTTGTATTATAGGTTCTATTATAGTTCATAGCTTAAGCTAGTTTAGATTAAATATGGGAGATAAAATAGGTATTTTGGTGATCAATGGTGGACAGTAATGTTATCATTATGGCTTATGAGAGTCAAAGTTTTATATGGATCTTTGTACATTTTTTCTAACACGCGCAGGCGTGCAACAACCAACATACAAACATACATATACATATACATAGACTTTTGCCTTTTGTAAAAAAAAGGTGTTATATTTTAAGTCAAATCAAACACAATTTAAAATATATTTATTTGTACATTCACCAAGTCATTGTGAATTTTCACTCATATAAACTTATACATAATGGTCTATAGTATGGAGTCAAATGCATTTTTAATGACAACAATGTAGTGTTGAAATTTAATAATGTTATTGACAGTTTATACCAAACTCATGACAAAAATGTGACAAATATTTGCCTTTAATCATCAATGTTGTATGAGACATATTACACATGCTATACAAATTATGGTAGGGAATGCAATGTAATTTGTAATGATATTTTCTACATAATTATGTTGAGAGGCCTTTTATAATGGCATAGTGATGAGGTGAACATGTTCCTAAAACATGTGTTGTGCTTTATGTCTGAAAGTCAAAGTTATTGATAGTTATAATCTATTAAAAAATATCTAATGAGAATGAGAGAGTTATCATCAATTTACCACTTCTAGTTTCTTTTAGGGGGGAAAAAATTGTCTAGGATGATGTATCTGCATTTTCGATTGATTTATATATTAGTGTAGATCTTTATGTGGGAGCTCATGATAGCTTAAGAAAATCAATAGCTTTATTATGCACGTTCCCATTCTAAATTCGGCATGTGTTGATAATGGTTACATATTTTAAAATGAGTATGCAATTACAATAGGTTCTTGTTTCAAGACCCCAAAACATAATACCTATTAGGAATGCATATTTTCTATTTTATAACCCTACTCCTAAAGAGGTGCTTATTTCTTATGAAAACCATAACAGGTAACCATTTGGAATGGGTGCATGTTTCAGTTGATGACCTCATTCATAAATAGGTACAAACCTCTTATGAAATAGGTACTTGTTTCTAAAGGAATTTTTTGTAAGCTTGAAACTTCTACTAAAAGTGGACATGTTAACATGCATGTGTCTTATACAAAATATAAATAATGTATATAAACAATGTAAAACATTGAACAATGATTTACATGAAGAAAAAAATTGATAAAAGATAAATTGCAAATGAACCAATATATTATTTGTGAATAAATATTTGTAATACAAGGTTTGATAGACATATAACCAATTTATAGAAGATTCAATACAAAAATATTCCAAATGAAAACTCAAAACTATGAGCAAAAATAAGTCATAAATGTGGCACTCAAATTGTATCACAAATTCTAACATCCAAAATCATAGAGAAACAAATCCATTAAAAATATAATATTACTTGTACACTTCCATAAGTCATCATAAATCATATCTCATTCTTGAAAAGAAGCACTCCATTTTATGCTTCATAATCTTCTCAAAATATGGTCATGGCATGTCTCCTAAACCATCATAAGATTCTAATGTAACTTGACCTTACCATCTAACCTATTATAAAATCTATTATGATTTTTTAAAAAAAAATAATTATGTATCTCCTTTAGATATTATTTAATTGTATTTTACAATTCAAAATATCTAATACATGACACACAATCACCAACTCAAAGTGAGATGCATTATTTTCTATATCAAACCATTTCAAATATTAAAAAGGAAAAAATAAATAATAAGTGCTAAGAACTTACAAAGTGGAGACATCTTAATTTCCATCAATTTTACCTATCAAATAATTTTTTAATGATAATTATCTATTAAAATTCCTTTTCAAATATAAAGACATAAATTATTTAATAGACATATATTATCACAACTTAAATATATGTTTTACTATAAGATTATGTAATATTTAATAGTCCATGTAAAATTTATTTTCTCTTACAAATATCAATTTCTAATATAATTGTAATAGACATTGACTAATATCAATTTCTAATATATTCAATCAATGTTTAAAATGATAACATAGATTAATTGTCATTTACCTTATTCTAAGTATTTTGTTATTCAACAAGTGCTCCCTAATGACTAATACTTGTCTTTTTAGTATTGTAATTAATTATTGAATATTTTATAACCATCACACTACTAAATGAACCCTTAAAACTTAAATTATTACATAATAATAATGTAACACAATTTAATATGATTAGTTTTCTTCAGATTTTAATAATAATAGATCTAAACTGTTGAAGCCAATCTAATTGTCAACAATTAAATTTCACAATTTAAAAATTTGAAAAAATAGTATATAAGCTTTTAAAAATAAAACAAACATAATAAAAAACTGTTTACTGTTAATTTAGTCTTTAGTCTTTATCATGTATCCTAGTATTTTTTCCTATGTCCATGCCATGGTGTGGTGTGATCAAATTTTCTTATGGGGATATAAAAATACTCTTTATTTTACAAGAACAAGTTATAATGGGTTTTTTTAACAAAAACTCCCCAAATTGATAAAGACTTCAGAGTTAACAACGTCTAATAGTACACTTATTCAATTTTTTTACAAAACCATCAAACCAGAGGACTAGCAATTCGATTTCCCATGCTCTGGAATATGAGTATATTCATAGTCCAAATGCACAAAGGCACGTTGTATATGAGGAAGAGACTCTAATTTTTCTTGAAGTGATTCTCCAATTTGGTGAGCCTCTTGAAGGGGCATGTCTCTGGATAGCACAATATCTACCTCCACAAAGTATTTGTAATACCCAAAAGTGTAAGCTCTCACAGTATCAATATACCTTATTTCCTTGTGGTGATTGAAGCACAGGCATGTAAGCTTCTGTAGATAATCAGGAGGAGCTGTTTTCCCAATCAATGAGTTCAAACTATCCAACACTATAATGGACCATATCTTGACTATATAGAGCCATAGCTGAAACCAGAAATACCATGGTCAGATTCATCATTCATATCATTGTTTTTATATCATAAGATTGAAGAAATACAAAATGGGTTGATATTGTTTGTAATTTTTAAATTTGATTGCGTGAGAAATTTTAATCATCAATATTTCAGATCATATTTTTAATCTTCTCTTTTTTTGAACTTTCTTGATTCTCCATAACAAATCATAAAATATGATCTAAAAGTTTGATGATAAAAATTTCTCGCACAATCAAATCTAAAAATAACGAAGAATATTCAAACGAATTGTAAAAATCTAATAGTATTAATAAATTGATTTGCTTACCAAGATTGCTACAGCAGGGTCTATCCACCAAAAGACTTTGTTAGCTAGAATAGCAGCCAGGAGGCCTATCACATTGGTGATGATATCAGAAAGATGGTCTTGAGCATATGCCTTCAGAAGCTCATTTTTGAAAGATTGGCAGTAAATTGCAAGCAATGACTTTACAAGGATGATTGATAGCATGAAGCCAACCACCCATTTTTGTTTATTTCCATCTAAAGAAAACCCATGTTCCTGCACAAAGTCAGACATAAAAATTAGTAATATAAATTGTTCAAGTGAAAAAGAATAAAAATTGTTGTGGCAGATTTTATTTTCATAGTGTAATAATAGACTGCAACATGCATGAATAATCCTATGAAGCCAAGACAAACATATGAACTGTGAGCATCACCAACTTAAAATTTAATTATTTAAATTTGTAAATGATTTATTGGAAATAACTATATAAACAAACAAAATGGTTGATGGCCAAGTTGGTAGGGTTGGTAGAGAGTCTTTCATTTTGAACTAGCAACCATGTGTGATGTGTGTGTTTTTTTTTCGTTGGAAGAAAAATCTTCATTTTGGTTGAAGATACAATAAAATTTAACTATGCTAAATGTTTTTAGTTTTATGGAATCTTAATATTAAATATTAGTAAGATTTGATTGTATGTTTGATATTTAAAAGTTGAATAATGTAATTTAAAAAAAATAATCTGTTAGCCCATTCTATTTTGTGTGAGTATCTTCAGTACATTGTTTTAATATATAATTTTGATTAATTTAGTTTTTTTATTGATTTTGTATTTAAATTTATATTCAAAAATATCATTTTCCTAAATTATTGAGAAATCTTTTAGATTAAATAATATATTTTTTCCAATTTTTTTCTTGTTTTTTTTAGTTATTTTGAGTTTTGATAATTTTTCTATTGTTTATCCTCTTTCTTCTTTTTTCTCTAAATGAATTCTTTTTTAGAATTCATCATTATTTTAATTTTTAATTTTTAACTTTTAATTTTTAATTTCTTGTTTCTTACCTCCTTCATACTTTATAAGGATATATTTGCAATCTAATTTATTACTTTATTCATGGATTGTGGAAAATTAGAACTAACTATTTTACCAAGTTGTTTAACTTTTTGTTATATCTTATAACAATATTTTTTTTCTTGGTTCAAGACTATAAGTGTCTCTGTGACCCAATTCAAAGCAACTAGTGTAGCCTTGAACCATTATTTTCAAAATTAACTAAGTTTAAGTTGTGTGCCTACCTAGGACCTATGTAAAAGGATTGAAATACAATAATTTTCCATCCTTGGAAATACTCAGAATCACTTGCATCTTTGTTTTAATCACAATTTGCATTACCTCTTATATCAACAAGTGACAAAACCTAGTACTTGCACCAAGTCATTCTAATATTCATTACATATTGATCATTGCAAGCATTCTCAAGGGAGCTTATTATTATTTTACTATATGATTGATGATTATTTATACACCTATTCCATGCATTGTTTGGTGTGTTTTCTAAACTTTTAATGAATCAATAAATGATGCTTAACCAATGTGAAAGGGAAAAGTTAGTACAATTACACACTCTCAATTAGAAAGCTCCAGCCATATTTTTCAACAACTTGAGTTTCAATTTGCAAGTTCAGTATAAGAAAATATTTTTTTTATTAATACCAAAGTTTTGAAGACTTGAGGTTCAAGGTTGATCAAAAAATTTGAAGCTAAACTTCAAGGATACAAATTTGTGGATCAAAGCTATAGATGTTGGGTTTGATCGAGGTCTACATACATTTATAGATTTCATAGAACACAATCATTTTCATCTTGTCATTTCAAATATAGTCTTCTATTCTAGATATCAATATTATATAGTACAATTTATTTAGTTTCTTTCTCTTCAACATTAAGATACACATCTCATATCATATATTTTATTTATATTTCAAATCCAATTTAGGTACATGCTTTGATATTTGACCCATTTATCTATGTAAATTTTGACATTGACTGATTAGCCTAGATCATTACTTTTGTTAATATCATTACATATGATGTAGGAGTATTGGGGGGTGTAAGAGAAATCTTTATAACAATTGGTGTAAATAGCATAATTTAAATTCAATACCCCTTCATGTACCACAAGTAGCCTTCTTTCCTTTGAAATCCTTTGAACCCCACTCCCACAAAACATTGAAGTCCCCCGTTTGGAGAAATATCATGAAAAAGGTGACTCTCACACATGTGAAAATGCTTTCTATTTTATGTAGTATTTTTTTCTATGAAACACAATCCTTGCAAAAATATCTCCTCAATTCTTAAAAGATCTTGCTTTGGAATGGTTTTTCTACTTGCCTAAGTATTCAATTGTTCATTTTCAACAATTGGTAGATGCATTCTTGCAATTTTTTTAAAATGATATTGGGCCACAAGTTACATTGACTGATTGTTTGCATTGCAAACAAGGTGCTAAGGAAAAATTGACTAATGTTATTGGTAAATATCAATATATTTGTATTCATGAATTTCTTATCCTATTCTTGATGTTGACATTCAAGGGTTTTTATTTAATAATTTATAATAAGATATTAGAGATTTTATTTTTACTTTTTCAATATAATCTTTCACACACTTGCGCACATCACCACACCAATATCAACTTGCGGTTAATCAATATGAAGCTTCTTCATAATTGAATCTTGTTGGTTGGACTAAAGGTGCTCATCAAACATACCAAGGATTTGGAAAACTAAGCAAAAACTTTATTAAGATCAATAGAAATAATTCTTCCAACCATATTGATAATCAAGTTGTAGCCATGACACCCCTTATTGTAGTTCACTATTCTTTTAAGGCATTCAAACCTTGCAACTTCACACCCCTTTTCAATTCTTTGCATAGCATCATGCTTCAATTGATTAATAATAATTTGATGAATCTTACCCCTATCTATCCTATAGACACCTCAAAACCTTTACCACCTTATTTTAATTCCAAAGCCTTTTTAAAATACCATAGTCAACTTGAGTATGAAATGAATAAATGTATGTGTCCAAAGCATGAAATTCAAGACTTTATTGATACTAATACTATAGTGTTGGATGGTTTAAATGTTAAAGGGATTTAATATGTTGCACGAGCTAATCAAAACTTGCAAATCTTACCAATCCTTTGCCTTCCATTCAATCAATATTGTTGAGAATAAAAATAATGGATATATATGAATTGATGACATATCCAAAAAAGCCAACAATACTATGAATTTGATAGACCAAGATAAAACTAAGCCTAGACGTGAACCTAACATTAAGTTTACACAACAAACTTATGGTGAATGTTATCAAATATATCTTTTCACACAATAATTACACCATGACACATGATAAATTTAATGTCTCGATCAAGGTACATGATGGTTTCACTTGTTTCACAATAGGTTCCATCACCTTTCATGTAGAAGTTGGCACTAAGTGCTTAGATGCTAATTTTTCTATTATTCCCACCTTAGATCAATTTCATGTGAAGTCAGGTCAACCTTGGTTCACATCCATGAAGGTAGTCCCTTCTATCATTCATACGTGTTTGAAATTACCTCATAATTGACAAGTTCTGAATATACATCATAGTCTTTTATAGCCTTTATCCAACTATGGAAACTACACACTTGATTACTTTTGGCTTCAAAAACCTCAATGACTTAAACCTTTTGAGGACATATTATTCCAATCCTATCAAAAGATTAAAGCCAATAGAATCTTTGACTTATCCTTAGGCAATCCTTTGGGAGCTTCTTTAAATGCTACTACAAATAATCCTTCATCATGTATAGATATATAAGTGGCTCTTCCTGCCTCGTAGGTCATGAATGCACCACATCTTAGATAATGACTCCTCCCTACTCATAATATTCCTCTTATATATGTTGTGGTTCTACCTACAAAATATTATAATGGACAAAGAGGGAAATTACCAGAATCTCCTATCTCCCAATTTTTGGTGGTTCCTTCTACCTAGATAAAAGGAATAAAAGTAATCAATGTTGAGTGATCTTCAACCTTCTTCTAAAGCTTAGAGTCTTAATAAAAAAATTAGAGTGAAAGAATGCAAAAAAAAAACATTGCGCTAAGGCTCATGAGCTTGCTTCTAAGAGTAATTCTTCTTCTAAGTAGTTGAATGCTGCTTTTATTCCACCTTCTCATCCATCACCTAAGCCTAGAGCTTCTAGGAACCTTACATTGTCCAACCTTGCTGCAAGTTGAACTTGTCAATTCCAAGTGAAACTTATTATTCTCCTCCTATTAAATATAATATAGTGACTAATCTATATGATGACGATGATAATGTTGAAACCATTGAAGAAAATGTACTGTCCTAAAAAGTTAGCATCCATTATTGGTGGCTTTAGGACCTATTAGATCCCATTTTAGTGAATTCAAGATTCGAATGTCTTTATTCTTGATTTCCTACATCTTTCATTTTCTCTCCCTGAAGCTTTTCACACTTACCAAGTTCCAGATCCACTTCAAAAGTAAGCATGTCGAGACTAGGTCGAACTAAGTTGGTCTTGTCTTGGACAAGGTCGATCCAAGTCGGCCTTTTCTTAGGACATTTTATTTTAGTGGGCTCTGGGCCCAATGCAAAGGTTTTTCTTCCTGATATTTATTTGTGGTTGACCCAACAATATTGAATACTAAAATGAGTATAAAAAGACATCAAGGCCGTTCATTTTGACATCCATTATTATCCATGATCCTAATCCATGACTATTATGTAATCCATTAATGGAGATTTCAAGAGAAAGTGCAAGGAAGATTTCAAGTTGCACAAAATTAAGGATCTGGATTCAATATTTAAAGGAAAGAAACCATTGAAGATCTCCAAGTCTCCATCTCTCCAAGAACCATTCAAGCAAAGACAATCTTCCCTAGTTGATGCAAGTTTCTCTCTCATGGCCAAGTAGAGAGATTCTCAAGCTAGCAAGAAGATCCATAAGCATATTGTTCATTCAAGATCTAGGGTTGGAAAGTGTTGATCCATTTCATTTTTGAAGACATCCTTGATCCTACCTTATTTACAAGAATCTTCGTGGGTTTATCGAATCCTAACATCCATCCAGAGGGTTTTCATGCAAGGTAAAACTTACATTTATCTTATTTATATTACTTTCCTTACGCAATTTCTATTTCATTTTAAGGTTGATTCCTATAAAGGGGCTTGACCAAGACAAGCCCCATTCCACAACCTTTTTCCTCTTTTTCTTGTGTACAAGAACATGTTTTTGGAGTTTCAAATCTAGATTTTAGGAGTTACAGAACTAGTTGTAGATCCTTCACAGATTTGCAGTCTCTAAGACAAGGTCAACTTTCTTGGATTAGGCCGACTTTTTTTGACATAGTCCTTTAGATCTAGAATTTTCACTGTCACAAGTTACAGGTGTAAGAGTGCTAGATCTAGAACCATTTCTGATTTCAACAACTTTGATACAGTGAAAACCAAATCTAAAGTTTACTTTGCCTCTTCCCTCTTCAAGGTGAATTCAATCGTCCTCTTTTTATCTTGCATTTACTTTCATGCATCATATTTGATATTATATTTTTTTAGTTGTTATTTTATTTATCATAGTATCAATTCCTTTTACACATATTATCACACACATTTACATCACACATATATTAGCACCACATAAAAGGGAAACTGAAGCTCAATTCCTTCACTCTAATTTGGATCTTGCATTAGCACCCATTCATCCTATTTGGATTGTGATAATATGATTTGTGTGAGGATGAGCCTTTAGGAGGATATTTCCCCTAATGTACAAACAATCCAATTTAGTGAGCCATCTATTCTTAACATTACTTTAGGTTCACCATTTTCAATTGTACATTTTGGTGAACCCAATTTATAAAATTTCTATTATGATTTTGGTGTTAGATTCCATTTCTTTCAATTACATAGATATATCTACTTTGTATGCATTTCTATTATATCTTTGCTACATTGTATGCATTCATATCTAGTTTGAATTTGATAGTTAATGTGCTTGTTCTAAAAAGACTTTCTTTTTGCATATTTCTCTCAAATCTCATAATTGCATTGCATTTCTCTTTCCTTTCATTCCTTTGTGCATGAGTGTTATCACTTTGAGTGCAACCTATAGCATTCCTATTAGAAGAATCTGTAGACTTATGGGTGCCTTTGATCCCGAACCCTCCTTTCCTAGGAATCTTGACGAGAATAACATGTATCTTAATGATATCAATCCTATCATGGAGAATAAATATTATCATTCTTCTCATGATGAAGATGAATTCTTAAGGGTTCCTCCTAAAAAGTCCAAAAAATTTCTTATGATTTTGAAAAGTTTGAACAATGACTAGCTCAAGAATACCACAATCCTAAAGCCCCTTTGGTTGTACAAGGAATAAGGAAACTTATTCATAATGATGAACATGGTGTTAACATATTGCATATAATCTCTCATCTTGTTCATACCAATTCCAAACCTCTTAGGGATTATGCTCAAGATTTAGGCCTCACTCCACATACTACAAGTGTTGAAGCCTCCTAGCCTATCTCTACTTCCATTCCTCTTGTGTCCACTTTTACTCCACCTATCATAAAAAATTCAGTCCAAAATTCCAATCCTACACATGTGAGTTTTCCTAATCCTATTCTTCCTTCTCTTCCTTCAAGTGTGCCATGTGTTTCATTGAATTCATCCATGCCCACTTACCATAATGTCCCTTTTTCCTATTCAACCAATCCTCCCATTTCCAACAATATTTGTAACATTTCTCATGTTTCTCCTCCCACCATTTATTCTACCAATTCTACCATTAATAGCTTGGATCAAACTGTATCCTCTTTGAAACAACAAATTGCCTCCATACCTAGTCCAAGTTTAACATTCCTACTTGTGATATTTCTAGTCCTTTGTCTTTGGATATCATCTGTCCTGTTATCCCACAAAACATTGAGAATCCTCATCTTGAGACCTATAATGGTAGGGGTGATCCTTTGACTCATGTTAAGCCTTTTCAAACCTTGTGTAGTGATTTCTCTCATGACCATAGGTTCATTGAAAAATTGTTTACTAGAACCTTTTGGGACAAGGCCTTACAATGGTATTGTTATTTGCTTCCTTATTCCATTGATTCCTTTCACAAGCTCGCTAATACTTTCATTCAACAATTTCAAAACAACATTGGTCCTCAAATTTGTTTGAATGATTTGATGCATTTAAAGAAAAAGTTAGTGACTTCGTTGGTATATTTAAGCATTTGCATTCTCAGATTTGTTATCTTGTTCCTGATGTTGATGTGAAATGAATTTTCATTACTAATTTACAAAAAGACATTGGAGATAAGATTCTTCTTTATGATTTCTCTTCCTTTTCTCAATTGTGTGCAGTGCTTCATCATTATCAACTACAAGTGAGTCAATTTGAGAGCACCACTCCAATGGATCCTATTCCCATTGATAAGAGTGATCCTGCATCCAATTTCAACAAATTTTAGAAATTGAAAACCTCTATCAAAATAAAAAACTCATCCAACATTGTTGATGAGAAAGTGGAAACAACATCCAAAGGTGTGGCTCCCTTTTCATCTATTTTAAAACCTTCTCATAATTATACTGATCTTTTTAAACCTTTGCACAATGTGATGTTGAATTTAATTAATGCTAATGTGTTAACACTTCCTCCTATCAAACCCATTGACACGTCCAAACCTCAATCCAAATACTTTGATGCCAAATCCTTTTACCAATATCATCGTCACCTGGTTATGATACTAAAAAATGTTTCCTCTTGAAAACTATTATCCAAGATCTTATTGGTTCCAAGGTAATATCTTTTGATAGTTTTGATGATCAAGGAAACAAATCTGTGGCACCTCCCAACCAAAATTTTGAAATCTACACCAATCCTTTGCCATCTCATTCAACCAATACCATTGACTGACCTTCTTCTTCCCAATGCATTGACTATGATGAAAAAGTTGATGAATCCAATCATGTTGTTAACCAAGTTGAGAAAGTCAAACCTCAACCTCCATCTTAGCCTTGGATCACCTTTGATCCTACAGAGACTATTAAAGCACCTGATGGTCCTCTTTTAATGCAGTCAAGGTTGGTGGATCCAATTAAGGACTGACCGACCTTGCAACCAAACCAATATGCAACGAAAATACACAACAACAACAACAGATCTAAAATAAAATAGAAGTCTTTATTCATCAAATCATCGATTACATGCAATGTGTGTTAGAATAATAAGTAGAAAAATACAAATATTAACACACAGAAGAGAACACAATAACACAATGTTTAACGTGGTTCACCCAATCCTTGGACTACGTCCACCAACAACGAGTCCAATATCTTTATTATTATCTAGTGATTACAATCTGAAGCCTGCAACTCAATACCACCACAGGAAGTTACAAAATCCCTCATACAATAAATCTCCAACCCTAAGCCCTTTTACAAGTATTTTTGACTTAACCTAATTAGGGCAAAAAATACTCCAACTAATAGAAAATTGATGGTCGACCCTTTACAATATTATTAAGTCATTGTTGGCATCGAGGGGCGTTGCCCCTTGACCCTACCCTCCCCACAAGGGGCGCTGCCCCTTGACCTCGTCAGGGGCTTTGCCCCTTGACCCCTCCTGGGGTGCTACTCCAGGACCCCGCAAGGGGCTCCACCCCTAGACTCAAAGATTGGGGGCACTGCCCCTAGTCCCCCATAGAAAAGTCTATGGGGAAACTGTGTCGAAAGAACCTAAGTTTGATTAGCCTCCACATACATAACAATTTTTCCCCCTTGGAGACTGATCAAACTCCACAACAATATCAATGTGTCAGGCTGTAAGGCCATCTCGGTTACGGTCAGATACAAAGCAAATAATAGTCTACAAGATCTCATAGGATCCAAATCTTTTCCACAACATCAGTATTCAACTACCCAGGTTTGCAACACACTACACATTGGTAGGCACCTAGGAAAGATCTAAACTTGTACTCAAACTTCCAAGCAATCTTCCAGCTCCTAAGCTCGTAGGCTACTAACCTTCCTCCCACTATCTTCTCTGCCTAAAAAACTACCCAAGCATCCTATAAATATTGAATCCCAACCACAAGTCAACTGATGAAACAATAAACCCTTACAAACCAATATTAAATGCTAAAACATCAGTCGGCTCTCACATAGCCTTACAAAATAAATAAACTCTCAAAGATGGCCCCAACGATCATTAGATCCACATAGAAGAATGCAACACACCAGATCTAGGTCCCCACACATCCAACGGTCAGTCCATAACTTGAGGAGCACGACCCAAATCAATGAAACCAGTCGGCCAAGCTGATCCATTCAAAACAATCCAATCGGTAAGCAAGAACACCGAGTGACAGAGGAAATAACTGAGCATCAGTCAACTGACCATGCCAAGTATGACTGAGCAATGCAGTTATTATCAAGCGCCAGTGAACCGATGCCTTTAGTTACCGAGCGTTCTTCAGAGACCAAGCACTCCGGTAACCATAGAAACTGAGCAACCAGTCCCCCAAACCGAGCAAGTACTCCATCAAACCAAGATCAAAACTAAAAATCTACCTTCAAAGACAAACATATTTTTGGTTGATAGAGGATTGCCAAGAATCCTAGGATGCTCTTGCATCATCTTTACATTGTCACAAATGTTAATGGCCTTCCTACCTATGGTGCCCTTATTGATCCCACTTGCATGGTGAATGTGATAATTGAAGAACATATTTACAATAAATAATTTCAAAAAGATTTTTATGATAAATATGATGTTATGATTCAAACTTGCAATGGTTCCCTTTATCCTTCCCATGGTTCCATATCATTTCTTGTTGAAGTTGGTGGTAAAACCATAGAGGCTACCTTTACTATCATATCAACTTTTGATCAATTCCAAGTCAAACTTGGTCTTCATTGGTTTGCCTCCATGAAAATATTGGCTTCTACTATCCATAAATGCCTTAAATTCCCTCATAAGGGAGAAATCAGCCTTTCGTTCCTTGAGAATCAGTTGACCTTGAGTTCTTTTGGCCTTCCATGTCTCAACCAACTCAAACCCATACTAACCATATCTTTGTTCAAAAGTGTGTGCCATGTGACCATACAGATTTTTCATTGATGGAAACATATATCTTTGGCATGGGCACTAGTTTTGGCGATGATTTTTGCTAAGATGGATAAGTGAAAAATGTCTAGGTTCAAGAAGGATTTACAGTGTACAGTCAGATATTTTTGGTTAGCGAGTACAGAGGATTGATCAGATGGATACAAAACTTTAGGAATATGATATATATAGTATATATAAGATTATTTTATGGCCACAAGTATTGGTATGTGATGTAACTTGAGTTATAGTGTTATATAGTGGCACATGTCCAAGAAAATAGTGATACTGAGCAATTTTGGGTAATCACTATGTTTGGCCCGATAGATTAAATTGTTTTAGAAATTTAATCATCTGGAATTAGATGGATGAAATCAAAGGATATAAATCTTGGATAGCGTGTTCTAATTTTGTGTTTGGATATATTTATGGACATGTTTGGTTAAGTCCTATTGGAGCTTACTAGGATAAAGAATTATGATGGTATAAAGGAAAATATCTTGGGATGCGAAGTGTGTGTTGGTGATAATGGTTATGTTATGATGTATGAGCATTGTTGTTGAATATTAGAGCAGAGAAGATGTGAAATTTCATTGGAAATAATCAAGCATATTGATGCTAAGTATAGTTCATTGATATTTATGTAATATCTTTTATGTATTGGATAATGAGTCCTTAAAGGTGGATTTAACCTTTTTGTATTTGAGAAGTGAGCTCCCTTTTGTTGTTACCAAATCCTAATAGGGTTGAAGACCTTTAACGGTGCTAGTCCTCTAACAATTACTTATATAATGGATGTATTATATTGAATCTTAATAGTGTTAGGTCTCCTAATAGGGTCACTTTTATACTAGTACATTATCTTGTGGGTACCATCCTCACTAGGGTTTTCCCTTGGCTAGTGTTTCCTCAAGAAAAAATGATTGTGTTATGAGTTCTCTTATGGTGTATGGTTTATTATGCTTTATCAATTCTATTATTGCATGGTATTTTTGTAAATTTTTTAATTTATTTAAAAGTGCTACAACACTGATTCACCCCCCCAGTGTTGCTTGATCCTAATAGTCCTTTTCTCATACCAAGCCTATAAGGTCTGCAAGATTTTTGAACTTAGAAAACCTAAGGATGATTTTAGACATGGACTTCTTCCTACACCACCTATACCTCCTTTTAATATTTCTTATATGCATACTTATCAACCCATCTCTCAACCTACTATGGTTCCTTCCAATCTTCCTCCTATGGAAGAAAATGACCCGATGTTGATTGATCCTACCCCAAACCAAATTTCTAGTGAAACCAAATGAAACTATCATTCTCGTAATTGTTGTCATAAGCATCATTCTAGAGACCATCAACGTGCTTCTCAAAATATTACTTCACCTTATACACCTCCTCATGCTTCTCTTCCCTTTGACCAACCTATGCTTGAGCCCATGGAGGAAGGAAATTTAAACAAGATTAGAATGAACAAACATGATGATGCTATTTTTATCTTAGATTATATTAAAATTAATTTGGATGAAGAAGATACCCTTGATGATGATATTCTTGATGCTAACAATGATATTCATGCTAGTGATTCTGATGACTATTAGATTATTTATATTGATTATGATTTACCAACTATGCTTTCACAATAGTTATCTATCACTCCTAGTGACAAACAAAGTGACCTATCTTCACAATAGGGTCCTTGTTTGGAACTGGCTATTGTTCCATATGTTGTGCTTGATCTTGCTCCTCTTGTGAGTTTTCTACCTTCCCAAAACATTATAGACTGAGATGGGGGGAAGGTGATACACTTGACTAGCTCCTCTTGTGTGGTGGATTTTGTGTGTTTGGCTATTGTAATGTGCTTCCCATGTGGTGTGCTTCTTGTTATATGTTTTGTTTAGATTTCTTTAAACAACTCTTATCGCTCCATTGGCACAAGGTGATAAAGGAATCAAAATGTTAAACATTCTTCTATTTGTATCTCTCTTCTTCTTTACATGTTACATATTATATTGCACCTATGTGATTGTTCGTAAATATGCCTTTGTGTTGTCTAATTGGGTTGATGCAAAATGGTAGTTACCTATTATTTTTGGTCGCCATGATGTCAGTCCAAAAATATTTTTCTTTATAACTCTTACGTTCTTTTCTTCCATTATGCTTGTAGTTCTACTATCTTTGGGGGATGATGAGATTTCATTTTGACATAATATTTCACATATTATCATAGGATCATATTGAATCCAGAGTTGGTAGATCAGTTCTATGCTCTCTTTTGTCATGTGCTCATTTCCCTTGATCTGTCCTTTCTTGGGGGCATCTCACAGTGGAAATGGTTCTCGTGGATGCATGCATGTTGTGTTAAAGAAATTTATCCTATTAAGGTATTTGTAATTTCTTTAACATGGGGGCATACACTTTTCTCTATGTTTCACATTTTGTACACACACACTGATTCAATGCTACTTTGCATTTGGTCATTTGACTGACCACCTTTTGGATCCCTTAATGGATACACTTTCATTAAGGACAAATCCCTAAGGGAGCTTACCTTCCCTTAGGACATATCATCTTTTGGATCCCTTAATGGACAAATTTTCCTTAAGGACATATCCTATTTTTTTGATCCCTAAGGAATCTTACCTTTCCCTTAGGATAGGTTGTTCTTTTCCAAATCCCTTATTGGATACACTTTCCTTAAGAACATGCCCTTGATAGATTGAACTAGCATAACACAACTTTATAAAAATTTCAATTCCATCTTTTGTGATGCTTTCTTGATGTAGTTCACAATAAGATAATCTCTCTCTCTCTCTCTCTCTCTCTCAAGAAGTGTCTCTCTTATTTTGGTTTTGGATTTAATGAGGACTTAAATCACTTGGGGGTTTTATGTTTCTTTATCTCCTTGACCTTGACGAGATCATCCTTTGTATTTGATCTACTTTACCATGAGAATAATCTTGTCTCATACTCCTGCTAAAGTGGGGGCTAAATGTACCATCCTAAAAAGTTAGCACCCAATATTGGTGGCTTTAGGACCTATTAGATCCCACTTCAGTTAATTCGATATCCGAATGTCTTTATGCTTGATTTCCTGCATCTTTCATTTTCTCTCCCCAAAGCTTTTCACACTTCCCAAGTTTTGGATTTAATTCAAAATTAACCATACCTGGACAAGGTTGACCCAAGTCAGCCTTATCCTAGGGCATTGCATTTTAGTGGGATCCAGGACCAATGCATAGGTTTTTCTTCCCAATATTTATTTGTGGTTGGCCCAACAATATTGAATCCCAAAATGACTATAAAAGGACATCAAGGCCTCTCATTTTGACATCCATTATTATCCATGATCATAATCCATGGCTATTGTGCAATCCGTTATTGGTGATTTCAAGAGAAAGTGCAAGCAAAATTTCAAGTTGTCAAATTGAGGATTTGGATTCAATATTTGAAGGCAAGCACCCATTGAAGATCTCCAATTCACCATCTCTTCAAGATTCATTCAAGCAAAGGAAATATTCCCTAGTTGATGCAAGTTTCTCTCTCATGCCCAAGTAGAGGAATTCTCAAGATAGCAAGAAGATCCACACACATATTATTCATTCAAGATCTATGGTTGGAAAGTGTAGATCCATTGAATTTGTGAAGACATCCTTGGTCCTACCTTCTTTATAAGAATCTTTGTGGGTTTATCAAAACCTAACATCCATCTATGAGGGTTTTTCATGCAAGGTAAAACTTACGTTTATCTATTTCATATTACTTTCCTTATGCAATTTCTATTTCATTTCAATTTTGATTCCTATAAAGGGGCTTGACCAAGGCAAATTCATTTCCAAAATATTTTTTCCCTTTTTCTTATGTGCAAGAACAAGTTTTTAGAGCTTTACATCTAGATTTTGGGAGTTACATAACCAGTTATAGATCCTTCACAGATTTCATTAGATTTGGATTCTTGAGGACAAGGTAAACTTTATTGGACTAGGGTGACTTTGTTCAACATAGTCCTTTGGATCTAGAATTTTTACTGTCAGTTCATCACAAGTGTCAGAGTGCTAGATTCAAAACCATTTCTAATTCTGATAGCTTTGAGATAGTCAAAACCAAATCGTAAGTTTACTTTGCCTCTTCCCTCTTCAAGGTGAGTTCATTCTTCCTCTTTTTTATATTACATTTACTTTCATGCATCAAATCTGATATTACATTTTTTTAGTTGTTATTTCATTTATCATAGTATCAATTCCTTTTACAAATATTATCACACACTTTTACATCAGACATACATTAACAACACATAAAAGGGAAAGTGAAGCCCAATTCCTTCACTCTCATTTGGATCTTGCATTACCACCCATTCATCCTATTTGGCTTGTGATAATATGATTTGTATGAGGGTTAGCCTTTGGGAGGACATTTCTCCTAATGTACAAACAATCCAATTTGGTGAGCGATCTACTCCTAACATTACTTTAGGTTCACCATTTTTGATTGTACATAAACTAATGATGATTTTTATATTACATTTTCCAAATATTTTTAACTTTAGCTCCTAGTGACAGACACTATGATCCATCATTAGAGTGATATGTGTTTATCACTAGACATAGATCCTTCTATCTTACTATTCATAGCTCCTTTGGAATGTTTTTAATCAATTTTTAAATGGTGTTGAGAAAGATTGGGAGGTGGATAGTTTGCTAGACTAGCTCGTTCATGCTAAAGATTATTTTGTGCATTCTTGCTTGCATGTAATGTAATATATTGTAATGTTATGCTTGATACACCTTTGTGTTTTTTAAGATCTCTTTGGATGACCCTTGTTGCTTTGTTGGAACAAGGACACACAAGTACCAAACATGTCATAATATTCCTCTATTTGCATCATCATCCTTCCATATGTTGTATACATGATGTGCTCTTGTTTTAGACGTGCTTTTATGTTGTCTACTTGGGTATGATGCAAAGAGTTGAGATCTTTTTTGTGTCTTCAATGTTTACTCCAAAAGAACTTTTGTTCATTTTATGTACTTTTCTTCTATTGTATTTGTAGTTATACTATATTTGGAGATTATGTCAATTCATAACAATCATACTTGATATACATGATTAATTTGATGTGCATACTAATTCCAAATGATGGATCCCTTATGCTCTATTTTATGTCTTGTGACCATCACCTTTGATTTTCCTATGTTTGAGGGCATTTCACTATTAAAATGTGTTTGTCTTTTGGATGCATGTATGCTACCTTAAAGTATTTTCTCTTGGTAAGGTTTATGTAATTTCTTTAATGTGGGGGTATACACTATGCTATATGTCAACTATACTTTGCGCAGACACCATGAGATTGGTTCTTACAATTTGAACACACACCAAAATGTGTTTGGTGCTATTGCAACACCTATTTTGAAGTCACATTTTTTAGATTACCTAGGAAAAAAAGTTTTATTTTTTAATCTTTGTGTTTGGTGTGTACTGTAACACCTATTTTGCAATCACTTTTTTTTCAAATTATCTAGATTTTTTTTTACTTTGTAATCTTTAGCAATAATCATCTAGTATAATGGAAATATCTAGACTTGTTTGACTAGATCCTTTCTATAACATGACTCCTAGTAAGAAACCCTTGCAAGACCTAGAAGTTGAATGCCTCTTCTCTTGTGGCTACTAGTAAGAATTCCTTACTAGACCTAAATGAAATACCCTTCTTTGTTCTCACACTCTAGGTTTATGTATAACCTATATCGATCATGTTGTTCCTTTTATCTTGATATTTTAGTTGGATAAGATCCTATGTCCTGGGGGCTTGTTGTGATCTTTTATTTTTAAGATCTTGATGAAAATAATCCTATGCTATACTGTACTTCACAAATAGTATGAGGGTAAGGTCATAATCTTGTTAAAGTGGGGGATGAATGTAGTGTTTTAAATTGTGTCCCTCAACAATTTCACATTCATTTTGGGCTCACTTTTGTGGGTTTCCTTCATGAACTTGATGCTAAATCTACAAGCCTAGCTACTTACAATCTTGAGTTTACTGAACTTGGTTTTGGCTTATAATGACAAGACTATGGTACCTAGAGAAATAGTCCTCCTCAACCAAAACACCTGGCACTATAGTGTAAACTTTTCAGGTCCAAATTTACAAATTTGATGGTTGGAGAAATGTAGATTCCTAATGTTGGCCTTCTTCAAAATTTAAACCAAAAAAGTGTGAGTTGTTTTTAAATACAACCCATCCTCCAATTTAAAGATCTCTCTACAAGCCTTCATTCTCCTATCGCTCCAATTGAGGAAAAAACTTAGACATTGCAAGACACTTATTAAATCCTATTATGAAACATCAAGATTTGTGGAGGCTTCAAGGTAATAAGAAAGGTATCACTTGCCAATTCAACATTTCTTATAAGGTTTCAAACCTTTTCCTACCAAGAGTAACCTCTCTCAATCATATCATATCTATAGGGCAAGTTAATTCCTACTTGGGAGTTGACTCAAGGAATGTTCTATTATACATCACAATATTTTCCCTCTTTTCTATGTGCAGGTTCCATATCCAATAATTACAAGTTATAGAATTGTAGAGAGCAGGCTGAGATGCACAATTCCAATTTTCCTACTTGGTTTAGACTTCCAAATTTGCCTCTCTAGTATTGGGATAAGTCTTTCTTTGAGTCTATTGGAAATTCTATTGGTAGGCTCATTATGGATAATACTTCTTGTCTAATCTATGATCACCCTACTTTTTCTAGCATTCTTATGGATATTGATACCTCAAAAAGATTTTCCTAGAGAGGTTGTCTTCATTGTTGGGGATAGAAAACAGTCTCACATTCTTGACTATAAGGGTCTCCATTTTCAATATAGGAGATTTTTTTCTATTTTTCACTTGATTGATTATTGTCAAAAATCTTGTCGTAATGATGCAACTTGGTGAAAAAATGCTCTTTTGAGCATCTTGCCATGGGATAATTTTTTAATCTTGAGGATGATTCTGTGGATGAGAATTTTGTCTTGAAGGTCATACCTACTTTTGAGATTCCTAATGGTTCAAAGTTGGTTTCAAAGTTTGTAGAAACTTTTTTAATTCATGATAGTCATATTGAGTAGTTTGTGAATTCAAATTTACCTCAAGAGCCTAATGTGGCTTGTCCACTTGATTATTTGGGTATAATTTTTTCTATAAACTCTCTTCCTCCAAATCCTTTGGCAGATGTTCCTCCTGCTTCCCCTTTCTCAATTCATTTGGAGGATGATCTTTCTTGGGTGGTTGTGCAACATAGGAAGAGATGTCTTGCTAAGCATAACCATGCCTCTCTACACCTAGTTAAAGGTTCTCATGGTGGTCAAAAGTTTCCAAAGGTGGTTTAGTTTCCATTATTTTTAACTATTTACAAAGGGTTTTAGGAGTGCTTCAAAACCTACTTGTGCTTGATTGGCTATTGGTTTGTAGAAATTGGCTTTCTTTTGTTTGGTTGATGGTTGTTGTTTGACATAACTTATCTTTTACATCATATTTTTTCTTTGTAAAAGGTTTTAGATCCCTTTAAAACCTGCTTTAACCTTAATAAAAATATTTGATCACCTATAAATAAATAAATAAAATCATTATTTTTTCTTTTAAATTTAACTTTTATATTAAACATGAAAATAAAAGTTTATGATATGAATTTAAAATAGGTAAACCACTCAAAACCCTTTCAATTAATTATTTTAAATAAATTAGTATATACATTAACTATTAAATATTAATATAATAGTATATTTTATTTGTGAATGTCTATACTTTCATTTGTGAATGATTTGTAGATGTTACTCTTTGAATGTAATCTTGTATCAACCTACCATTTTTTAAAGTATGTGTACTATTATAAATTTCTTAATTAATAGTTTGTTGATTGCATCTTCATAAAAAATGAAGTCAAATGTCAAATCTAATTTTACTTAATTAATGACTTAATGTTAAAGAATAATTTTATATAAAAATTATGCCATAGAAAAATAAATGTTAAAAATGAAGTAATTATTAAACTTATTTTTTAAAAATGTAAATGTGAAATTGAATAAGAAGATATAAGGAAAAAATGAGCTTGATTTTATAAATTAAATAAATAATTATAAATAAAAAATATAATTTATTAAAGTTAGTGAAATGTAAAATATATATATTAAGTTTGATTGAGAAATAAATAGTTTAACAAAAATATATAATTTATTTAATATTTAAAAAATTTAGTATTTTTCTAAAATATTTATGATTAAAATATTTAAAATATTAGCGTCTAATATATTCAATTGATGATGTACATAAAATATGATTTTAATTTTTAAAGAGATTATTTATAATTCCTTATATAAAAAAATGTTATGTAAATGTATTAATTTTATTTTCATGAATTCAAACCATTAAAGGAGTAAGATAACCAACTTATAAACTATTATATTTGGTCTTGTAAAATACAAAAAGTTATCATTTTCAAAATTAATTGTTCTTTTCATGATATGATTGCTAAGCTTCTTTCAAATTACATTAATATTTATTCTTATCTTTTGAATTATAGTAATTATTTAATATAATTAATAAGTTTGGGGAAGGGGGATAGAGGTGAAATTAATTGGAAAGAAATTTTTATTGGTATCTAGGAAAAAATGAATAAATACATATAATTTATTTTAGCTTATTTTTCTACTAAAATTTTGTAATGCCGAAAGCAAGAAATGAAGAAAAATTCTAAGACATAAATAGGACACTTATTGAGTCTATACAAAGACTCATGTTAAATTACAATGTTTCTATGGAGGTTACACTAACAATGGAGGTGTCTACAAACAAATTTATGAAGCTGCAAAAAGAGGATACAATAGAAATAAACAAGAGAGAAATCAAATATGGACAACTTTAGCCTTTAAATAAAATAAAAAATATTTTCTTGAGGGGTTTTAGATTTCCAAATGAAATATAATGAAAGGTATGTAGCTAAGACTTTGAAAATAGAACAATGAGTTGAAAATGGAGCAAGGTTTTATGTCAATTAAGAAGAAGAATTCACTGTGAAGCTTGTGAGATCAAGTGATGACATTTTAGATATTGCTCCACCTATTAGGTGGAAAGACATGGATACTGATAGTGATAGTAGGATCTGCTAATACTTTTTTAGATCTATGCATTGGATAGTTATATATGTTGTGTATATCATTAATATGGCTTTGTAGCTAGATGCTATGCCTAATCAAAATAGACAAACATGCTTATCGGATCTTTTGGCTTTAAGTATATCTTTTTAATTATGAATCAACGACCCTCTTTGGTTTGATATTTGCTACAACTGATATATGCAATTCTTTTCCTAAATTATCATTAATATAAAAAAATATATAATTAAGAATTATAAAATATTATCATATTATAAATTTAAAATTAATAAAAATAAGAAAATAATTAAATATATATAATTTGTGTAGGGTAATAAGGTCAAATAATTACCTTTGCCAAAAGTTCTTGAAAAGATCTTAATAATATTTGTAAGCTTAATATTGTCACTAGTGAAGCAAACACTACACCTACCTGTATAAAAAAAAGTGTTCAAAATATTAATACATAACATCAACATTTTAAGTATCATCTAAATCTATAAATTATAAAATATAATATTAAGCTTGGAGTTAAAAAATCACAAATTATCCATTATATATTTTCATGTGCGTAACTCCTTAAATTTATGTACATTTAGAAATGTGAGAACACTTGTTTCTCTTGAGTAAGTGAATATATTATTTTGCATACTTATTAGTTATCATAGCTTATTTTGGGTCACAAAATATTAAAATCCTTGTTTGGGTTTCAACTAGAGATTTAATTGTCTCATGAGAAATATCTTAATATCCTTAAAATGGTCAAATTTCCTAAGTTGCCTTGTTATGCTAGAATTTCTCAACTAAAATGTCTATTTCTTAGGCATTGTAATTTATGTTAAAGAGACAAGCTCTTTTGGCTCAACCATAAAATATGACTTCTATTGAGGTTGACCTCTCTAGGGATCTTGGGGATACAATTGATATTTGGATTGGTGAAATGAGGCATGAATAATGCATAATTTATCAAAACTTACCTAATACTTGGTGTTTTTGCCAATTCTTTGAGTATAAGACTCAAGAATACACTTTGGTCTCTTCTTGTATCAAGGACATTACTCAACTAGATGTTTAAATTTCATTTCGTATAAAAAATATGTTGGATGGTCTATTGCGATCTATCAAAAAGCTAATAAAAATGGTAATGGTGGTGTTCCATCTTATCTATCTAATAGCTCTAGTGGCATATCTCAAAAAAATCAAGGTACATTTTGAAAGTCTTAAACCATAAGGAAATATGTTATTTCCTCTCATAGAAAACACTTGGCAAGGTGAATAAGATAGAATTCACTCATACACCAATAGCGATGTTGATCTTATATTCTCATGAATTCATAATTATTTGTTGCATTTACCCATCTCCAATAGTTTAGTGGAGATCTCATCGCCTACATTGGTGGTTGGAATAAAGAGAATATTTTATTAAAGAAATAACTTCCTATCTCACCTTTCATTTGGATATGTAGTTTTCATTTATAGTAGTAGTTTTTGTAGGATGACTATTTAGCTTTGCATGAGATAGATAGTCAAGATCTATGACCCTCAACAATTTCTCATAAATTTCTTATCCTTAAATGCTCGAGGTTTGTTGAACCTCTCAAAAAATTGTGCATGACACTTGACAAATATTGTTAGGCCTAGACATTTTATATTTGCAAGAGGTAATTTTTAAATTTTTTTTTCTCTTTGTCATATGCCATATTATTTGGTTTTCTATTCATTTTTGTGTAGCAATAATGAATTGGGTTGAGGTGGTCTCACCACCTTTCTCTAACCTATTTTACATCAACACTTAATTAACTAACGATATGATCCACTAATTATACATTAATAACAATTCCTTTAGTATTATTAATTTTTATACCTTGAAATTTGATTATCTACCCTCTAAATATGGATAATAGGTTCAATTATGACTACTACTTAGATTTTGTGTAGGATTTTGATATGATTAAAATAACCTAAGATAAATGTGGGGCTTTTCCTATGCATTGGATATTTGGAAAAAGAGAGGCTTGACCTACTGTATGCATGATAAATTGGGGCTTTTTGATCCAATATTGGTCATTTCTATGATCATATAACATGGTCCTTGTGGAGTAACCTTAAAGTGAGGCTCAATAAGATCCTTAAGAAAATAAATTGTGTCATGTTGCCAATTTAATATTTATTTCATTTGCTAGCTATTTTCATTTCCATTTGTCATTGTTAATGTTGTCCTTTCATACCATTTTTTAGTATATTTTTGTCTTGATCGTCAACTTTACACATTTTCAACCTCATGTATATCTTTGGGAAGTAGCTTGCATATTTCCAATTGATAGTATATTTATATAATGCCACTACCATAAAGCTCTGTGAAGCCATTGCCACTTTAAAATGCAGTCCTCTTATTCAAAAAATTAGCTACATGTTACACAGGTTTATCACAAGAATTAGTGTGTTGATGTCCATACTATTTATGGGTACCAAATCAAATATTCACTTTCTTTCATCAGCTTATGTTAGTGAACAAATTTTCTGTCGAGAATAGATATACAAAATGAATCAAGATGTTCATAAAGAAAGACAAACAACACTAAAAGTAGAAGTTATCATTGAATTGATAACTTTCCTCTAAATTTTAGAGGTACAAATCCCTCTTAAAATATATGCAATGAGTAAAACATATGGTTTTCTTTTCACCAGAAAGTGGAAAAGGCAGATTAACATACCCATAACCATGGAAGTAGATGTAAAAGATCGATAGAAATGAAATGAATGGAGACAATTAATTCAAAGTTTAATTATCTACACCCTTGAACAACATTACACTGAAATTAAACATAGGGTTTTTTGTTCTGATATGATTGAATTACAAACACAAAGCTCTGAAATAAATTCATATCCACAATCTATTACAATAGAAAAGGCATAAAAAAATGATTGCAAAGGCTCAAAGTCCAACTACAATCAGAAGAAAAATATCAATAATTCAAAGATCACAAATATCAATTCCATCTCATTCATGCCTAAAACTAAGTTCAAAGATTGATAATATCTGTACAATAAGACTGTTCAAAAAACCCCTATAGAACAGGCTCCCCCTTTACAATGAAAAATTAGTAAATCCTCTTTTTCTTGTAGTTCCTGGACTTTCTAGAAGAAAAGAAAAAGAAGCCTTTTTTCGTGGCCAGAATTACAATAACTAGTTACATGGGATCATTATCCAGTTTCGTAACTTTTTGGTTTCTCATAAATGACTCTTGAAAAGATTATTAATTAATTCATTTTTACCTTTCATCTTTTCCTCTGGATGACTTTCTCCTTTGAGAGTCTTTATAATGTTATTTACAAATATCTTCCCATTAAAGTGCCATAACTGTATAATAAAGATAAATCATCAATTTTAAAATTAATGGCTGAGTAGTGTCTATAGAGATATAAAGTATACTTTACTTTATTGATCCTCTTTGCATTTTTGACCATGATTAACCTTCATACTTTAGCATGGAATCATTCTTGAATTTCTTGAAACTGACCATTATCTCAGGCATTTCTTCTTTAGCTGGTCATATTGTTGTTTTCTAGTGGAAAAAATCATTCTTTTTGACCAAATATGGAATCAGATACAACAAATATTCTTGTGGCCTCAAATATTACACTCTCAACATCTGAAGCTTGAATGGTGGTTAAAATCTTTACAATTTTACCCAATCCAATATATGAAATAGGATTCAATCTATCCAACCATTGATATGTAGATCCCACAACATTTTATCCCACTGTGCCAGCTAGTTGAGATAAATAACAATGAATGTGTTGTGCACAATGTTAAGAAATGATGAAGTCTACCATACGGTGGAGGAAATCTCACCGTATGGGCAGACCATGTACGGTTGAGACAATCTCACTATATGGTGAAGAGAGGTGCATAGTGAAGAGCTGTATGCATACAGTGAAGTGTTGCATTGGCATGGTGGAGATAAGACCTCACCAGTGATTTCACTGTACGGTGAAGGTGGTGATTCTACATTGGCATCCCAACGAAGGAAAAAGTGTGGAAGGGAGAAGTCCCTGTACAAAAAACCCGATGTAGGCAAAAGTGCCAAAGGGAGTAATCATTGTATGACCAATTACGTAGGTGATTGTGTATGATAGAAGGTTGGCACACAACTGTTTTGCCGGTAATCATTTCTATACCAAATTCTGAAACAAATTGCAGTGTGCATAAATGATTGCAAGATTCATGAAGAATGGTGTGGTTGTAATATCAGGTTGATTGTAAAGGCAATCTGAGCCTGTGAGCCTGTACAAAAAACCAGAGATTTTGTATGTAAATTGTTTACTGTAATACAATGTTTCTCAAGGTTTTTCAGTGGTGGTTTTTTTCCCGTAAGGGTTTCCCACATTAAATTTGGTTGTCTGTGTGCAAAGGGTATTTTTCTATGTTCTTATTTTCTTGCACATCTCTATATTTAGATTTACTATTGCTTATTTCCCCTGCAAAATTGATACTATGGAAAGTATTCAACACTCTTCTTTCCTAACAAGTGGTATCAAAGCCAGACCAGTTTTTTGTTATCCTTGTTGTGAAGGGTTGGTCATTTGTGTCAATTTGGCTCTAGTGGGGTTTTGCAAAGTGTTCATCTAAAAATTGAGATGGTGGGTATATCAGCGAGAATAGACATTGAAAAGTTCAATGGCACAAATTTTGAGTTGTGGAAACTTAAAATTGAAGATGTGCTGGTTGATCGAGATTTGTGGACTACTATGTCTACTACCAAGCCTACAGGCATGAAGCAAGAAGATTGGGATATAGCAGACCGAAAAGCGAGAGGACTCATAAGATTGAGTTGGGAAGATTTTGTTATGATGAATGTCCATGAAGAGAAAACTGCACATTCCTTATGGAAGAAGTTAGGAGAAATTTATTAGGGAAAGTCCTTGGTAAATAAACTCTTCCTGAGAAAGAAATTGTACTCGAAGATGGATGAAGGAACAATTGTTGTGGATCATTTGAATGCATTCAATATGGTTATTGCATAGTTGACATCTGTTGGTGTAACCATTGGTAAGGAAGAATGTTGTATGCTCTTGTTGTGTTCCTTGCCTGATTTGTGGGACCACTTGGTGATGGCTATTGGAACTATTGCTACCTAGTTAAATATGGACGAGGTAGTTGCTACACTCTTTTCAGAGGAGATGCAAAGGAAGACTTTTGAAGTGGCCAAATAGGATCTCTCTGTTGGAGAAAGATCAAAGGATGGAGACAAATGGGAGGACAAGAAGACTAGGTATAAGTCTTCTGGAAATAAGTCCAAAGTGAAGTGCTAGAATTGTGGGTAGATTGGTCATGTCCGAAAGGACTACAAGGAGAAGAAGAAGAATAAAAGGGATGACTCTTCAAGTTCTCAATCTTCTCAAAGTGATGAAGATGTTAGTAGTGTTGCTTTGGCTAATCGGTAATCTAATGATGACTGGTTCGATTAATTTGGTCTTCATGTGGAAGATGTTTGTCACAATGCCATGTGTGACTCGACACCATGGTTTACTAGGAGTTGTTGGTAGTGATGTAGTGAATGATCTTCATTAGTATTGCAAATATTGAAGGCATGAGATTTTGATGTTGCAGAAGGATCTTTTCACATTTGCTGAAGTACTGTTTGGAGATGTTTATCTTCATGTGATTGAAGATGTTGACATCTTGAGGGCTCAATGGAGTCTTTTGATAAAGGTGTAGTTTATGCTATGTTGAGATGGAGCATGTTATCTCTTTGGTTGAGATGTTTTAGATCATGTTGTCATGTTTATGTTCCTGAGGCCATGGTTGGAATTTTAACATTGATCTTGATTTTGTATCGGTGTATTGAGTACATTGGTCATTTGCTTGACACTTCATGAAATTATTATTCTACAATTGGAGTTGGCATGGATTGATCGGTTACAGGTGCTCATGGATACTGAGAGATGGTGGTGATGATGTTTTCTCTTGTGATTAGAGATGTGTTTGTTGAAACGGTTGATGGTTTTAGCAGGAAGTATGACAAGCATTTAGAGGTGTACGTAGAAGAACATGGTACATGGTTGATGTACTGTTGATGTTCTTGATTTTACAAGTTTGTTGTTGCACTTCTATTTGATGTTGTTGAATGGATTCATATCATATTAATATTACCTATGCAGTGGAAGCTTCTTGGCATGTATGTGACAGGTATTGCACTTGAGGCTTGAGACTGCAGGTAATAGGTTGAATATGGTGATGTTTTGGAATCCATGTTGTTATACCTTAGAGGTATGTATAGTTGGATGTGCTAGCACTTACTGTGGGTGCTATTTTAGCTATGATTGTGACAAATGTTGATACATTCAATAATCTTTTGGATCGAGGGTTTTGTGCTTTGGGAGATAGAGTTATGGTTCTTTGTGAGACAGATTGCATTGTTTTCTCAATGGATAGATTCTATGTGTGTCCAGTGGCATGGTAGAAGGTGGGAATGTCCATGAATGAGATGAGACTATTCTGTAAGTATCTCAATGGTGCTCATAGTATATTTTCATTCTTGATGGTTTTGTGTTCGAGTGGTATATCAACATTGATGGGCTTTAGAGTCCATGATTCTCTGTAATCTCTATGTTCACCGATCTATGGTTATGACTTTGTACTTCATCAAGTGGGAGATTTTTAAGAAATGATGAAGTCTACTGTATGGTGGAGGAAATCTCACCGTACAGCTAGACCACGTATGGTTGAGGCAATCTCACCGTACGGTGAAGAGAGGTGCACAGTGAAGAGCTGTATGCATACGATGAAGTGTTGAATTGGCATGGTGGAGATAAGACCTCACCGGTGATTTCATCATACGGTGAAGGTGGTGATTCTACATTGGCATCCCAATGGAGGCAAAAGTGTTGAAGACCCGATAGAGGTAAAAGTGCCGAACGGAGAAGTCCTCGTACGAAAAACCCGATGGAGGTAAAAGTGCCAAAAGGATTAATCACTATATGACCAATTGCGTGGGTGATTGTGTGTGATAGAAGGTTGGCACACAACTATTTTTCTAGTAAACGATTTCGTACCAAATTCTGAAATAAATTGCAATGTGCATAATTGGTTGCAAGATTCATGAAGAATGGTGTGGTTGTAATATCAGGTTGATTGTAAAGGCAATTTGAGCCTATGAGCCTGTATGAAAAACTAGAGATTTTGTATGTAAATTGTTTACTATAATACAAAGTTGCTCGAGGTTTTTTAGTGGTGGGTTTTTTCCCGTAAGGGTTTCCCACGTTAAATTTGGTTGTCTATGTTTTTCTTGTGTGCAAAGGGTATTTTTCTATGTTCTTATTTTCTTGCACATCTTTGTATTTAGATTTACTATTGCTTATTTCCCCTACAAAATTGATACTATGGAAAGTGTTTCGCACTCTTCTTTCCTAACACACACAAAGTACTCTTGGGTAGCTTCTCACGTTTCTTTCTATACTCTTAAGACAAGAAATCCATCTTGATTGCATATAGATTTTATATCCACCCTAGAAAATTCATCCTTAGTTATAATAAATTCTTCTAGATTAACATCATGGATTTGAGTGATACTTGGATGGATGCCTACTCTCTCTCATCAAAATTGGTTGTATGTATGTATGTAGACTTGGGTAGCTTCTCTCTCACATCAAAATTGGTTCAATGCCATGCTCCTATGTAAATTTATAAAGGATATATCTATGCTTCACAAGCTTCTGTATAATAGAGGAAATTAGCATTGCAATTGCTTCATTATGAATTATTGCATCATTTATATTCAGTACTTCTTAAGCAATGAATGTATCTCCATTGCCATTTTTAATGATGGCAAGACTTTAATAATCAGTTTTAATTTTATACGAAGCTAGGAATCATGGTACTTGGAGAGTTCATAATGCCATCACAATGAGAGAAACAAAAGTGTGAACTGACTTGCATAATGAATCACACACAACATTATTCCCCAAACTAGACCCTTTGTGCTTACTCCTCTTAATTTACAAGTGTATTTTACGCGATGACATCTCCAAATATCATTTTGGGGATTAAATCACCTTGACTACTTCGATAGCTTTGCCATTGTTCATTATGATGCCTGATTGCTACCATATTATGTAGAGTCCATATCATTGTTGCTCTCCAACATCTCAGATCTTATCCTTCTAGCACATTCCTAACAGTGGCTAGAAACAACCATTGTGGGGTGTATTATCATGATTATTGACAGTGTTAATAATCTATATAATGTCAAGTTCATCAGATTCAATTTTGGAACTGTATTGGAAAGGGCCGCTGTGGAGCTTGTATCCCATTATCAGGTTTTTCTTCTCATGGTGTTTGGAAGGAACAAAACCATGTTAGCTAGTTAGGAGTTTTACCATGCCGAGTCTTTCCTTCTGTCACTGTCCATGTTAGTTTGGTAGATTGGATAGCTATTTGTCCATTTGCTAATAATTAGTAAATAATTATATTTATTAATTATTTGACTCCTTCTAGAAACTTCTAGTTTGAAGAAACTTCTAGTTTCTAGAAACTTCTAGAAACTTATAGTTTGTGGAAACTTCTAGCAACTATAAGCAACTAGAAACAATGGGAGTAGTATAAAAGGGGGTCAAGGGGCATTTGGAGGCAATGAAGTTAACATCAAGTTTGAGAACAAGCTTGAGTAGCATTGCAGTGTTAGCAAGAAAAAGCTTGAGTAGCCTTGCAGTGTTAGCAAGGGGCAGTCTTGCAGTGTTAGAAAGGGGCAGTCTTGTAGTGTTAGCAAGGGCGCAGTGATAGCGTTTGGGGATAGTAGTGGAGGAATATCAGCAAGAGAAATTAGGAGATTGTTAGAATTCTGCCAGTGAGAGGCAAATAATTTTGTATCTCTTAATTTGCTAAAGATTAATATATTTCTCATCTACAGTACTGGTTTTCCCTTCGGGGTTTTTCCAAGGATGATTTGTCCAAAAATATTGTGTCATTGTGTGGCATATTTCTTTCTGTATTTTTTGGTGAAGTTTTAGTTGTGTTATTTTTCATTATTCATTAATCAAATAATCTTTGTAAGATAGGGGATTAATAACTAGTGACTGCAATAGAGAATTTTCACATGGTATCAGAGCTAAGTTGAGGGTAGAAAGAGTTTACCCTAGGCAGAGGAAAGAAATTGAGGGTTTATAAAGTCTAGTTTGATCTCTTTAGAATTGTTATTTTCTTCATTTCTTTGAGATGGCCTTAGCTAGTTTAAGAGATCAAGACAGATTGGATGGTGCCTCAAATTTTGGTGTCTGGAAAGCCATAATTTCTTTATTGCTGGAAGAGAATGGTATCAAGGAATACACTACTAGTGTTGTAGTTGTACCTACAAATACAACACAACTTGCAGCATACAAGAAGGAGGATGCCAAGGCAAGGATGATAATCCTTGATGGTGTTAAGGATCATATTGTTCCACATATCATAGAGTTAGATACAATGAAGAAGATGTGGGATACGATTTTGAATTTGTACTAGAATGCTACCACAAACTGGAAGCTGATTCTCAGAGAAAATTTGAAGAATACCTAGATGAACAAGGGAGAAGATGTTACAAGTTACCTCACCAGACTTAGACTTGTCAAGGATGAGTTAGCACCTATTGGAGATAAGCTAGATGAAAATGAGCTAGTAAGAATAGCCCTAAATGGGTTCACTAAGCATTGGGATGTCTTTGTTCAAGTTGTTAGTGGATGAGACACCTTACCTAGTTAGGATCAACTATGGAGTGATTTCACTCAGGAGGATCTTAGACTAAGTCTTGTCAATGGAGCCAACAACAAGAGTAAAAAAATTTAGGTAGAATAGGAGAACGTTGCCCTAACAGGAAAAGGGAAAGCAAAGAAGGGGTCTAGCAAAAGATCAAATCCACAAAGTGAGAAGAAGAAGAAGGATCTGTCTAAGATCAAGTGCTTTGGATGTCAAAAATTTGGCCACTATGTTAGCGATTGCCCGCAAAAGAAGAAGAGTGAAAAGAAGGGCAATAATCTGATGGCAGCTCCAGCAAGTGCAGAGGATCTCTTTTATAGATTGGAGGATGAGTTTGCACTCATAGCTTGTATGGTTAGCTCAACCTCATAGAGTGTATGGTACATAGATAGTGGGGTGTCATTTCATATGATAGGAGTTAGAGATTATTTCTTCAGCTATAAGGAGGAGAACACCAGTATCTAGATTTCTATGGGAAACTTGTCCAAGCTCAGCTCAATTGGGAAAGGGATTGCTTAGTTTCAGAGGGAGAATGGAAAGGTGATTCCTCTTCAGGATGTGTTGCATGTGCCAGGATTAGGTATGAATCTAATTTCTATATCTATTCTTTAGGATAAAGGGTATAATGTACTTTTTAGAGGGACATAGGAGTTGATCAAGCACAAGGATTGAAAATCACTCGTATCTATTGGAGTTAGAAGTGGGCACCTTTATAGGTTGCAGTTTGACACTCCTAAGGCATTGATAAGAAACCATAATCCTAGAGATCTTAGAGAGATATGGCATAGGAGGATGGGTCATATACATCATGGAGCACTTGAATTGCTTCGTGAGACAGTGATAGGTGTTTCGGAGGTGAGAAAAAAGCATGATGATGTATGTAAGGGATGTGTGTTGGGGAAGTTTGTGAAAGCATCTTTTCCAAGAAGTGACACTAGATCTAAGGGTGTTCTTGATCTAGTACATTTAGATGTATGTGGCCCAATGTTAATGAAGTCTCTTAGAGGATATGAGTACTATGTTACTTTTATTGATTATTTCTCTAGGACGACCTGGATATACTTCTTGAAGACTAAGGATGAAGTTTTCAGTTGTTTCCAAGAGTTCAAGGCTCTTGTGGAGAACTTGACAGGAAGGAAGATAAAGGTTCTTCAGATAGACAATGGAGGCAAGTACACAAGTGATGAATTCCAGGAGTTCTATACCAGGGAAGGAATCAAGAGAGAGTGGACTATTCCTTACAATTTGCAACAAAATGGAGTTGCTAAGAGGAAGAATTGGTCCATATTGGAGGTAGCAAGGTCTATGCTACATGATCAGGACATGCCCCACTACTTATGGGCAGAGGCATGTAGTACAACAATGTACATACAGAACTGGGTTCCACATAAGGTGCTAGGAAAGATGACGCCAAAGGAATCTTTCATAGGAAAGAAGCTAGATGTCAGTCACTTCAGGATATTTGGAAGTTTGGCATATTGTCATATTCCAGGTGATACATGTACCAAGTTAGATCAGACTACAGAGAGAGGGTACTTTGTGGGGTACAATGAAACCTGAAAGGCATATCAGATATTTATTCCAGGGACTAGGTAGATTATTATCAGGTGTGATGTCAAGTTCATGGAAGATAAGGCATTCAGGAGGTCCAAAGATTTCCCAGCAGATGATTAGAGTGAGAAGCCAATAGAAGCTCCAAGGAAAACTCAACCGAGTCAAGGGAAGAAAATCTTGAGTACAGTTACCGGTACCAGCATAGACTCAGGTGGTGAGAGTTTGCATAGTATGAAGCAACTAGTGCAATAGAAAATGCATCGACAAGATATGGAGGTTGATATCTCATCTTCTACAGTTGGTAGAAAGAAATGTGAGGATCAACAGACATAGAGGGATGCTCAAGAGTTTGTGGGAACTCCTAGGAAGACTACTAGAGAGCGAAGACAACCAGCCAAGTTCAATGACTATGTGGCTTTAGTTAGCCAATTGGCAGATAGTGAGCCTTCCAGCTATCAGGAGGCTGCAAAATATTAGGTGTGGCAAGATGCGATGGTTGAAGAGTATACCTCAATAATGCAGAATGGTGTGTGGGAGGTAGTTCCTAGACCAATAGATAGGGCAGTGGTTGGATCATGCTAGATCTACAAGGTTAAGCATGGTGCAAATGGTAGCATCAAGAAATACAAGGCAAGGTTTATGGAAAAGGGGTTCTCTCAGAAGGAGGGAATAGATTATGAGGAGACATTTGCTCCAGTAGCCAGGTATACTTCAATACAAGCTGTAAACTCAATTTCAGCATAGATGGGATGGAAAATCCATCAAATGGATGTCAATACAACATTCCTTAATGGCAAGCTGAAGGAGGAGGTATACATAGAAGAACCAGAAGGATTTATAGCACACAACAAAGAAACCCATGTGTGTAGATTGAAGAGAGCTTTGTACAGACTCAAGCAGGCTCCCAGAGCATGGTATGAGTGCATTGATAATTACTTGTAGGAAATGGGCTTTGTGAAGAGTGATGTGGATGCTAACCTCTACTACTTGATGGTTGGGGTTGAGATACTCATTCTTGTTCTATATGTGGATGACTTGTTTCTAACAGGTTCACTAGGGCTCATAGATGAGTGCAAGAGGGACCTTGGAGTAGAGTTCAAGATGAGGGATTTGGGACTTATGCACTACTTTCTAGGTATGGAGGTGTGGCAGATAGATGGAGAAATTTTCCTTGGGCAAGGGAAATATTGCATGGAAATGTTGAAGAGATTCAAGATGGAGGATTGCAAAGCCATGTCTACACATATGATCATGAATTGGAGGAAGGTAGACACATCCAGGGAGAAAGATGTAGATCCCACCTTATACAAGTAGTTGATTAGTTCTCTCATATATTTGGTCAACACCAAGCCAGATATAGCTTTTGCAGTTAACTCTCTTAGTCAGTTCATGGTTGAGCCAAAGAGAGTACATTGGACAATGACAAAGCATGTACTGCAGTATTTATGAGGGACAATCAAGTATGGGATTAGATATGCTTGAGGTGAAGGAATCAGGTTGATGGGCTATACTGACATAGATTAGGCATGTAGTACAATGGACAAGAAAAGCACTTTAGGGTGTTGTTTCAGTTGGGATCAGGAGTTGTCTCTTGGTTTAGCAAGAAGCAGAAGTTCGTGGCTCTGAGTTCAATAGAGTTAGAATACATAGAAACTAGCATGGTGACATGTGAAGATATATGGCTTTGGAAGTTTCTAGTAGCCTTGTTTGGTCAGAAGGTTGAGACTATGGTGATATACTGTGACAATCAGAGTTGCATCATGATAACTAAGAATCTAGTGTTTCATGATAGGTCGAAACATATAGACACTAGGTATCACTTCATCAGGGCTTGTGTACAATGGGGGATTATTTAGCTACACTACATACCTATAGAGGAGCAGGTAGTAGACATTCTAACAAAGGCATTAGGGAAGGAAAAATTCATCTTCTTCAGAGAGAAGTTGGGTGTTGTACATAACAACTTCCTCGCTAAGAGGGAGTGTTAGTTTGGTAGCTTGGCCAACTGTTCATCCATTTGCTAATAATTAGTAAATAATTTTTATTTATTAATTATTTGACTCCTAGAAACTTCTAGTTTGTAGAAACTTCTAGAAACTTCTAGTTTGTGGAAACTTCTAGCAACTAGAAGCAACTAGAAACAATGGGAGTAGTATAAAAGGGGGTCAAGGGGCATTTGGAGGCAATGAAATTAACATCAAGTTTGAGATCAAGTTTGAGAACAAGCTTGAGTAGTCTTGTAGTGTTAGCAAGAACAAGCTTGAGTAGCCTTGCAATGTTAGCAAGGGGTAGTCTTGTAGTGTTAGAAAGGGCGCAATGATAGCATTTGGGGATAGCAGTGGAGGAATATCAACAGGAGAAATTGGGAGATTGTCAGAATTCTGCTAGTGAGAGGCAAGGAATTTTGTATCTCTTAATTTGCTGAAGATTAATATATTTCTCATCTGCAGTACTGATTTTCCCTTCAGGGTTTTTCCAGGTGTTAGCACCTACAAAAATTTATGGCTGTATAAATTCTTTCCCTGGTCTCTACATTTTTCTCTATGTCCCTGGTCCTTGAAACCCTAGGTTTTAATTCATATTTCTAGCCGTTGGAGGAAAAAACCCTAGTTTATCCAGGCCCTGTTCTAATTCTTCGTTACTTTTTCGGGCCACTTAAGTGATCTGAAATGCATGTGTGCTTTACTTTCCCAATTTTTTTCCAGGTCTCTAAGTATTTTGGAAGTTAATGTTTTATTTCGCGACTTGGATTTTTCTTCAGTCGCGAGATCTCTTGTTCCTAGTGGTTAAACCTGAAACATTTAGCGACTCTTCTAGCGGCTTATTCTTCTCTTCGGTTGCTAAATCACATGATGGTGGGCCCGGCATCTTAGTCCCCTTTTGATCCTATGATGGGTGCATGAGTGCATGGAATCTTTTGAGCTTTTGAGATCATGGACCAGTCGTTCGATCTTCCAGGTGTTTAGATAGACCGTAAGTGGGACTGCTGACAGGTGTTTCAACGTGGCCACTGACAGGGCCTTGTTCTTAAAGATGAATTTAGGAAGGGGCCCACTCTATGAAACGTGGTAGTTTTTAATTCGATGCTATGGCTTATAAAGTAGGGTGGGGCCCAACTTTCAGATTGCTTTTGATCTAATGGCTGGTGCATGATCACATGGAATCTTTCCAGGCTATGTGATCATGCGACAACCGTTGATCCTTTCCAAAGCCATAAGATGATGTCATTGTGGGACCTCTTGCCAGTGGGTGCTGACATGCTTATTTTTCATTGGTTGCTGAGAAATGATATGGCAGTTGTCAGTGGGCCCAAGGTCTTTAGTCTGTGGAGATGATTAGAGCTCGAGTTGATCCTATGGTTGTCATTATACCGTTGAGGTAAGATGCATGATATTTAAGTCAGTGATATAATGATAGCCATTGATCTCAACAAGCTTAGATTTTAGAAGGTATTTAGCGATCTAGCGACTTAAGGTTGTCACGTAGTCTCTTGATCTAACTCAGGGTTAAGAAATTATTCAGCGACCTGTTAGATTTTTCTCAGTTGCGTGATCTCTGAAGGGTTTGACAATTAAGGAGATAACTGTGAGATTACGAGACTATAGTCACTAAATCAATAAGGTAACTAAGGTCAAAGAGGATGACTACGTGATCTCACAACTAGGGCAAAATGTGAACCAGGATTCCTATGTAGTTAAGTGGCAGAGCTCGGGTAAAATGAAGAAATCTGACGGTCGTGATATAAAGTGAGTCCAAATTTGAATGTTGACCATCAATTTACTATCTGGCACCATGAGTGTAGCTGTTTCTTCCAGATTTAAAGATTTAAAGGGTTTCAGTGACAAAAGGACTAGAATTGAATGCTTGGGTAGCTGGATCACGTAGATATAATTTTGTCAACTGCTGCAAAGTGGTCCAGAAAGTTTGATAATTGATTACAGAAGATTTGTACCGTGAGGAATTGGGTAGGTAGCTGCTCAAGGCATGTTGCAGGTGAGTGATCAGATTGATTAGCATGGTGAATTCATGATCTTTGGTACACAAGTCCGAAGAATTATCATAAATGAGGATCATTCTTGGATCTGATCAGACCAGGTTGCTTGGTTTTCCTCTAATGAAATAAATTTTGATTGAATCCAGTTGGTTTGGTGGGTGAAAACTCTAACCCTTACCTTAGTCATCCGTAGATTATTGCATCCTAATTTTTTGGGATTCCAAGATGACTAATGGTATATATTGTAGTAATTTTGATTTTTGAAGGGTTCCATTATTCTAGTTCCATGAATGTTCTGCCTTGTAAATACTTCCTTTTTCTTTGCATATAGGGTGTTCCCTCTTTCCTTTCTAGTTTTGAGAATAAAATACAAATTGTAACAGTTTGTCTTATGTATGAGATTTTAATAAATTTGTACTGCTATCAGATTGTCTCCATTTGATTTTTAGGCTTATTGATTGAAGCATCAAGGGTGTTTCAGCCTTTCTATCTGCATTTCCTATGTGTCTGCAATAGAGTTGTTTTCACAAAAATAATTAAGTTTAGGATTGGTTTTCAGATGTGTATGAGCTGGGGTATCAAGGGTATTTCATGCTTATTTTTCAGTGGATGTTGATTAATGTATTACCTATTTATAGGTCTCTTCTAAGGGGAGGGTTAAAATCCTTTGAATAGGTGATAACACATTTGGGTACACAGGTGGATTGTTGAAGTGAGATCTAATCAGTGGTGTATGTTTGGTGTAAGGCACTAACATATTAGGATGTATTGTCTTCTTGTTTCATAGCTCTCTATTGCAGTGAGGTATTTGACTCTGTTGCCCATTGGATAAGGCACTGGTATATGATAGACTTAGGATATTTCAGGGGTCCATTCAACCCAAAATTTAAATCATTCAAAATAAAGCACCACCTTTCCCTTTCATGTTGTTAGAGTAGGTTTCTAGTTTTCAGACTCATTCCATGCAAGCAGGCTATAGCATAAGGTTATGGTCTCACTGGGGTACAAGATTACCTACAAGAGTTTGAAGGCTATTCCATAATAAGCTATCTGCAGGCCTTTTGTTTATCAAGAAGAGTCATGAGTGTGTAGATAAGACAATACCCACCTGAGTGATGTGGAGCTCAAAGAAGAAGGAGGATCTTATCCAATCCTCATCAATTAGGCTTTTCTTGCAAACTTGGGCCCCCTTTTAAACTAAGAATCAAGCCCATAATTTGCCAAGTTTGACCCTACAAGAAAAATCCCTAACAAAATGGCGACTCCGCTAGGGAATGAAATAAGGTTACCATTAAAGAGTATCCTAGAGTCTTGCTACATTCAGTTTGGGGAAGAGTCTCATAAATGTCATAATTTGAAAGTTGTTTTTAGATTTTCAAGTGTATTACCTGGATTTGTTATTGTAAAAAACTTAAAATTATATGTGACTTTGCTGTGAGGAATGCCCATAATCTGTTGGTGTTTCAAGAAAGATCAATGAATGAATTTGTATCCTCTGAGGAGAGGTGGTGACTCTGTGCTAGAATGAACCTAAGGTGTGAAGCCTTGTTTCAATTTTTAGTCAGATGTGAAGAGAACAACAACATTCAGTAGAGACAATCCAGGTATTCTCCATTCAATATTTTATGTATTTGCATGGTCCTTATCATGTGATTTTGTCATTAAAGAAAGGACAAGTGAGTGAAGTTACATACTTCTAGAAATAAATTTTGAGTTGACCATATATATGTGAAGTATGTCAGAATAATTAAGTGATAAGAGAAGATTATCTACAAGTGTAAAGATTTTCTATTACTGGTTTTCAAGAGCATCAAGTGTATATGTAAAGTTGCAGCCAGTAATGGAGGTTCATAGGTGTTATTTTGTCAAAGGATATGTGCCATTTTGTTATGATGGAAGACTTGATTTCCCTAATAAGATCCCTAATAAAGTCAGAGGATATTTACCAAAGTTCAATAGGAACCATTTCCAATCAGCAAGAAAGCATGTGCAGGCCTTTGCTGATTTGATGTACGATTTTGATATTTGCCATGAAGATCTATGGATGAGGTTGTTTGTGCAGACTCTCGAAGGAGATGAAAGAGATTGGTTTTAATTTTTGCCTACAGCTTCGATTTCTTCATGGGATGAGCTAAGTTCTTTCTTCATTAAACAATTTGATGGCTGGGTAGATGTGAAATTAATGTTGGATAGATTGATGGAAATTTAGATTGAGGAAGGTGAGTTAATTCCAAAATTTAATAGCAGATTTACTAGGACATTGATGGATATCCCCGAAGATTGTAGGCCACATGATCAGATTTGTTTAGTTATCTACTTGAGTTCATTTGGCCAAGAAATGGGTTTCTTGCTGAGGGATAAAAAACCACAAAGTCTACATCTTTTGAAATTGCAATGGATATTGAGTGCAATCTAAAGTATGGAGTTATAAGAAGACATACCTCTACCGGTTTATATTTTCAGAATAAAGTGAATGATTAGGAAAAGGGTGAGTAGTATCAATACTCTCATTACTCTACTAATTGCATTAATCATAATGTTGTATGTGAAAGTGGAATGAATGTTGCTGCTAAAAATGTAATTGATAAGGAGCTGGAATCTTTGCCAGCCAATGAAGGTAATGAACATTTCCAGATTGTAGGGGATACATCCTTCCCTTTGCATGACTTGCATAGGTACAGTGATGATAATTATGAAGGTACCTTCCCACAAATTAGTGTTGATATAGATGTTGAGAGAAATGTAGATTGTGGGAGCATGGATAAGATTGAGAATGAATTGGTTTCTAATGATATGTCACAAGATTTCTCTCATACTGCAGATGATTTTTCTTTGCAATCTTCTATGTGTTTAAATGATAATGAAGTTGAGTGTAAAGTCTTGGAGACTGAAGACCAATGGGGGAGTCCATTGTATGGTACTTGTGGAGATGATGACAACAGTAGTGGTGAGTCATGTCTTGATTCAGATTCTAAATTTTCTTTCTCTGTTGAGGATGTATGTGAAGATGGACATAATGACATGTCTTGTATAGTTGCTAATGTGTTATTTGATGAAGACATTGATATGAACTAGCTGACAGTTTGTCTAAATTATTATGAGAAACAATTCCATAGAGTTTCTAATCCCCTATTTGAAGAATGTGCCTAGGAGATGGAATTTGCTGAGGATTGCTCACTTTCTGAATTTAATGTTTTAGATATGGTTGATCTTGAATCTCCATCTCCAATGAAGCCATTCAGAGGAAGGGTAATGCAAGATGAATGTTGTTCTTTTGATAAGAATACATTACATAATGATATTTTATTTCTTCTACCACCAAGTATTGAGAATAATGAAGATAATGTAATTCTTGATGTTGATTGTGTGAATCATCCTTAAGAGGATAAAGGTGTGATTTATCAAGAGAAATCAGATTTGATAAACCTGAATGACTTGATGTATGAGGAAGTTTTAGTTGCCTTGGTTGAGCTGAATGAATGTGAGTATAATTTCTTTTCTTTTGATGAGCAAGTGTGCATTAAATATGAGCCAGATGTTTACAGCCAAGAGGAAAAGGTATCCGTTATTTGTCCCCTTTCATATGATTTAATTCATGATGATTTTGATGGTGCTTGTTTTCCAAATAATGAGTTTGTGGGGGGGACATGTGAGAGAAGGCATAGGTGATGTTAAATCTAAAGTTATTCTGCATCCTATGCCTAACAATGTTTTCTATCTTCATGTATATAACGGTGGGTTCAAATCGTTGTTTGATTCTGAAAATCAAAACCAAGTTTTTGATAGAGGTAAAGGTTGATGTTCCTTTGGCATCTTGAAGTTTCCTATGTATATTTTGTATAACTTGTATAAGTGGTGTTAGCATCTTCAGTTAGGAGCCAGTTTGTGAAAATTTTGGAATAAGAGTGAGGTGGAGGCCTAGTTGTTTTCCTTGGGTGGTCTACTTCTCCCAGTGATTCTGGATCCTTACCATACCTAAAAGAGGCATGCATCCCTAGACAGAGCCACTGTTAGCACTTGCAAAAATTTATGGTTGTATAAATTCTTTCCTTAGTCTCTGCATTTTTCTCTATGTCCCTGGTCCTTGAAACCCTAGGTTTTAATTCATATTTCTAGTCGTTGGAGGAAAAAACCCTAGTTTATCCAGGGCCTGTTCTAATTCTTTATTACTTTTTTGGGCCACTTAAGTGATCTTAAATGCATGTGCACTTTATTTTCCTAGTTTGTCACTAGGTCTCTAAGTATTTTGGTGGTTAATTTTTTATTCCGCAACTTGGATTTTGCTTCAGTCGCGAGATCTCTTGTTCTTGGTGGTTAAACCTGAAACATTTAGCGACTCTACTAGCGGCTTATTCTTCTCTTTGGTCGCTAAATCACATGATGGTAGGCTCGACATCTTAGTCCCCTTTTGATCCTATGATGGGTGCATGAGCGCATGGAATCTTTTGAGCTTTTGAGATCATGTGCCAACCGTCTGATCTTCTGGGTGTTCAAATCGATCGTAAGTGGGACCGCTGACAAGTGTTTCAACGTGGTGGCTGACAGGACCTTGTTCTTAAAGATGAATTCAGGAAGGGGCCCACTCTATGCAATGTGGTAGTTTGTAATTTGATGATATGGCTTATAAAGTAGGGTGGGGCTCGACTTTCAGACTACTTTTGATCTAATGGCTGGCGCATGATCGCATGGAATCTTTCTAGGCTATACGATCATGAGACAACTGTTGATCCTTTCCAAAGCCATAAGCTAATGTCATTGTGGGACCTTTTGCCAGTGGGTGCTGACATGCTTATTTTTCATTGGTTGCTGAGAAATGATATGGCAGTTGTCAGTGGGCCAGAGGTCTTCAGTCTGTGGAGATGATTAGAGCTCGAGTTGATCCTACGGTTGTCATTATACTGTTGAGGTAAGATGCATGATATTTAAGTCAGTGATATAATGACATTCATTGATCTAAGAAGGCTCAGAGTTTAGAAGGTATTCAATGATCTGGTGACTTAAGGTTGTCACGCAATCTCTTGATCTAAGTTAGGGTTAAGAAATTATTCAACGACCTATTAGATTTTTCTCAGTCGCGTGATCTCTGAAGGGTTTGGTGGTTAAGGAGATAACTATGAGATTACAAGACTACAATCATTGAATCACTAAGGTAACTAAGGTTAAAGAGGATGACTTTGTGATCTTGCGACTAGGGCAAAATGTAAACTAGGATTCCTATGTAGTTAAGTGGTAGAGCCCGAGTAAAATGAAGAAATCTGACGGCCGTGATATAAAGTGAGTCCAGATTTGAATGCTGACCGTCGATTTACTGTCTAGTGCCATGAGTGTAGCCATTTCTTCTAGATTTAAAGATTTAAAGGGTTTTAGTGACAAAAGGACTGGAATTGAATGCTTGGGCAGTTGGATCAGGTAGATATGATTTTGTCAACTGCTACAAAGTGGTCCAAAAAGTTTGATAATTGATTGTAGAAGATTTGTACCGTGAGGAATTGGGTAGGCAGCTGCTCAAGGCATGTTGTAGGTGAGTGATCAAATTGATTAGCATGGAAAATTCATGATCTTTGGTACACAAGTCTGAAGAATTATCATAACTGAGGATCATTCTTGGATCTGATCAGACCAGGTTGCTTGGTTTTCCTCCAATGAAATAAATTTTTATTGAATCCAGTTGGTTTGGTGGGTGAAAACCCTAACCCTTACCTTAGTCATCCGTAGCTTGTTGCATCCTAATTTTTTGGGATTCCAAGATGACTAATGGTATATATTGTAGTAATTTTGATTTTTGAAGGGTTCCATTATTCTGGTTCCATGAATGTTCTACCTTGTAAATACTTCCTTTTTCTCTACATATAGGGTGTTCCCTCTTTCCTTTCTAGTTTTGAGAATATAATACAAATTGTAACATTCTGTCTTATGTATGAGATTTTAATAAATTTGTACTACTATCAGATTGCCTCCATTTGAGTTTTAGGCTTATTGATTGAAGCATCAAGGGTGTTTCAGCCTTTCTATTTGCATTTCCTATGTGTCTGCAATAGAGTTGTTTTCACGGAAATAATTAAGTTAAGGACTGGTTTTCAGATGTGTACGAGCTGGGGTATCAAGGGTATTTCATGCTTGTTTTTTAGTGGATGTTGATTAATGTATTACCTATTTATAGGTCTCTTCTAAGGGAAGGGTTAGAATCCTTTGAATAGGTGATAACACATTTGGGTACACAGGTGGATTGTTGAAGTGAGATCTGATCAGTGGTGTATGCTTGGTGTAAGGCACTAACATACTAGGATGTATTGTCTTCTTGTTTCATAGCTCTCTGTTGCAGTGAGGTATTTGACTCTATTGCCCATTAGATAAGGCACTGGTCTATGAGAGACTTAGGATATTTCAAGGGTCCATTCAACCCAAAATTTAAATCATTCAAAGTAAATCACCACCTTTCCCTTTCATGTTGTTAGAGTAGGTTTCTAGTTTTCAGACTCATTCCATGGAAGCAGGCTATTGCATAAGGTTATGGTCTCATTGGGGTACAAGATTACCTACAAGATTCTAAAGGCTATTCCATAATCAACTATCTGTAGGCCTTTTGTTTATCAAGAAGAGTCATGAGTGTGCAGATAAGGCAATGCCCACCTGAGTGATGTGGAGCTCAAAAAAGAAGGAGGATCTTATCCAATCCTCATCAATTAGGCTTTTCTTGCAAACTTGGACCCCCTTTTAAACTGAGAATCAAGCCCATAATTTTCCAAGTTTGGCTCTACAAGAAAAATCCCTAACACCAGGGATGATTTGTCCCAAATTATTGTTTCATTGTGTGGTATATTTCTTTTTTAATTTTTTGGTGAAGTTGCAGTTGTGTTATTTTTTGTTATTCATTAATCAAATAATCTTTGTAAGATAGGAGATTAATAACCAATGAATACAATAGAGAATTTTCATAGTCTGAGCCTACCATTCTATTGTATTTTCAACATTGATCAACTTTCATGGAATGTTGGACCGATCACATGACCCTTGCAGTATCTTACTCTTCCAAACCAGAAATGGTTCTATCCTCTCATCAGACATGTAGCACATCTCATTGTATGATGCTGCTAATTTTTAGTGTTGATGAAGAGCTATCTCAAGCTTCCTCCGCGAACCATTTAATGTTGGGTTGTGAGAAATTTCAATAACTTTTGAACCATGTGTATGACTTGATAACATGGATTATTTGGTAAGTCAAAAGAATTTGGAACTTTTAACCCTTGTGCTCTTTGACTTTGGACCTTTTTAACCCTTTGAATCAGTGAACCCTTGATCCCTTTGAACCATTTGAGCCCATTGAACTATACTTTGCTTCAATAATTATTTTATATGTTGCTTCTTATGAAATGTTATTTTTACAGAATGATAATGAGAAAGATCATCGAGGAAGATTGTAAATTTTACCTTTGATCACCATTGATGAGATAAGGGCTTGGTTTCAAAAATTTAAATTGGGGATGCTATAGTTAGGCCAATAGATTAGTACTGATTTAGGGGCATCCAAGGTTAAGGTAGGGGCATTCTATGTCCTCGATAAACTGCATGGAGTGTTTTTTTTTTGGCCAATTTTACTCAATTGCGGCCTTGATTGATGGTCTTCATCATTGAAGGAAGCTCGGTCATTGAAGGAACTCGATAGTCTCTGGCGCTCGGTGAAATTTTTGCTCGGTCATGCCTATGGTGCTCAGTCGATACTGGTGCTCAGCGATGCCTGGCGTGCTCGGTAATTTTACTGTTGCTTGGTAGTTCTGACTTACTGACTGGAATTTTGTGTGATTTGTTTAGCTAACTTGGTGAATTAATTGTTGGTAGCCATTGTCTTGGGCCAACATGCAGAATTAAATGTTTCTATACATTTGTAAGCTGACTTGTATGGCATTTAATTATTTGTTTTGGGGAGTTAAGGGTTTCATCCAGCTGACTTGTGGCTGATGATTAGTATTTAAGGAGGGCTTGGGTAGATGTTTAGGAGAGATTGGAGATAGAGTTTTGGAGATCAAAACTTGGAGACTTAGCAAATCTAGAATTCAGATGTGAAGCTTGAGAGCAAAGTTGTGGAAAAGTTCTTGATGTTCTTGTAGATCAGATTGTAATTTGATAGTCCTTTGTAGCAGAGCTAGGGGTTTGCATACTTGGAGAAAAGGAGATTGCTTGGAGGCTTGTGAGCTCAAGTTTAGATCTACCTTAGGGTTTCCATTAGCTTCTGATTATCTTCAGAGCTAAACTAGCTGAGATTATATTGGATCTGATTGTGGATCTTGCATAATTATTTCATTTTTTAATTGGGCCTAACCCGAAAGGCCTTACAATCAGGAAGTTTAATGCAAATTACTTGAAACATTTGTGGTGTTGACTATTGTGTTGAGTATTTCACTATGTAATTCTTTTCACTATAAGGTTTGGACTGTCCTTCATTGGATCCACCATCCTTGATTGCATAAGGTGGTATCAAAGCGAAGTTTTGTTCCTGTTGGAGTGAGTGTTGATCTTGTTGAAGCAGAAGTTTTACCTAGCAAGGCTAATCTTGTGAATTTAATCTTGTTGGAGCAGAGATTGTGCACAATATGGATTGCAAATTAGAAGCACTGAACTTGTGAAATTGTGCCCTAGTTGTTTGCAAGATTGGAGGTTGAGATCTGACTTGTTGCAACTTGGAAATTTCCACAAGGTGGTCAGTGAGGGTTTGTTGCAGAGGGTTTCTTTTATCTTTAAGGATGCCTCTAAGAAGATTGGACCCTAGAGTTATTTTAGATCTTTGTGATACTATTGAATCCCAGATCACAGAGAAGGTGAAATCAGATTTTAGATCTGAGATGGAATTGATGAAGAATGATATGGTCACAAAGATCATGATAATTGTTGCTGGTATACCTCAGAATGTTGGTACTGATGATGGATATGAAGAAGCTGCTAAGAATTTGAAACTACTAGATCTAGTGGTGATGATTGGAGGAATAGATCTGGTGAAGATAGAGCTACTCAGTTACCTAGATCTGTTGCTCGGTTTAGTAATTACTAAATGGAAGTTTCTACTTTCTCTGGTACTTTGAAACCCGACAATCTAATTGATTGGATTGGTGAACTTGAAGATTTCTTTGAGCTGGAAGAAATTGAAGATCCTCTTTGGGTGAGATTAGCACAGACAAAGTTGAAAGGACATGCTGCTCTTTGGTGGAAGGAACTACAAAGAGACTGAGAAGATGAAGGTGAAATGAAGATCAATTGGTGGAGATTGATGGTGACTAAGTTGAAAGCTAAGTTCATTCTTGTTGACTATGAGCTTGACTTGTTTAAGAAGTTGTAGAATCTAAAGCAGAAGGATTTGTCTATTGAAGATTATACCGAGGAGTTCTACAAAATTACTATTTGGTTTGGACACTGAGAGCTTGGTAAGGAAAAGGTAGCTCAGTATGTGAATGGTCTGAGATTCAATATTCAGGATGACCTTGGTATGCTGAAGATTGATTCTGTTGAAGATGCTTATCATTATGCTCTAAAGGTAGAAGATAAGTTGAAGAGGAAACAACCTAGTAACTCCCGAGGGAAAGAAAAGATTGATCACTCGATGAAGGATAAACCAACTGATGCAGAAGATGAGCAGAAACCTGTGGAACCAAAGAAGACAGGTAGAGTTATCTTTAAGGGTACTTGCTATAACTGTGGAGAGGAAGGACACCATTATTTTGAGTGTACATAGAAGAAGGTTGACCGACGAACTACTGTGATGAATGAGAACATTTAGAATGAACCTGAATCAGAGAACTTGCTGCTTCAATGAATATTGCTTAGTACAAAGGATGAACCTTGTTAGAGGAGTAATTTTTTTAGGACTTGATGCAAGACTGAACGTAAACTTTGTGATGTTATTGTTGATAGTGGTAGCACTGATAACCTTGTTGCTAAGGACCTAGTTCAGAAACTTGGTTTGAGTAGAATGAAACATCCTTATCCTTATAGGCTTGGCTGGTTGCAAGATGTTCATGCTTTGGAAGTTAGAGAATAATGCTTTGTTGATGTTCAGATTGGCCAGTACAAGGATCTTGTGCTTTGTGACATTATGAAGATGAATAGTTGTGATATACTGCTTGATAGACCTTGGCAATATGATTGCAGAGCTATTTATGACTATGTAAGAAATGTGTTTACTGTTGAGAAGAATGACAGGAAGTTTTCACTGATGCCTTTGATGGATATAGCCCTCAGTAGGAGAAGCCTGAGTATTGGTAGCTAAGTTGAGATTATGGATCCTGAGAAAATGAATGATTAGTATGAAGAATCGACATGTACATTATCAAGAAAAGACTTGATGAGGTAGAGGAAATTGAAGTGGAAGACTTTGTAAGAAGAAAAGGTGGAGGACTTGTATGTGAAGAACTAGTTCAGGATTTATGTGTTGAATCCTAAAAGATGTTCTTCTCACATATGAACATCTTTTGGAACTTGGGGTGTCTGATGCAGGGGCATCCAAGGTTAAGGTAGGGGCATTTTGTGTCCTTAGTAAACTGCATGGAGTGTTTGTGTTTTGGCTAGTTTTAATCAGTTGCAGCCTTGACTAATGGTCTCAGTCATTGAAGGAAGCTTGGTCATTGAAGGAACTCGATAGTCTCTAGCACTTGGTGAAATTGTTTCTCGGTCATGCCTATGGTGCTCGGTCGATACCGGTGCTCAGTGATACCTGGCGTGCTTGGTAATTTTACTGTTGCTCGGTAGTTCTGACTTACCAACTAGAGTTCTATGTGATTTGTTGAGCTGACTTGGTGAATTAATTGTTGGTAGCCATTGTCTTGGGCCGACATGTAGAATTAAATGTTTGTATACATTTGTAAGCTGACTTGTATGGCATTTAATTATTTGTTTTGGGGAGTTAAGGGTTTCATCCAGCCGACTTGTGACTGATGATTAGTATTTAAGGAGGGCTTAGGTAGATGTTTAGGAGAGATTGGAGACAAAGTTTTGGAGATCAGAACTTGGAGACTTAGCAGATCTGGAATTCAGACGTGAAGCCTGAGAGTGAAGTTGAGGAAAAGTTCTTGACATTCTTGTAGATCAGATTGTAATCTGATAGTCCTTTGTAGCAGAGCTAGGGGTTTGCATACTTGGAGACAAGGAGATTTCTTGGAGGCTTGTGAGGTCAAGTTTAGATCTACCTTAGGGTTTCCATCAGCTTTTGATTGTCTTCAAAGCTAAACTAGCTGAGATTGTATTGGATCTGATTGTGGATCTTGCAGAATTGTTTCATTTTGTAATTGGCCCTAGCTCAGAAGGCCTTATAGCTGGGTATGTTAATGAAAATTACTTGAAACATTTGTGGTGTTGACTATTGTGTTGAGTATTCCACTGTGTAATTCTTTTGGCTGCAAGGTTTGGACTGTCTTTCATTGGATCCACCATCCTTGATTGCATAAAGTACCCAAGTCTCGAAGGAATTCTTCTAGGCTCCTTGAGTTTATCAAATATCTCAATCCATAAAGAAAATTAAGTATTGTTAGCAACTTATAATAAATCTTCTTGACAATCTAAATTTTTTTTTCCAACATTATTAATAGGTTTTACAACCCAAAATCATAGTCCTTCCTAGGACATTAATTTAGAACAATGTTTGAGTGTGGTGTCTTATTAGGTTTTCACATCTCAATACATTTTTTATGATTATAACCTCACAAAGTAATACCTATGTGATATTATTTTCTCCATTTTGTATGACAAATTTCTTGGCTTAGATGGACTCCCCTATGAGTTTTATAAAAAAACTAAGATGCTACGGGGATGACATTTTATAAAGCTTATTTGAAACCTTTTAATTGAAGTTCTTGAAGTAATATAACTAATAGAGGTACTATCAAATTCATACCTAAATCTTGTGAAAAAAAATGCACTAGATAAAATGTGGCACTTCACGTTACTTGATGTTTCTGACAAGATCAATGTCAAAACATATGCTATCTAGTTGATGCCTCTTCTTCCCTAACTATTTTTTCTAGAAGAATATTTTGACTTCATCAAGTTTTAGTAAATTATTGAAAAAAATATTTTTATCTAGGGTAGAATATAATCAACTTGATACTCGTAGCAATCTACAATGCTTCAAAAAATTGATTTTATAAACGTATATGATTATACTAAATAGCCTTCCATTCTTATAATGGTTGAAGCATTAGGTCTTGGACCCTATTTTGTGCACTCAATTAAGCTACTTTTTCATTGATGCCTTGACTTTTGTTACCATTAATTACCAAGAATCTAACCCCTTTGGTATATTTTAGTCTATTTATTAGGGTTGTCCTTTAGCCCTACACATTATGTACTTGTGGCTAAAGGATTTAGATATCTCTTGAGCCATGGGGTCTCCCAAAATCTATTTAGGGGAAATTCCTTGTCCAACTCATGTAACGATCTTGGTAATGACCACTTTGTAGATGTTTTCTTAAAAAAATATTATCATTGAATGAGAAGATAATGTCAAACAAGTCCTTCATTGTCTTGACATAGGGTAAGTGCACAAAGATGGGGAACCAAACATTCAGCAATCACTTTTTTGGTGTCACAACAAAAGGTATGGCATGTGCCATATCATATATGGTGCACACTTTATGGTTTTTTGTGTTGAGCCTTAGGCTTGGGCACACCAAGCCTATATGGCATGTACTACATTTGTCACACACCAAATGTTGTGTGTGTGTGTGATCGAGTTATTCAAACTCAAGTCAAACATGCAATTTCAAATAATGAATATATATATATATATATATATATATATATATATATATATATATATATATATATATATATATATATATATATATATATGAAATATAACATTTAATTATAAGTCACATTTAAATATGTGTTTCCTTTCTTATAATTTATGTTATATTTCATGTATATATTGGTAGGATTTTTGAGAGTGGTTTCAGATCTCTAGGAGTTATAATTTAGATTCTATATTTTTGAAGATCATATAAAATTTTAGACTTAGTCAAATTTTAGTAATCGAAATGCTCATATCAGTATTCTCTTATTATCTCTATATCACCCTCTTTATCTCCCCCAAAATCTAGATATATCTACCTCCCTATCTTCTCTCTCTCCCCTCTCTAGGTATCTTCCACCCTCTCTCCATCTCTCCCTTTCCTTCCTAACCACCATCTCTATTCTTTTCTCTCTCCCTATCTCTTCATCTCTTATAATTTCTCTCCAATCTCTATCATTCTCCCAATTACCACATCTCACTCCCACCCTCTATCTCTGTATCCCTAGGTCTCTCCCTCCCTTCATCTCCATCTCTCTACCCCCCCTCCCTATTTCATTAACAATATCTCATTCATGTTCCCCCCTCTCTCTCTAAACCCTCTTAAGAACCTTAAATACTTTTTTTTATTTTTCCTTTTCTCTTCCCCCCTCTCTCTCATAACTCTACTAGACACACACACATTCTCTCTCTCTCTCTCTCTCTCTCTCTCTCTCTCTCTCTCTCTCTCTCTCTCTCTCTCTCTCTCTCTCTCTCTCTCTCTCTCTCTCTCTCTCTCTCTCTCCTACAAGATTCCTTTCTCCTCTCTTTCCCCCTCTCCCCTTCTCTGCCTCATTTCCTTTCCTCTCTCTTCCTCCCTCTCTCACTCTATCCCCCATCTTGTTACCACTTTATTCTATCTCTCTACCAATTGTAAATAAAGAGTGGGGGAGAGAGGTATGTGTGTGTGTGTGTGAGAGAGAGAGAGAGAGAGAGAGAGAGAGAGAGAGAGAGAGAGAGAGAGAGAGAGAGAGAGAGAGAGAGAGAGAGAGAGAGAGAGAGAGAGAGAGAGAGAGAGATGTCCCCTATTTGAACCAGGATTGAACAATAAAATAAAATAAAAATAATAATAAATAAATAAATAAATGAGCTAATAATATTATAAAATAAATTATTATTCAATATAATATATTATTAATAAAAGAAATAATAATAATAATAAGAAATTTAATAAATAAATAATAAAAGAGATAAATAAATAATATACTTATAAATGATAAAATTTTAATAAATACATCAGTAAAAAATAATTAATAAATAATTATATACTATTAATAAAAGTATATTTATATATAATTATATGTTAAATAAATATATAGTCAATAAATAATATAAATGAATTAATAATTAATGATATAATATTATAATGAATAAAGATATAATTATCGTATACTATATGTGTCGACAATTAAAATTATATCATTTTACAAATAATAGTAATGGAAAAATAAATGAATAGATTATAGCAAGTGAATAAGGAACAAGAAATCTATATAGGAATGGATTTTGATCAAACATAGGAAAGCACTCCTATGCGTCAATACCCATTGAACATAGATGCATCCCACCTGTCATTCTATTATTCCTACTTTGTCTATCATTCTTGCTTCGACAATGATCTTCCTCAATCAACATTAAATAAACTACGGTTATCAACATTCCCTAGATTGAGATATAGGGAATGAGAGAATATTGATAGGAGCATACTACTTATTGAAATTTGATTGTCTAAAACATTATATGATCATAAAAAACCTAGAGAATCTACATTATAACTCCTAGAGATCTAAAATCACTCTCAAACATCCTAATAATATATAAATAAAATATAAATTAAAGTATAAGAATGACACAATCCAAGGAAGGAGAAATCCCCAAAGGAAATGTCCAACCTTGAAGCTAGAGATTACATAGAGAAAATGAAAAAACAAAGAAATAATCAACACCAAAAAGTAGGGAAAATAATGTTCTTCAATTATCACAGGAACATGGACTTACATCAAGTTGGCCTGCAACATGCAATCTTACATTCTAGGCTTACAAGCATGATTAATAACAAAATTAGATGCTAACCTTATAGCTATCCTCTATCTTCTACCATTATACTCTCATGTTACTCTCATGCTACTAAACAAGAACTACTACCCTACTTATATACAAGATTTCTAGCCATAGGTCAGCTTATTCGATCAACAACCCCCAAGATAAAGGAAACATATTAAAAATGTATAGGTCATGACCTAAATCCTTAAGAAAACCCCCAAATAGATAGATCATGATGTGTGAATACACAAAGATGTAAAAAAAATGAATAAGAACATAGAAAGATGTGTCATGAAACTTCACATAATGTGAATCTCCATCACAAGCCTCATCTCACCAACCTGATAGTTAGAATAGTAAATCAATATAGGACCAAACCAATCATAATATAAATTCATTTGGAAATATCAGATCGAGCAACAAGTACTAGACATAGGATCTCCATGATGTCTAAATCACACCATAAGGATTGCATAAGATAGCGATCCAAGTGGAACAATCACTACCTAAAACACATAAAACTATCCAATTAAATAAACTGAAAATCAATCTTTTTGGGTGATACAAGATTGCCAATGACCCAAGGATGCTCCTGCATTAGACACCCTAGGTGAATAGAAGATGTTCCATAAGAGGAACTTATGAACATTTGACAAGATTAAAGACATAAATCTCATGCTCATTCTTGACCCAGATGTCCTCCCCATCCGTAAAGGTACATTTTTTGAAATGGCTGCATTATTCAAATCCTTAAATAGTAGTATACCATCTATCATCAGGTACTTCTCTGCTAGTGCTTCCACAACCACTTCTCTGATTATCCAAATCACACTGATTGCTTCTGCCTTTGTCACTCCTACAATCAATAATCAATGTTTTCATCCTCTTTTGTCATTTGAATCCACCTCTGATATCAGTCAACAAATCCCTTCTCTCTAATCCATTCAAAATATCTTTCTACTTATTTGATATCACTTCGATAACCTACTGCTGCAACACCATCTGGCCACCATCAAAATTCAACTCCATCGGTTTAGGTTCATTCATCAAATCCTTCAGCAATTGAATAACCTCAAAAATCTTCTCGGCCACCTACTACAATTCCATCACCTTCAGATCTAAAGTAGTATGATCTCCTAAGGTGTAAGTCCTCATTACACTTAGATTCTTAGCCCTCCTTCCTTCCTCCTTCAAAGGGATTAAAGTGAAATTATTTCCATCCTTTACTATAGAAAAAATATTCCTTCGACAATCATTATCAATATCTCCAACATCATACTGCCAAGGTCTTCCTAACACAATATGACAAGCACTCATGTTAACCACATCACACAATACCTCATCCTGGTATGGTCCAATGTTGAACTTTACCCAACACTATTCTTTCACTTCCACCATATGGTTATCTTGAAACCAACTTATCCCATATGAAAAAGGGTATTTAAATCTCCTTAACCTATGCTTCTGTACCATCTCCTTTGAAAAAAGGTTTTTAGTACTACCACTATCCATTATCACTTTGCAACATTTGTCTTCTGATTTACAAACTATTTAGAATAATTTCCTTTTTTGCACAGGCTCTAGTTCCTTCTTAATAAACATAACTCTTATGAACATCATAGATTCTCCCATCTCAAGTACAACCTCTCTTTCAACACATTCATCTTTAACTTTATCTTCATGTGCCATTAGATTATGTTTTCCTTTCCCTTTTCTAGAGCCAACTGAACATTGAAAAGCTCTATGTCCAACATTCCCACATTTGAAACAAGTACCTTTGAACTTTCTATTTCCATTACCTCTTCCATGGATCTTTTGATTAGGTTCTTCTTCAATAAAAAGATTATTATCTATCTTGTCACTAATTGGTTTATCCCTTACCCGAGGGGTAATTTGTCTTCTCTTCAACTTATCTTCTTTCTTCAAGGCATACTGATAAGTATTCTCAATTGTAATAGAATCCTTAGCATACTAAACTCATCTTGAATGTTAAGTCTCAAGCCTTTAACATACATATCCACCTTCTCCTTAGATGATTCTTGGTGTCTATATTTGATTGACATCTTTTAGAAATCTTTGATGTACTCCTTAACTGTCAAATCCTTTTTCTTCAAATTATGTAGTTTCTTAAACAATTCCAATTCATAATCCTCTAGTATGAACTTGGCCTTAAGTCTAGAAACCATAACTCTCAACCTAGTGATCTTAGGTTCACCATTATCTTCCCCATCTTTCTGAAACTCTTTCCACCATAAGGAAACATGACCTTTCAACTTAGTCTATGCTAACCTAACCCTTTGTGGATCTTAATATATTCAATCTTGAGGTAATCCTCCATCTCATTAATCTACTCTATAAATTCCTTAGGGTGTAATGAACCAACATGATGCATGAGCATCTTGGGTCTTGAGCAATCTTGCATCACCAAAAATAGTTTTGGTTTCCTATACCTGTCTAATGTTTGTTTTAGCACCGATCTTGCCATTGGTTTCATGCCTTGCGTAATTAATGGGGTGTTGAGGACCTGTTCCTTGACCTTCTCCTAAGAGCACACATCCTAATTCCTTTGTAATTAGGAGTTATCACAATTTTCCTCGGGTATCGATTGGCCACCAATTTCATAGGAAACGTGTGGGAAACATGTGGTGTTTCATTTTGCATGGTTTGGTATGGGGGAATTGGATCTTGCACACTTGGGGATTTGTTCTTGGATAATGTGTGGACCTAAATCTAAGGGTGCATCATGTTTGGTTATTTCTATATTTAGTTTTGGTTTCTCTTATTGGTCTGGACCTATAATGTAATTAAATGCTTGACTGGCCGACTTGTGGCTTTGCTAGCTATATATTAAGAGCTTAGGTTGATGCAGTAGGGAGTGAGGAGGTAGATAAGAAGAAGGAGAAAAAGATGAGTAGAGAAGAGGAGAGTAGAATCATAATTGGATCCTGTGAGATCTTGAAGATCAAATGGTTTATCTGATATTGTAATAGCAGAGCTAGTGGTTTGAATGCTTAGAGACAAGGAGATTTCTTGGAGGCTTGTGAGCTCAAGTTCAAATCTGCCTTAGTGTTTCCATCAGTTGCTGATTTGTTTTAGAGCTGGACTAGCTGAGAGATTGAAGAAGTACTTTGATTGTATTTGGTCCTAACCCAAAATGCCTTATAGTCAGGCATGTTAATGAAAATTTAGTTGGAAACATTGTCTTTTTGTGTAGTTTTGCATTGTGGTGTTTGGTTGCTTGTTTGGACTATCCTTAATTAAATCCTCCTTAACTTGAATGCATCAAGTAGTATCAGCACTTGAAGATCTTGAGTGTGCAAATCGATCTCCGAAGTTGAGGTTGTTCACACCAGGACGTTGTTGGTGATTTGTTGCCTTGGGTTTTTGAAGATCTTGAAGGATGTCTCTGAGAAGATTGGACTGTAGGATGATTGCGGATGTCTGTGATGTTATGGAATCAAAGATTATAGAGAAGGTGAAATTAGATTTCAGATCTGAGATGGAATTAATGAAGGATGACATGATTGTTGAGATCATGAGGGCCATTGCTGGTATGCCAAGGAATCTTGGTACTGATGATGGTTATGAGGAAGCTGCTGAAGACTTTGAAGCCACTGGATCTAGTGGAGATGATAGAGCTGATCAGAGGGATAGATCTGGGGAAGACATAACTAGTCGGTTGCTGAGATCTGAAGCTCGGTTAAGTAATAACTATCGAATGGAAGTTTCTAACTTCTTTTGTACTTTGAGACTTGACACTCTGATTGATTGGATTGGTGAGTTAGAAGACTCCTTTGAGCTTGAAGAAATTGAAGATCCTCTTAGAGTGAGGCTGGCACAAACTAAGTTGAAAGGCCATGCTACTCTTTGGTGGAAAGAATTACAAAGAGATAGAGAAGATGAAGGTGAATGAAGATCAATCGGTAGAGGTTGATGGTGACTAAATTGAAGGCTAAGTTTATACCTGATGACTATGAGTTTGACTTGTTTAAGAAGTTGTAGAATCTGAAGAAAAAATATTTGACTGTTGAAGACTATACCAAGGAGTTCTACAAACTTACTATTCGGTCTGGACACAGAGAACTTGGTAAGGAAAAGGTAGCTCGGTATGTGAATGGTTTGAGATTCAATATTTAGGATGATATTGGTATGATGAAGATTGATTCGGTTGAGGATGCTTATCAGTATGCTCTGAAGGAAGAAGATAAGTTGAAAAGGAGACAACATGGTAACCCCTGAGGGAAGGAGAAGATTGATCACTTGGTGAAGGATAAACTGACTGTAGAGGATGAATAGAAACCTGTGGAATTGAAAAAGAAGATAGGTAGATTTATCTTTAAGGGTACTTATTATAATTGTGGTGAAGGACACCGATCTTTTGAGTGTACACAAAAGAAGTTTGGTTATCGTAGGAATGCTATAGTGAATGAGAGCATATTGAATGAGCCTGAGACAGGATCTGAGCACTTGTTGGTTCAGAGAACATTGCTCCATACTAAGGTGGAACCTTTTTAGGAGTAACTTATTTAGGACTCGGTGCAAGTCAGGAGGTAAAATTTGTGATGTTATTGTGGATAGTGGTAGTATTGATAACCTTGTAGCTGAGGACATGGTTCAGAAACTTGGTTTGAAGAGAATGAAGCATCCTTATCCTTATAGGATTGGCTGGTTGCAAGATGTTCATGCTCTAGAAGTGAGGGAGAAATTTCTTGTTGATTTTCAGATTGGCTAGTATAAGGATCAAGTTTTGTGTGATATTGTGAACATGAGTAATTATCATATGTTTCTTGGTAGACCTTGGCAGTATGATTGCAAGGCTATGCATGACTGTGTCAAGAATGTGTTTACTGTTGAGAAAAATGAAAGGAAGTTTACCCTGATGCCTTTGCTGGATACAACATTCGGTAGGAGGAACCTGAGTTTTGGTAGCCAAGTTGGGTTGTCAGATTTGGAAAGGATTGGAGATTAGTATGTAGAACAAGCTTGTGTGTTGTCAAGGAAGGACTTGAAGAGGCAAAGAAAGAAGAAGTGGAAGAGTTTGCAAAGTGAAGACTTGGAGGACATGTATGTGAAGAATCAGTTTGGGGTTTATGTGCTGAATCCTAGAAGATGTCCTTCGAGCCATTAAGAACATCTTTTGTAACCTGGGGTGTTTGATGCAGGAGCATCTTGGGTCTTGAGAAATCTTTCATCACCAAAAATAGTTTTGGTTTCCTATACCCGTTTGATGTTTATTTTAGTGTCGATGTTTCTATTGGTTTGATGCCTTGTGCAGTTAATGGGGTGTTGAGGACCTATTCCCTGACCTTCTCCTAAGAGCGCACATCCTAATTCCTTTGTATTTGGGAGTTATCACAATTTTCCTCGGGTATCGATTAGCAGGAAGTTTCATAGGAAATGTGTGGGAAACATGTGGTGTTTCTTCTTGTGCAGTTCAGTATGGGGGAATTGGATATTGCACACTTGGGGATTTGTTCTTAGATCATGTGTGGACCTAAATCTAAGGGCGCATTGTGTTTGGTTATTTCTATGTTTAGTTTTGGTTTCTCTTATTAGTCTGGACCTATAATGTAATTAAATGCCTGATTGGCCGACTTGTGGCTTTGCTGGCTATATATTGAGAGCTTAGATTGATGTAGCAGGGAGTGAGGAGATAGCTAAGAAGAAGGAGGAAAATATTAGTAGAGAAGAGGAGAGTAGAATCATAATTGGATCCTGCGAGATCTTGAAGATCAGATGGTTTATCTGATATTGTAATAGCATAGCTAGTGGTTTGAATGCTTGGAGACAAGGAGATTTCTTGGAGGCTTGCGAGCTCAAGTTCAGATTTGCCTTAATGTTTCCATCAATTTTTGATTTATTTTAGAGCTGGACTAGTTGAGAGATTGTAGAAGTACTTTGATTGTATTGGGCCCTAACCCAGAAGGCCTTACAGCCGGGCATGTTAATGAAAATTTAGTTGGAAATATTGTCTTGTTGTGTAGTTTTGCATTATGGTGTTTGGCTGCTTTTTTGGACTATCCTTAATTGGATCCTCCTTAACTTGATTGCATCACAAAAAAACAAGAAACATCCAATCTATGACTCTTACCCAATTGTACCATATATTTCAATAACCTTTCATCATCTGCAAGGATCTCAACTTCACGTGTCTCAAGATCTTCAATAGCTTCTTCAAATTCATCTTCATTTTCAGGGTTCCTTCTAACCCCATTCAAAGTATTTTAGATCTCATTCCTAATATCATTCATGAATTCCTCCATCATTTTCTCTAGCCTTCTAACGATTTTCTCTAGCCTTCTAATGATCCCTTTCTCAACTTCCTCAACTTTGATGATTTGATCACAAGTGTTGATTTACCTAACACAATCAAGAAATCTACCAACACCAACAATCTGCCTCAAACAATATGTCTGTAGAGTCCTTGAAAATCACCAACTTGCCTCTCAACCGATCTACCAACTCTTTCTATGACTTCTTTTGTGAAACCTCCTACAATTGTAGGTGAGATCTTTCTTCTACCACCCCACAACTAGGATCTTTAGGGTTCACAACCTTTGCAATTCGATCTGATCAACCCTATTGTTGAAAATCCTTCTATCATACCCAATCAACAAAAAATATTATTCTTGACCACCTTATGGAAGCCCCCCATTGATGTAGGTTAGATTCTCGGTTCTGCCACACCACAAACAAAAAATTTGCAACTTCACAAGCTTAGGAGCTCAGATATACAATCCAAGAATCAGAACTATGCTCTGATACCACTTAACGCAGTCCAAGGAAGGAGAAATCTCCAAAGGAGATGTCCAACCTTACAACTAGAGATTACACAATGAAAATGATAAAAAAATAAATAATCAACACCAACAAGTAGAAAAGATATATTCTTCAATTATCATAGGAACATGGATTTACATCAAGTTGGTTTGCAACATTTAGTCTTGCATTCTAGGCTTACAGGTCCAATTAATTACAAAATTAGATGCTAACCTTCTAGCTATCCTCTATCTTCTACCATGCTATGCTCATCCTACTAAATAAGAACTACTACCCTACTTATATATAAGATTTCCAACCACAAGTTGGCTTATTTGATCAACAATCCCCAAGATAAAAGAAACGTATTACAAACATATAGGTCAGGACCTAAATCTATAAGAACACCCCCAAATAGATATATCATGATGTGCAAATACATAAGGAGGTCGGCCACATGAATAAGAACATAGAAAGATGTGCCATAAAATCTTGCATAATGTGAATCTCCATCAGAAGCCACATCTCGTCAACCTGACCATTAGAATAGTAAAGCAATATAGGACTAGACCAATCATAAGATAACTTCATCTCAAAACGTTGGATCGAGTAGTGAAACTAGTCACAAGAATCCCCATGATGTCTAGATCACACCATAAGGATCACATAAGATAACGAGCCAACTGAAACAATCGCTACCTACAACATGAAAAAATTCCCAACTGGAACATAAGACATACAAACTGAAAGGAAATAATTTTGAGTGATGCAATATTGCCAATGACCCAAGGATGCTCCTACATCAAATAAAGTAAAAAAACATATTGAAATGTGACTTATACTTAAATGTTATATTTCATGTATATATTCGTGTTAAGAGATTAATTTTGACTTGATAATGAGAAAAATGTATTTTTTCATATGGCTAGTACCATATATGGTGCATGTCTTATGGAGAGCATTTTTTAAATATGGTGCATGACAAATATGGTGTGTGTCGAATATGGCGTGTGCCATATTAACTGCCTTGAGAAATACCAAGCATTAGGATTGTATTTTCCTTCAACATCCAACCCAAAGGCTTGGATGACTATAATAGGCTTGAGATGTGTTGTTCTAAAAACATACAAAAATTTCTCATATTTTTGTCTATGCTCCCCGTCAGGTTTACATGTGGTTCAACATACACAAAATCAGACACCATGATGTTGTTAAGCTCTATGTTAGATATCTAACCATATAATTTATTTTAAATTTTGATTTTTATAAGTAGGTTCGATTTTTATCTCACATAGGTTTGTTTTCCATCTCTAATTTCTTTAATAAGTATGTTCGATTTTTATCAAAAACCAATGTGTAGTATTTTGGGCATAGATTTTGGCTCGTTCATCAAAGTTTGAATTTTTTTTTAGAAACTAGACTCCATTCTACACAACTAGAATTATTATTATTATTTTTTGATTAGTTTTCAACAATTTCTAGGGGGAGCATGCTCAATTTTCATGTTTTCAGGATGTGTCCACTTCAAAAATTTGTAAAAAAATATATGTTTATTAAAAAATAGCCAAAAAATCCCAGATAAACTACATGGTATTATCTAACTAAGTCTCATTGGAGAAATTAAAAAAATTAAAAAAAAAAACATTTTAGGGAGAGAACATCAGACACTATATTAAGTTTTGTTGTAAAAACATGACCACTTTGTGTGCTCCCACTTTTTGGGGTGCTTAATCTCAACCAATTTCAAATAAAAATAGGAGTGTAGAAACTATATTTGGAGTACTAAAACTCTTGTTCTTGTTGTATCTTCAAATCTTGAGTGTAACTATCTTGATTTTCTCATCGAAGTTCAGAATTTACTGATCTAAAAAAAAAGTGGCAACTTATACCCCCCTTTTGGTCCCCTATCTTTGTGCACTTACCCCATATTTTTTTAATGTCTTAGGGTCTAGTATTCAATGGAAAATGATTCAATGTTATAGGTGATTCTTTCTACCCACGACTAACTAGTTAGATTCTTCTGCTTGGAAAGGGATTAATTAGAAGGAGATATTCATATTATAAGGCATTCCCTTTTCTTTTTAAGAGCCTCCTACTAACTTGTGGCAAACTATCATTTTTAAAATTTGAAAAGAAGTTGGGTTTCTAGATTACAAAGGTTATTTTGGGTTGGCGAGTTACAAGTAAGCTCTAAATAATTAATAGCCACTACTCATGCCTATTATTCTTCTTATTGTATTCCTTTTAAGGCCTCCCAATTGAATTTTAAGTTCCTAAAAGATTTTCTATTGACATCTTCTAACATAATTAATGAATTCTATCATGTGGTTTGAAATTTTTGTTTTCTCCACGTCATGGTATTAGGGTTTTTGACTTGCTCTCAATTTTTTGTCAAGGAATTACCCTCTGTGAATGGATAATCAAGGCCCTACAAGGTGATAATGCTCATAAATTCTCATGTGCAACATTATATTTATTTTAAAGTTCCATCTAAGAACCTAGTTTGGAAAGATATTGGGATTCATACTCTCCTCACTATAATGGAAACCATTCAAATCCAAGGAAAATTTATTATCAAGTGAATTTGGAAGACTTAGGAGTTTATCAAGTTTTTGCTTCTCTAAATGGGTAATGATTTTCATAATGACCTTTTTATTAATCTATAGTCTATTTGGTGGTCTCTAGTTCTACCATGTTAGACCATCATACAACTAAAGCCCCTTTGGTCCATGATTTGAAGTTTTATAATGAGGAGTTAAAATGTTGCTAGATATTTTCAATAAAGTTATCAATCATTTATTTTCTTGTCCTAAGACTAGGTTGAAATCCCATATTCTCAACTAGGGACATGAGACCTATTGGATTGTGATGAATGTCATTCCTTACGACATGGTTCATACAACTTGAGTTAGATAGTTTAAGTCATAGTTCTTAGATTGAAATTGGTACGTTGATACACTTTTTTCGATTTCAAACGCCACAAGTAATATTTATGGCTTATGTCTCATCTTGTACGTATGATGGCTCAACTAAATCATCTTTGGAATCTCTAGTCCTCTATGGATATCCAACATCATATATTTTAAAATTGATAATTTTTGAGCCCAAGTTAGTTCATTTCACATGGTGCCTTCTTTATCAAGATATATACTTGGTTCCCATTTATCTCATTTGGGTGTTCTTAATTCTCTTGTCTATTTTATGGGTAACTTAACACTCTCAAGCATGTTTTTGGTTCTACACCAAAGTCAAGGAGACCTTGTCTTAGATTCACCATTCTTGCAAGTCTTTTAGGCCCAATCCATTTTCATGGTACATATCATTCTTTTAGGAGATTATCCCTAACCCTTGTTTAAATTTTCTCAAATTCAACATATGGAGATTCTTTTTACCAAATTTGAAAATATAATTTTTTCTCTTATAAAAAATTTATTCTAATGTTCATTTCTCATCGTATATTAAAGATATTGTTTCTTCTATCATGCTTATGTAGATTCAATCAAAAGCTAATAAAGTTGTACTTGAGTTTACTCATTTGTAGGTGTTCTTAGATTGTTAGGGTAATGCCACTTGCACTCCCCAATTTATGGGTGCAAACATTGCCCACTAGAAGGGATTGTGATCCCAATCTCATGACTTTTAATCTACAAGAAACAAAGGTCCTATTGTCCATGATTGTTATTGATCTTCTTAGTCTCCTTCCATGTCTTCTCATGGGTGTGCTGCCTTTAGTTGGCAAGATTAGCAAGTTTCCTCATCTAAATTAAATTATTTCTTCTGTTTGTGGTCAACATCCTATAAATGAAGATAAAAAGAAAAATATAATCATTGATTGGGAATCAATATTTGATAATGGTTCCATTCCTACTAATGTTCAAGATAAACTAGATAATTGTGATTCCTCTCCCATTTTATTACTCTTATTGCTTAATTGTTTGCCAATATATTGGCTTTGCCCTCATTAAAATTTTTTCTTGTTTCTTATTTTGAAGCTGGTCCCAAAACTACAGAACTATAGACTGAAAAATAAATAGTTAAATAAATCAAAATATAACTAAATTGTACGACTACTAAACTATAGCCTTAAAAAGAATAACTTATGGTTATGCCGACAATTATCTGTATAAATTTCTCTTGCTGTTTACAATTGTTCTTCATCATTGGGTTTTCTTACAACAATAAATAAAACACTTTTCCTTAGAAAGTATATAGCTCAACAGCTAAGAAACAAGATAAGTGAAAGAGAAGACTTACCAATGGTCTCATCCTTTGTTTCCCAATTGGATAGATGTAGGGATCTGATCTCTTCAATGAAATTGCAGTCAACCAGAGAATCCACTCACACAACACATTCAAACCAGAGTCCATTGTAGAAGCAATTATAGCCAAAGACCCACTGCTTACTGATGCATAGATTTTCCCAATACAGAGCAGGATGTTGGCCAAGTTACAGATCCAAATTGCAATCATCATTTGTCTTTTATCACCCTCTCCATCCACTCTCTGCAACATAATGCCATCCTTGGGAAAATCAATGCAATACACATTGACATGACATCATTTTGAAAAAAAATAAAAGCACAGTAACCCTGCTACAGATTTATCATTGATTATGTTGATTGAATTTACATGACATCAAATCATAAGAAGTGAAAGAAGTATTATTATACCTGTGAATCCACACCTTCTTCAACAGTACTCATTTCTTCAAATCCTTGAGTCATCTCCCCTTGTTGTTGATAATATGAAGCTATTGCTTTTGCAAAACAGATGCTAGCCATTGAGATCTATATCCTCTGCACTTGACTATATATATGCTAGCAGCTGAAGGGCAACATGTATAAGCAAAAAATTAAACATTTATCAATTCTTCTGTGATTTAAAAGATAAAAGTTATGAGAAGATGAGTGCTCTCACCTCAATGAAGTATCACTTTCCTATTCTTGATAATGGATTACTGTGATGCAGAATGCTGATAGAAAATATACCCAATTGAAATCGCTTTCCTTTTCTTTTACTAGATCACTGTGTGATGAGAACAATAACCTGATCAAGCGGCTGCTAGACTTAAGTTTGTAAAGAAAAATGGAATAAAAATGAATCATATATCTATTCTACGATTTTTTTTTTTTTGATGAATAGTGTCTTTTTATTAATTTATAATATAAAGTACATATTCACAAAAAAGGCGGGGATATGGGATCACCCTGCGAGAGTTCAAACGGCTAAGCCAGAAACAGTTACAAATATCTTAACTATTCATTAAAATAAATATGGGCACAGCCCAGAGAAAGCCACCTCAAGCGGCCAAAGTAGTGCCAGCCGAGGGGGAGGATCCTGATCATCTTTTCTGCCCCAAGTGTCAGGGTCAGGGGTTGGGTCCAGAAGGGACCACCCATCTTCATTCTCTTTTTCCTTCTCTTCTTCCTCCCTCCTGAAAGCTAAGAAAAGATTAGCGTTCCCACCTCGATCAATGAATCATTAATGGATCACTGTATGATATGAAATTATGTTAATGAAAAATATATTTAATCGAATTCACTTTCCTCTTTCTGATAATAGATCATTCTTTGATTACAAATGACAATGAAAACTATGAATAATTGAATTTAGAATCTATCTTTTATGAAAGAAAAGATTAGTGTTCTCACTCAACAACATATAATTTTTTTATTCTTGATAATAGATCATTGTGTAATACAAAAGAACATTATATGATCAGAAACGTCTATAAAAAACATACACAATTGAATTTAGAAACTATCTAAAATCCTTTAAAGTAGGTAATTAGAAACTATAAAATTAAAGGGAAAGGCCAAAAAGAATACCATATATATTTATTTTGCCACTGTGCTATATGTTACCAAAAGCATTACACCAAGTAAGAATCCTGTTACTAATTTATAGGATGGCATCTATGCCTTTAAAGTGGGTAATTAGAACTATAAAATTAAAGGGAAAGGCCAAGAAGAATACCATATATATTTATTTTGCTACTGTGCTATATGTTACCAAAAGCATTACACCAAGTAAGAATCCTGTTACTAATTTATAGGATGGCATCTATGCTTCTGCACTAGAAACTATTATGTAATTCATAATGCAATGGAACCATTCTTAAGAAAGCTAACGGGGAATAAATATGTTTCTTCAGAATAATTTAGTCCTTTATTTTTATGTTCTTGAAATGCATTGCCACTGTAAAACCAAATATAAAGTCCATTGAATAACTTTCTTTGTGATAAAGGCAGTCGTCTCATCATTCTCTCGACCTGCAATATGCTTTGAGAACGCTTCCCATCTATTTTAAACTTCTAAAATCCTTCTTTAGGAAAAAGGCTAACTTCCATCATGGTTTATAAGGAAAGAGAATAGTTTAGAAAAAAGCCAATGGCTCTTTTTGTTTTCTTCCTTTCTTGATATGATAGATATTCCTTTCTTGAAAATAGAGATAAAAATGACATGAAATAAATATAATAATTAAAATTAATATTAGTAGAATGTGTCATGGTCAAGAGTGCTATATCAAATTTTAGAATATGTCACCTTGTTTTAGTTTTCTAATGTGCTTAGATCGTTACATTCCTCCCTTTTTAAAAAAAATATAGTAGATTTATATTGATTATTTAATTAAAGTTAAATTTTTACTAATAAATGTAGATGAAATGTAAAGATACTTTTAAATTTTTTATTTCAAGCTTTCAATAATAAATTAATTTTTTATACTAAAATTGTTTGTAGAGCATGGGGAAAAACTCTTCACGTTCTAGAAGCAATGGTCTTTTCTTCAATCTCCCTCAATTGGGGCCTCAGGTGGTTTGGCCATTCTATGGAGAGCTCATAAGTGTCAAGTACAGTTGATTGGCACAAATGCCAATTGGATTGCAGCTAAGGTTTCATGTTTTGATATTAACTTTGTATTGGTTAATGTTTATGGCCCAATACTTGTTATTAGTAAGCAAAGATTATGGGGACTTCTTTCGGAGCTGATTCATGGTCTTGATTCAAGAAATTTGATTCTAGGGGGTGACTTCAGTGCGATTTTGGGAACAGTGGATAAGATAGGTGGTAAGAACCTTCCCCTAAGGTTACCCAAGACTTTAGGGATTTTATTGAAGGGAACACATTGTTTGATTGTGTTCCAGTGAATGGGATCATCACTTGGTCAAATAGGAGGAAGGGGTTGAGGCATGTGGGTGTTAAGTTAAACAAATTTCTCCTCAACGCACATTGGATCTTGAATCAAGGTCATTGTACATCCAGTATTTTGACACTTACTGGTTCAGATCATTTTGCCATTTCTTTGGAAATCCCACTGGCTTTGAATAAGTTCAAACCTAAATCATATTTTAAGGTGGAAAGAATGTGGTTCAGAAATAATTACTTTATGGGATTACTTCAACAGTGGTGGAAGGAGTGTCCTTTCATAGATGGATCTAGGATGTTTCAACTAGCTAAGAAGTTGTCGTACATGAAGACTCAAATAAAGGAGTGAAATATTTCATCTTTTGGCAACATCTTCAGTGAAAAGAGGGATCTTCAACAATAATTAGATAAGTGTAATGATCATATTATAAGCAATGGTCTCTTTGCCGAAGTGTATGAGGTTCATAAAGTTTTGAAGTCCAAGATGGAAGAGGAACTTCTTAGGGAAGAAATTTATTGGAGACAATGTTCTCGGGAGTTGTGGCTTAGAGAGGGGGACACGAATACAAACTTTTTTCACACCTCAACCAAGGTAAGGAGGCATAAGAATGTGATCTTTCAGATTAAGTTTGCATCGGGTAAGGTACTTAAGGAAGAGGGAGATATCCAGGATGAAGTAGTTAAGTTTTTTGAAAATTTGTTAAAATCAGACATGCTAGTCACGAGTAACTCCCAGGTCCTAGATTGTATCCCAAAACTAGTTTCAGACCAAGATAATGCTAACTTAATGGAGCCTTTTAACTTGGATGAAATTAAGAGGTCGGTCTTTACAATGGCAACCGATAAAGCATCAGACCTATATGGCCTTATCCCTTTATTTTTTTCAGAAATATTGGGAGCTCATGGGGTAGGATATTCCCAAGGCTATGGAAGAATCAAAGAAACATGCTTGTATGTTTAAGAAATTCAACTCTACTTTCATCACTCTGATTCCTAAATACCCTCAACCAAGTACATTTGCAAACTTTGGGCCAATTTATTTATGTAATACGATTTATAAAATCTTCACGAAGGCAATTTCTTCCAGTATGGCCAAAATCATTCCATCAATTATATTAGAGAAGCAGGGGGGTTTTGTTTGAGGTAGAGAGATAATAGAAGGGGCCGTAGTGACTCATGAAGTTTTGCATTCAATCAAGGTGTAAGGTACATCAACTATGGTTTTAAAGTTAGATATGATGAAAGCATTTGATAGGGTTTGTTAGATTTTTCTTAAAAATGTATTGCTCAAATTGGGATTTGACAGGAGGTGGGTCAAATGGGTGACAGTCCTAAAATGAGAATGAATGATAAAGAAACTAAAAAGTTTAATTCCAAAAGAAATAAGCCTTAATTAGTTCTAAATTTGCCTTTCTAGCTATAAATTGCAAGAGGTTTGATGCTATTCTCAGATTTGTGGATGATTAATGCTTCAATTATGCCTTGCTTTTATAGATTTTGGCAAGGGCAGGGGGTGTAGTTGATTTGATCATGATTAGGTGAGGGTTAAGTCCATGGTTCCACCTTTGGAGACCATTTAAATATTTTTTCCTCAAAGCTTGGGACCAAAGGACAAAATGAGTGGACAAGATGCATTCTCCAAGTGAGTGATTGAGATTCGATTTAGGCTTGATCCATATGAGCTCAATCCTTAAATCCTATTGGTTGATGAATTTTCCTCCCATTTGGTGGTTGAGGGAAAATATGATTTAATTAATTAAATTTAATTATTATCTTTAGCCATGTGTACCCCTTGAATGAGTTGATTTGTTTTAAATGAACCATGTAATTAATTAGATTAATTACACAATTGATTGATTTATCATGCTTTATTTGATTTAAATTGCATTTATGACTTTTTATTTTTAATTAAATTGAATTATGGCTTGATTGCAATTTTGATTGATAAATGCTTGATTTGATTTAATTGCTCTGATTTTCACCTCGATTGTTCACTTGATTTATCTTGTCCAATTTTAGGTGATTACAAATGCTCCTCTTTGAGTCGACATGTGAAGCGTGTCGATTCAAAGAATTTCCTAATCATCCTTGATATGAAGTCCTAATTCCATTGATGGTCGATTTTGGTATGTTTGGTATAAGATGCAGATTCTGATGAAGTTTGATTGTATTTGATGTCCTAATGGTCGATTTGATGATGAATTATCTGATATGGTACCTGTTTCGATCTGATTTGATGTTTGATGCCCCTTTCGATTGATAAGTGAAAAAAATTCTGATAAAAGGTTACACTTTGATTTGATGGTCGTGCCCCTGATTTGATAATACTGATGTCATTCTTGATTATCCGAGTGTATGCCCCCTTGGAAATGAAATGAAATTTGATAGTTGTTTGAAAAAATATGACAGTTTAGGTTAGTTTTGCGTTAATTAGGTCAATTTGTAATAAATTTTGATTTCATTTCTGATAATGTATTTGTGTTCATTTGATGACAAATGCCCCTGATTTGGCAGAATTAGTGAAAAATTTGGGTCCCTGGTTATTTTTTGGTCAAAGATGCCCTTTTTAGGTCAAAATGACCTATATATAGGGGTAAAAAGTCATTTTTACTATTCATTTTCACTCTCCCTTTTAACTTTTTCTCTCTGACCTCTCTGAGCTATTTGTGATGGTTATCCCTATTCGAGAGCATAGATTTGAGCGCAGGCACCGATACTTGCGGCCACCGACCTATGGTCCTCCGGTATGTACCCCATCAACTTACTTTGTCAATTTATACACTTTTTAATTAAAAAAATTGAATTTTTCTGAGAAAAACCCTATTTTTTTCTTTTTTCCTTTTAAGTTACACATTCAATACTTTCTTTAGCGTGTACACCCATGTTTTAGCACTTCCAAAATTTTTCGCAGGCATCCACAACTATAAGTTGCACGTTTAAACGTAGTAATTAGGTCAACTTTCATGTTTTTTTTTTCTTGTGCATATAATTCAATTTGTGCAAATTAGCTTTTTAGTAGCGCGTATAGGTAATTCCTGTAGTGTGTACAAGTTTCTGTAGCGCGTATACTTTAAAGTTGTGCTTGTAAACTTTTCTCCTGCGCATTCAATATTTTTAGCTACGCTTTTGCCTTTTAGCGTGTTTAATTATTAAAATAGTGCTTTTACCCTGTATGGTAAAAAAAAATGCAAACTGCTAAGTCAATTTTCTGAACCGTCTGGTGTCCTCAATTAGTCGATTGGCTTAGGTTTAAAAGCCTGATTTTGTAGCAAGTTGTAGGATGTCAGTTTAAGTCAATTTATTTGGAATTTTTTATTGTCAATCTTGATTTAGATGGTGGGTGATGATAAATTTTCCATCCTCTTTGAGTAGAATTAGGAAAATTGATTGGGGTTTGATAATTTTAAATGTTTGTTTGACTTAGGATGATCCAAAATATTATGATTTCAAATACTGATGTGTTTAACTTGCTTTTTTGTAGGTCAAGCTTAAGTCACTCGGCGTGAGAGGCCTATATCCCCTGCTGTTTGAGATGATCGATGATCTCAGGAGTGCAGATCGTCAGCTCATTGGCAGATGTGGTATTTCTTTTCTCCTTGTTCTACCTCGTTTCTGAGTGAATCAGGGACTTATCATAGCTATGGCAGAGAGGTGGCACTCTGACCATAACACATTTCATTTTCCCATGGGAGAGACGATGATCACTCCCGAGGATGTGTATTGCATCCTTTGCATCTCGACCCAAGGAGAGTTGATTTACTACGATCAAGTGTATGATGGCACGACTTGTAGGTGGGTATTTTAGGACCTTACCATTGGTGACGATTCGATCTAGTGGGCTTAGTTTTCATGTTCCCTACTCTTCCTGCTGTCTTAGGGGCACTAATAGGTGGCTTCCTCATTCCTGATTGGTGAGGACATGGTTTTTCAGTCGGTTGGGGTCGTATCCTGGAGGATATGATCGCTCAGCCCTGGTGGTTTGATTGGAGTACCTGTGTTTTGGCGTAGCTATATCTTGAGCTGCATTCTATTGTGTACCACCATGGAGCGACTCTCTCTACAGGGGTCATTCAACTTTAGTTATGGACATGGGAGCATATCCCAGTTACTAGATCGATTTCTCTCCAACATCGTGATGCAAGTTGGCCGTTCACCTGGATGTATGAGGGGATGGTTGTCTAGGCCCATTTGGGCAAGCTTGATTACTGGTGATGTATCATTGATGATATAGATCAGGTTGTCAGACGACCCTATATTGGATGTGAGGCATGGCCTGAGGATGTAGTAGAGATACCTTTTATGTGCATGCCACGATGGATGATAGGGTGCACTCCTCTAATTATTGAGAGATTTTGTTTCCTGAGAGTGTTATGATAGTATGGTCAGACACAGGGCATGCCACATGGTTTAGAATTGTATGCTCGAGTGTAGGTGGAGAGGTATTTGTGGGGGCCACAAATTGATTACAAGACTACTTGACAGGAGGTTTTACATTTAGCTCACCTTCCTTGGGACATGAGAGATCATGTGGTGGATGGTGGCATGATTGATGATTATGTAGATTGGTTTTCTTGGAACCCATTTCTAAGGTTCATAGATCTGGTGGAGCCAGTGCCTGGTATTGATGACAAGTCTAATGATGATGGAGATGGAGGTGGGGGATGGAGATGAGGTCATCGGGGATGACGGGGTCGGCAAGTAGTCTGAGGTGGCAAAGTTTTGATTCTAGTGATTTCTACCACACTGATTCCTCTGAGGGTTGGTGGAGTGCGTATGAGGGGTGGTAGAGCTAGAGTCTGAGGTGGTGGTGTAGGTAGAGTCCATCGGGTGGGTGTGGATCCAGTAGCCAGATAGGGTTAACATAGGTTGAGAGTATTCCTGCAGGTTGGTGGTCAGGTAGCAGTTGATGTGGATGTTCAGGCCTCTCAGATTTTATTAGATCATGTGCAGGGTATACCAGCACAGGCTCCTCCAGTACATGCTCTTGCTTCTTCTTCTATGCCATCTTCTTCAGTTCTTCCATCTTCTTCTTCTTTCGTTACATCTTCTTCCATGGCTCCACCATAGGCTCCCCCACAAGTCCCTACCACAGAGGCTCTGACATCAACATTAGAGGTTTGGATTCTACAGTTTGATGTACCAGAGATCAGACAGTAGGTCAGTCAGCTTGGTAGTATGATGTAGGCATTTATGGTTTCCATGAGTCAGTGTGGGCTACAGGCTAGCTCGAGTAGAGCTCCAGATATAGATCCTAGTCCTGATGGCACCGGTGGTTCAGGTAGTTGATATTTAGATGACTTAGCCATTCTTTTGTACATGATGATTATTTTTGATATCAAGACATTTGTATCATATTCTTTTATCAGATGATGTTCATTTTTGATCGATACTTGTTATGCTGTGACAAACTTTTGATTCTCATATTATGATGGACTTTGATGATACCATGGACTCTGCTACTCATTGATAGATTTACTTTATATGATTTCATTATGTGTTGGAGTCATTTTTCAGGTGCTTTAGATGATTCTATCTCTACATGCTTTTTTTTATGCTCTTTTTCCAAATGCAGTTGATGATATGAATGCACATGTTCTATTTATGCTTAAATGGTTGTCTTATGTATGACATAGAATAGGCAAATGTACGCGATATGGATTTAACTGATTTGTAATGATTTATGATGTTTTATGGATGCAAATGATACATAAATGTGTTATATGATGATGTAATGATTTAATGATTAATGCGACGTACTGGTATTTATGGATGCAATTATTTAATGATATGGAAGGATAATAAATGTAATGGATATATTGTATGCAAATGTGATGCAAAATGTGGTTTTCCTATATGATGTAATGAATGAATATTTATGCTTAATGATTAATGATTTATGATAAATGATATTTATATGAATGATGTCGATGATGTAAATGCAATGATATATAATATGGATGTGATGGATATGAATATGTAATGACCTAGTACACTTTTATTTGAATATAATTCAATGTGTAAATGCAATGAGTTTTTAATGATTTAATGGTATGCAACTAAAATGTTTCTATGATGAAATTAGTACTACTGACTAAGATGATTTGATGAATGCTATGAATGTTACCTAATGTAATGCAATGGTAAATGAACTTAATGGATTAAAAATGATGAATGTATGAGACAAATTTAAAATGAATGCAAACTAATGCAATGGACTATTAAATAAACTTTTAATAAAGTTAATGCAAACTAATGTAATGAACTTAGGTTAAGGTTAATGAAAACTAATGCAATGAAGATAGCTGAACTTAGAGTAAAGTTCTAAATGAATGCAAGATAAGATGATTTTAACAAATGCAAGTGAACTAATGCAATGCACCTTTGTTTTGATTTTTGATTTCCAACACACTCGATCACATATAGTTTGTGATGTTCCTTTGATTTTTTAATTTGACTTCCACCCCCTTTCTACTTTCCTCTTGCAAATTTGATTTTGTGCTAAGAGAGGAAAATACTTTAAATGAATTTAATCTAGGATGTATGCAATTGACTATCACTATTCAAAAATTTGGAGCTTATATTCATCATTGAGCAGTTTGTGATATCCGAATTTAGTACAATCATCATTAGTTCAACTATGGTGATATGAATACCTTTTTCACTTCTTATGTTTCTTTCCCATCCTTTGGTACAACTATCACTGATTGAATTCAATCATGAGAGTACAAATACCAATTTTTTTAGATTCTATGTTGCAAGTGGATTTTGGTATTATGATATTTAACATCAAAATATCCAAGGTATTCTTTTGCGTAAACAAACAAAGATCTTAGTTTCATCATATGTACAAGTCCTCGATGATTCTTTGATGATCACATCCTTAGACAAATAATACATACTTTAAAACTTTAATTTTAAGACAGTCATTCAGAAATCAATAAAATATCATGCTTTCATCATAGCTAGTCTAGTTTAAAAACTTTCATCGATTCACTAGAAAGACATGATTTCATCAACCAAGTCAACACTTTAGAAAAATTTTGCACTATTTTTCAAATCCATATTTCAAGTATAGTTCTAACCATTTCATATTTTTAATCCTGATAAAGATAAAGTCTTGTGAGATTTTGGATTTAATTTTGTGTTTGGTTCAAATTGGATTAGGATTAGGATTTGATTGAGTCTTTCACTTGTGCTTTGATGAATTGATTTGGTTTTTGATTGAAGTTCTCTTTTGATGAATCCTCTCTCCTTTAGAGTATATTTCCCCCATTTTGATGTGATTGCAATGTTGGACTTGGGACATTTTTCAAATTAGGTGACCAAAATCTTTAGGTACTTGTAAATGCAACTGTGGGGTTTTATTATGCAACATATACAAATGCCCATGAATGCAATATTTACAAGGATGACTGCTAGGTATGCGACTGACTTGGACTTTCAATGGTGCCTGTTTACTAGGTTTTCATCGATTGAATGGATTTCCTCTTTTTGTGTTTCAAGCTTTTTTCCTTTTTTGGCTACCAAGGTGCCTATTTGCTATGTTTTCACCAAGGCACTTTTTTTATATCTTCTAATTTTTTTATATTTTTCCCTTTTTTCAATTTTTTTCTTTTTGTATCATCAAAGCGCCTATTTACTAGGTTTTCACAAAGACAACATCTTTTTGAGTATCATTTTTGAATGTTTTTATCTCAGCAAGTTGTGTTGTATTTTTGAGACATGGATGTTGACCAAAATTTTGGAATGCCTACAATTGAAATAAGGATATTAATTTTTGGCTTTCTTCATGCTCAATTTTCCACTATTTTTTATCTTTTCTACATTTCTGATGTGTTTTCTCTTTTCTATTTTTCAATGTTTTTGGTATTTTCAGGATCTCTTTTGACTATATACAATAAATAGGATGCTCTCTCATTTGATATTTCTGATACTCTTTTTCTTTATACCCTTTCATTTTCTTTATGTGTAGAACCTTTTTATATGAATTTTATTGATAAGTTCTTGTAATTCTTCTACATCACAATCAGCTAATTTATAGGTGTCTGTCCCAAAAGATGAAGTGATAAAAAAAGGCCCTAACCAGTTTTCTTCCCATTTTCCTTTGTTTTCTCTTTCTGCTTGATTCTTGGGATTTTCTCGCAAAACTAAGTCACCTATTTGGAATTTCCTTGATTTAATATGCTAGTTATAGGTCCTTGACATTCAGTTCTAATACACTTTCAAATGATTGAAGGCTTGTTTTTGTTTTTCATCTAGCAATTCTAGTTCTTGTAATCTAGCAACCCTATAATCTTCCTCACTTATCAAACCATGTAGGGATACTCTTAAAGATGGAATTTCTACCTCCAAAGGTAAAATTGCTTATGCTCCAAAGACTGAGGAAAATGGTGTAGCTCCTGTTGGCATTCTCATGATGATTGTCCTATAAGCCCACAAGGTTGGGTTTATTTGTATATGCCAATCTCTACCTGAATTATCCACGATTGTCTTCAATATCTTTAAGATGTTCTTATTTGTTTCTTCTACTTGTCCATTACCTTGGGGGTAATATATTGAAGATGAGTGATGTATCATGTGGAATTTTGTACATAGCTCTTTTAAATCCTTGTTTTTGAAATGTTTTGCATTGTCTGTTATGATGGCATGTGGTACACCATATCTACAAATTATGTGATTTAGAATAAACAAGGATATTTGCTTTCTTGTAGCAGTTGACAAGGGTACAACTTCCACCCATTTGGTAAATTATTCTTTTGTAGTAATGATGAATTTATGATCATTTGAAGGTGGTGGATAAATCATCCCTATTAAGTCCAAACCCCATTGATAAAAGGGCCAAGGTGTTGTCATAGGATGAAGCTCTTGTGCTAGTACATGGATCAAGTTCCCATGATATTGACACTTATGACAAGTTTTTGCAAAGTGACAAGCATCTTTTTCCATTGAAGGCCAAAAATATCCTATCTTAAGAAGTTTCTTAGCTAGGGTTAAACTATTCAAATGTGACCCACAAATCCCCTCGTGAATTTATTGTAAGGCTATATTTGATTCCTCATTTTCTAGACATCTTAGAAGCATTCCATCTAGACTCTTATGATATAACATGTCAAATATCAAGGCATAGCAAGAATCTTGGCGTATAAAGATTTTCTTTTGATTTCTAGTTTGGTCCATAGGTAGGATTTGGTCTTTTAAGTAGGTTTAAATGGCTCCATACCAAGGTGATTCATGTCCTGTTAGTAAAAAAATGGTATGAGGATGGGTAGGGTCAAATGCGGGTTTCTCAACTTCTTTTACAATGAATTCATATCTGTTGATTTGATCTGGTATTTGGAGAAGTGATGCCAAAGTAGCCATTGCATTTGCTGCTTTATTCTTATCTCTTGGTACTTTCTCAAATGTGATGAGAGTGAATTATTTCTTGAGATTCTCAATCATATTCTTGCAAGGTATCAACTTGTCATCTTTATTTTGATATTCATCATTGATTTGATTGATAACTAGTTGTGAATCTCCATAGATTTGTAGCTCTGTCACTTTTTGTTCTAATGCCAATTTTATACCAATGACCAATGCTTCATACTTAGCTATATTATTTGTGCATGAGAATAGCAATTTGTATAATTTAATAATTTTAGACCCTTGAGGAGTAATCAAAAGTATGATTGCTCTTAATCCATGTTGTGTGTAAGAACCATCAAAATATAATTGCCATGTTTTTGCTTCGACATTAACAATTTAAAAAACTAGGAATTCCACTTAAATTGGATGTTCATCTTGTAATGGTGACTCTACTAATTGATCAGCTATGACTTGGCCCACTTCTTTGGATTTAACCTTTGAATTGCTCCAATCTTACAAAGATCTTTTCTAAGATGGGTAGATGTTCATCTCTTGAGTGAGATTTAGCTAGTATATCATCTACATAATCCTCCATGAATTTGTGCATCATGTCATGAAATATAGTCATCATGGCCCTTTGATAGGTCGCTCTGGTGTTCTTTAGACCAAAAAGCATAACATTCCAGCAGAATGTCCCCCATATGCATGTAAATGCCATTTTGTCTTGATCCTCTGTCGCTATCTTTATTTTATTATAGCCACTAAACCCATCCATAAGTGAGAACATATAATGTCCTGCTATTAAATCCACAATGACGTCTATGCTTGGTATCCGAAAATTATCTTTAGGACATGCAAGATTAAGATCCCTAAAGTTTGTGAAAATTTTGATTGACTTGTTTGCTTTTGAAACTGGTGCAATGTTTGGAATCCACTGGGCATAATCAATGGCTCTTATAAACCCAACTTTCAACAATTTTTCTAACTCCACTTTTACAAGCAATGCTATGTGTGGATGCATCTTTCTTAGTTTTTTCTTCACTGGTCTTACTCCTTCCTTGATATTCAAATGATGCATGATTAAATTAGGATCTAATCCCAACATATCATTGTAAGACCATGCAAAATTGATTTTCTTTTCTTTGAATAATTTGATGAAATCTTGTCTTTTGTTCTAGATAAGGATGATGCTAAATGGATGATTCTTGGCTCTGATTCTGACCCAGTGTTTACCTTTTCTATTGGTTCGATTAAGATAAGATATCTTTCCTCATAGTGCTTGGGTAAAGTATCCAAACTCCCTTCCTTAGGTGCCTCTATTGGGTTTTCAGCTTCGGAATCATTCTTTATTTCTTTCTCTTTTTGATCTAACATTGCCACAATGTTGTTTTCAACATTAGATTCTTTCCATCTTTTTTTTTTCATTTATATTTGAATTGAGAGTTTGGATACTTCCCCTTGTCACTTCTTCTTGATATTCCATGGTATAAGAAGGTTCAACCACATTAAGATATTGGGACATGAGGTTGTCATTCAAAAATGTAGGGAGGATAGTAGGCTCAATGGAATCCCATTCAATTAGTTTGGGATAGATAAGAGTCAAAGGATCAATTCTTTGGTTTAGTCCCATAGAGTTTAAGGACATGATTTCATTTGAAGGTTCAAACATTGTATCACTTAAGTCTATGATATGTGCTTCTTCAAGATTTTCTAGAGAACTAGGGTCAAAATCTTCCTCACTAGAATCCTCTAAGGTTTCCATTGGGTAAAAATATTGTGGATTAAAACTAGGGTTAGATTCTTCCATAGTAGGTCTCCATGATGGTACATAAGGTTCTCCTACCCATTGATTTATCTCAATCTCCTGAATTGGTACATTATCTAAGACCACTTGGTTAGAACTTGAAGCTTGATTCTGATTTGATTATGAGACTTGTTCTTTTCCCTTGCTAGGAGTGTAGGTGTGGATGACATAAATTTCTTTATCTTGGCACAAATCACTTGAAAATGAGTCCCATTCCCAATTTTTTGAGTCTTCATCACTTTGGGAATCTAGTTTTAATATTTGGTCATAAACCAAGGGATACTTCTTTTGAGTGTACCCTTGTTCTAGGTACCCTAACATGGTTTTCTCCTTACTATCTCTCCATTTCATTTAAATGGGTTCAAAAAGTCCTTCATTTATTGTTCCTAAAGGCCCTTGTCCCTTATATCCCATTTTCTGCATTATTTGAAATTCTTTCCCATATTGATGTGTGGGAATGCTTATATATTGGATGCGCTTTTTATGTGCACTTGATTCCTCATCCTTAGATAGCCAATTTAGGATTTCATTATCTTCTTCATCCATGGATGAAGATGTACTTGCCCTCACAAAGTGATCATTGTATTTATGAGGTAAATTGGATGGCCTTCCATATGATTTCAGAGATAGGGGTAGATCCTTCATGGATAAGGAGTATTCACCTACACCCTTTTGTTTGATTTGACATTGCTTTTCAAATTTTTTCATCATATGATCCATTTTTTTTTGTAATGAGCCCCTTTGGTGTAGATTTGAACACATCTAGCTTGGCCTTCTTTCTATTTCTCAGGAGAACTTTCCTCACTAACCTTCTCTTTTCCTTTTGTCGATGAAGTTAGGTTAGTAGGACTTTGGTTATTTTCAACAACAATTTATTTTCCTTCTTTTCCTTTTCCCTTCAAAGATGGAAGATCTTTTGAACTTTTTCCTTGCTATATTCTTTGAGAAATGGACCCTTATGCATTATGTGGGACTAAGGATTCATTGATTGGCTTCATGTTATTACAATATTGAAAGGGGTTTGAGTCCCCATTTACCATGACTTCTTATCCTGGATAGGAAAATTTGAGACATTGATGGTAGGTTGAGGGTACGACCTGCATTTCATGGATCCATGGCCTACCTAATAGGATATTGTAAGTCACATTTAGGTCTAGGACTTGGAAAATGGTCTCTTTCTGCATTGACTAACTCTAATAGGAAGTACTATGATAGCTTTGGAAGCTCTTTCTTCATCATCGTAGACTTTTATGGTTATCTTTTTCTTTGGATCAATAGCCTCCTCAGAAAATCCTAAGGCTTTTACCAAGTTTAGTGTACAAATATTCAAGTAGGCTCCTCCATCAATGAGGACTCTTTTCACTCTATGCTTGTGGATTAGGACCTCTATATCAAAGGGTAGATTTTGCGGGTGGTTTAGAGACATATCATCTTTCTCTGAAAAGGATAGACAATGGTGTGCAACAAGATGTCCTACCATGTTTTGAAATTTATCTGCATCCAAATTTAGAGGTACATTAGTTTCTACCAAGGCTTTCTCTAGAATCTCCTTATGAGTTGGTGAGAGCTTGAGTAATTCTAGAATAGAGATCTGAGTAGGGGTTCTTTGCAATTGGTCTACCAAATTATATTGTTTTGAAGATGAAGATGAAGTTTGATTTGGTAGGACAATCCTTGGGGCATTTCCTAGTAGAGTAATTTTTGATGCTTGCCCCCTAGTTACAACATTAGATGTTGCTTCCCTTGGCTTCTCTTTTACCACAATCACATTTATGGTGTTTTCATCACCACTTAAAGTATTAATGGTGTTATCATAAGTATGAGAAAAATTGACCTTCTCATTACCTCTTTTCTTGTTAGGGTTGGTGTTTGATGACTCACCCTTTTCATGGTTCAGGAAAGGGTTTTTGAAGGCCATTGTTTATAACTGAACGTGAACTTCTAATCTAGTCATATACACAACATAGTCATTGCTCAATCATTGAATTATGATAATGAATATGAATTATTCATCTCATAATACTAATTGAATCGACCTGTTGCCTCCTAATTAGTTGGGGTGTTTGGATTACTCTTAGATTGGAGAGCCAACAACCATAGACCAAGCTAAGATGGAGGATTTAAAATGCTTGAAAATGATTGGAAATTGTAATTAATCTGTATGAGAGATGCAAATTGTAATCTAAGAATGAAAGTGCAGATTTAATCTATGAAGCTTGAAAGAAATTGAGAATTAAGCTATTAAACAAGTAAGAAAACTATATTAATATGAGAATGCAATTATACCACTAACATGGAATTATACTAATTATGCAATAAAAATCTTGAAAGCATGAGAGAATTAAGAGAAAAAAATGACTATAGTTTTGATACTCTAAAATTGCCTCCTCAAAATGAAGAAAAGGAGCTCATAATTTAGAAAAGATGGGAGAGAGGATGAATAGTTTCTTGGAAAGAAATGGCCGACTCTTCATCTCCATGGAGGAAGGTGAGACAAAAATGAAAGAATTATTTAATTAAATGAAGGAATATTTCCACATGGGTGGCTTTTCAAGTAATTTTGAATTAATAAATCCAAATAAAGATGTCCGTTCAAATAACCAAATATTATTTAATTCCATGATGTGTATTAGCTAAAGGGGGTGAAATTAATTTAATTAAAAGCACTAGGACTTTAGAATTAAATTAATTAATCATAGGGATTTTTAGCCAATGAATGTTGAATATTTAGGAATTAAATATAGTGCATGATTAATGCAAATTTAGGGTTTTTTGCATTTGACACTAAGTCAAATAAAGTCAATTAGGAGATAGAATTGCCTAGTACAATAGGACTTTGAAGATGTATAAATTGAAGAAATGCACCAAAATTGATTAAAATTATAAGGTGCCAATTTTGGGGTACTACATTTTGCCCCTCTTTGAATTGATGTGCGAGCAACGTGTTGATTCAAAGAATAGTCTGAAAATGATGAGGTTTCAGGATTATCTCCAGAATAGAGTTTAACCCTCAGAAGTCAAGGTTAGATTGCCAAGACACTGATCAGATCAAGTTGCAAAACCAACTTCAGAATGAAGCATGATTCCCTAAAGTCTAAGTTAGATTGTGAAGACAATGATTATATTACCACTTGAGAGAAAACTAGAATCAGGGTTAGATTGCCCCAATACCCGTTGATAGATGATAACTAATGTAGATTTAGGACTATCTCCAAAACTAGGGTTAGATTGCCCCAATATGAAGCTTAGTCCTCTGAGACTTGGGTTAGATTGCCCAGATAATAGTCCAAAAGAGATTTTAAGAGCCATCTCCAGAACCAAGCTTGACCTTCAGGAATTAGGGTTAGATCACCCCAATACCTAATAGATTTCGAGAACCATCTCCCGAACCAAGCTTGATTCCCAAGGATTCAAGTTAGATTGATCAGATACCTAAAACATGGATGACAAGATGACAAGATGCGAGGCCCAAAGATTCCCCTAGAGAAGAAATACCTCAAGCGATGAGGACTTTTGATTTAGATCAGACTGATTTGAGGATTGATTTGTCAAGATTCAATGATGCAATCATCTTGGCCCCTCAGGAGCGAAATCAAAAGATGACATGTCAGAAAGATGATTGACAACAATAGGTTGCAAATATAGATAGAATCGAAGATCCAAAGGAACTTAGAATAGATTAAGGAAGCATCGAGAGGATGCATAAGTGATTTGGAGAAATTTGGAGGTCCTGTTGACCAATTTTGACCATAGTTGACCATGGTTGACCAAATTTGACTAGAGTTGACTAGAGTTGACTTTTGATGAAAACATTGAATATCTTAAAAAAATGATGATGAGATAAGATTCTGGCAAGAAAATGACGCTAGAAGATCGACTGTACTAGCATCCGATCCCGATGGTCTGTTGGAAATATAAGTGGGAAAGTAATACCGAGAGGGGGGGTGAATCAGATATTACCTACTTTACCCTTTTCAATAAGATAAAAATTTATGCATGATATAGAAAAAAATTGATCATTGTAAGCAACTAAACATATTAAGCAGCATACATGAAATCACTCATGACACCATGATTTTGGTAACCCAGAAACCCTTGAAAGGTAAAACTAGGGTGGGGATGACACCCACAAATCTTCACTACTATAGTAATAAATTTTTCCTGTTAAGGCTTACAAAATGTGATCAATACATGATCTACCCTGTGAAAGGTCTACTCTGTTAAAAGCTAAAAGACTTATTACAGTCTACCTTGTTAAAGGATTTATAAACTTACAACAAAGTAAGCACTCGGTAAAGAGATTACATAAAGTCTATTAAGACTACTCGGTTAAGATATTTACCCTGATACACTGGTCAAAATGTCTCAGTACATGATCTTTCAGTTTGCACTCACATGCAGATTATAGATCTCCTCTTTACTGTATATTGATGATCTCTTCTATCTAATCTTTCTTGATTCTATCCTTGCACTGCTTAGCTCAGTCACTGGACTCTGTCTGAATACTTAACTATTTTGAATATATCTTCTTTGATCATTCTCCCATACTCATTCAATCTCAATCTCTTTTTCTCTCTAATTCACACACTTCTCTTGGTTTAGATCTTGCCCTTATATAATAACAAAAACATTTTACCGATTCAAGATCTACGGTTCTAATTTACTTCTATTGCCGCTTAAGCTATACAATTTTTTGATTGGCTCTAGGTAATACATAGGGATCAATGATTATAAGATGGGTGCATAATTACCTCAACAAAAAAAATAAAAAACACCAAAAAATGGTTTACCTTGATCATTGTGCCATTTCAAATTTGTATGTCATTCCTGGCTAACTGGGAAAAAGTTATTCCTGACTCTCACCATTAATTGTACTTGACATCGATTAATCTTCTCTGTCACTTGGTAACCATTGATATATGTAACTCAGCAAAAACTATACTCAGCATATTACAAACACATAGTGACCATGACTTTACTTGATAGTACTACTGCTCGGTAAGTATACAATATATAACTCGGCCTTTACAAGATGACTCGGTTGCAGTGATGATTGACCATCATTGCCTAGATATATGACTAAGTGTGAAGCACTGATGGTCAACAAAACTATAGAGATCTACAATCCCCCCCTTTGAAATTAGTGACAAAAAAAATTTGTCATGACATTTACGATTACAAAAATATGTTTGTACTAGCCTAATACTCCCCCTGAGATATATATACATTCAAAATTTTTGTTACCTGTCCCTGTTCTATCCTTGTCCTGTCATGTCATGATGATTCCCCCTTTTTTTTGACATGACAAATCTCTTCATCAGTAGGTAGGTCATAAATTTTCTCCAAAAAAGGTTTATGCAGCACCATGATCATGTAAAGTGCATGCGTCCAAGCTGTTGAAGTGATGTTTAAAACTTTTGTTTGCACTTCGAGATTAGTAGCTAAACTGATGAGGCTCTCAGCTATGGACAAATGTGGATTACTCTGAGTTAATTTCTTAGCCTTAGCTAATTTTCTCTATATGGCTTCCAGATGAGGTGTCAAAATAGTTTGGATAGAGAGTAGGTGAGAACAAATCTTGCCATCATTAGCCATCAGCTCAGTTAACTTACCTTGGGTTTGCAAGATTTTTACATAATGTGCTGCACTAGTGTTTGCATCCAAACTCAGGGACTGACTTGTAGCCTTAATCTCTTGCTTGAGAGTATCAAGAAATCATTGATTATCATCAATGAATAGTTCAACATTACATATGTTGGCCAATAGAGACTGTCCATTCACAACTTACCCCTTGATCTCCTTTACCAAAGTGGACAGCTCAACCTGTTTCACTACTATCTCGATAGATATCTTCTCCAGCATTTTGGTTTCAAACCTCCATTTTGACCACTCAAATAACTTATCACTTACATAGCTAACTTCATTATTTACTTTTTGGACAATGTGTACAAGTTGTTACAATATGGGAACGAAACTATTTACATTTGATAAGTCATAAACTTCATTAAATATATCTTTTATTTCATGAAGGACCTATTTTTGTTGATGCTCCCTTCAGAGTTCTGCTTGCCTGCTCTTCCTTGTCAATAAATCCTTCAATATCTGTAGTTGCTCATAAGAGAGGTTATTGGTATCCCATTTAGGAATAACAATGACTTCATCAATTGTTACCTCATATTTTTCCTTGTGTGCTCTCGGTGGGGTGCTTCCACTCGACATCTGTACAAGAGCTTGTATTGCCTCTTGTTCCTCAATGAATTTTCCTTTGATATTTTCTTCTCCTTTCCCCTTGTCCTCAGCATGAGGGTTAATAGCTTGACCATCTAACTTAATTCCTTGTTCTTCTTTTCTATTTTCTTCCATAGGAGGACTTTGGATTTTGCCTTCGACTTTGTCCTCTTCCTCGGTAGGTGTAGATTGAGTTAGTGGTACCAACTTGGTGGATTCCTTGGTAAAGCTTGTACCGACTAACTTGTCAATAGTAGCAACCTCAGGTAGAGTAGGATTCACATCAATAGATTGTGAGCCAGTAATTGTTGGATAATCCATGACCTATAATAGTACAGTGTTACTACCTGGCAAGGGTGAATCAATTGCTTTCATATTCTTTAAATCATCCTCAGTCAAGAATGAATTCTTGATGGGGCTCTCCTCGGGTATGTCAACAATGTGAACCTTAGATGTGTCCCATGTTTTCACTTCCTTAGGAATTCCAGTCTCCATTTTATTTTGTTTGTTTTTAGGTTCAACAACTATCAAAGTAGTGGCTTCCTTTCCTTCATCCTTGTTAGGCAACAATCCAAACACTATCTTCCAGATTTTAATACTTTCTTGTACAACATCTTCAACCTTGTGTTGAAGAATTAGATAGGCTCTAAGTTTAGGATCAAACTTGCCTCTATATTGCTCAATTATTTGTTTGATGTTTGGAGGGGTGAGAGAGGATTCAACTTGTGCTAATGTACTCTCCCATATTTTCTTCTCTATTTGCATAGCATACTCCCATTTCTGTGCAACCCTATTGCATAATTCCTTAGGAATTCTATTTTCAATTTGCATTAGAAGCATCTTGAAAATAAATAACATTTCAAGAATAGCATCCTCAACTTTCTCTTTATCTCTAATGCTCAACTTCCCAAATTTTAATCTTTTCAACTCATCCATTGCTGCAGAGCTAGTAATCTTATGACACAATTCATCAACAATGGGTTGTTGAGTACCCTGTTGTGTAACCTTTCCCTTTACTCCTTCATCACTTTCAATTTCTTCATCATCATCTTGTGTTAGAACAAGTTTCCTTCTCGGTCTCTTTATGACCTTAGTCAGCACTGTCTTGGGTTGTGTGGGTTTTCATTGAGTAGATGCTGGAGGCATCTTAGGAGTCTCGGCATCAGTTCTTCTTGTTTTAGGCCTAAGTGATGGTGTCAATGACACTTTAGGTTCCAACACTCTTTTCTTAGCTGGGGACTCAACAATTACTGGTTTCTTTTCTTCTTCTTTCTCACTACCACTAGTTTCACTCTATTCATCTTCTCCCAATCCTTGGGTCAACTCCAGTGGTGCATCCTTCTCATATTCTTTGACATAATTTTCCAAATTTTTCACTATTTTCTTTCTTTTCCTCTCTGTGGTGGTAGCCAATAATCCTAAAGAGATCTTGGATTTGGCTTCTTCAAATGTTCCAAAATAAGGTGCTTTACTATCAATTTCTTCAACTAAGAGGGTTGTGATTGTAGCAGTAGCTTCATCTATGTTAAGTTCATAGGGTAATGGCATTAACCATGAAACCCTAGGTATGACTTCCTGTGGATAAGTAAAATCTATGTCTACCAGAAAATATATATCCTTGTTGTATTTTTCAATCAAAGACATAGGGACTCTAGTCCTATTTCTCATCTTTCTTTTAAACTCAATAAAATAGTTATCCATTATTCCTTCAAAATCATCACCAATCTAATTTATGAACTCATTTATTTGAATAGTGATGGGCTCCTTCTTTTCCCATGTAACATCTCCATGTGTAGGAAAACTCTTCTTGACATAAAAGAACAAATAGATCAGTAAGGAACCGAACTTACACATAGAGTTCTTCACCATCCGGATTGAGTTCAAGTTCTCAGCAAGTTGAGTTAGCTAGAGCTCGGCAAGGTCATACGTGTGTCCTTTCTTGATTATCTTCCATGCCTGCTCCACTGCCATACAAGGGACGTTGTCCAACCGGCTAGATTGATAGAACTTGTGCAAGATGACTCTAACAATAAAGTTAATTTTTGGATCAGTTATGGTGGAAATTATCATCCCTCATTTATTCCAAACTGCTTGGGTGTTAGCTTGAATATCTTCCTTTCCTGCACATTTCATCATTCTTTTTCCTTCGATTGTAGGGTAACCAATGACTTTATGTATCATTTCCTTTATGATCTTCACTGGTCTGTCTTCCAGCCATAAATGCATGTCATGCACTCGACTCAAAATGATCTTTATCCATTCCACTTTAAAATTTTATGGGAAATTTAGGGCATGCACTAACCCTCGATCGGCAACAACCTTATGTTCTGGCTTCAACAATCCACTGACACATAGTTTATCATAAGCTTCCTTGATCTCGTAATCAATGATTTCTCCAATTTTACACATGTATCAAGACCTAACATCATTCATTAATAACACATTCTCTAGAATGGAAGATAGGGCTTCGTTTAAATCTCCTTTAATTGCACTCTCCGATATTGCCTTGAATATCTTCGGCTTGCAAACTTCATTCCTTACTAATTACACATTAAAAACTTCCATCCCTTGTTTCTTGACTGGTGCAGATGAAGATGATGCCATTTTAAATAGTAATTTTGAAAAGAAAATATTTTCTCGGCAAAGTACCTTTTTCATCAATAACCCTATAGATGAATTTTACCGATGGCACACTAAGAAAATTTGGAATTGCCTTTCTTAAACTAGTTTCACAAATTTTGAATCGCTCTCTGAAATCTCAAATAGCCTAGTGAAATGAAATTAATGGCAACTTTCCACTTTATAGAATGCGAAAAATAGAATTAGGGCCTCATAAATGCTCCGTATAGGTTTTGGTGGATTACAACTGTCTTGGAAAACTTGAAAGCTCGGTCGATATAACCATTGTGATACAGCTTGACGTACATAGCATTTTAGCCATAGCAGGTGCTCGGCATACATTATGTTGTCACTAAGGATTGCACCTTGTTTTGCTAAGTATTGAACCCAGCAATCCTGTGAAACATGGGACTATTCTCAGGCTGTGGGTAACCTATCTAAGAATAGACCTCCGGATTAAGGGCCAGCTTTCCCTTGGATCACTTGAAACTTATCTAAACTTGGAAGGGAAAGGGATATAAAAAATTCTTGAAAATAAACAACTACAACTTGAAATGAAAGGAAGGTGATCCATCGAATTTGAAGAGAAACCACAATTGAGAAATAAGTTCACTTCATCAGCAATTCAAATCTAACTCACAACTCAATCCTACTTTCTTAACCCCCAATGAAATAAGGTACTTAGAATCCAGAAAAGGAAGAAAAACTTCACAAATCTGACATTCTTGATTATACACAAATCACACCACTGAATTAAGAAAAATCCTTGAATATCCACTTGAATCCAAAATGTAGATCAAGGATATAGAAACATCACAATAATCTTACATATGGCTTCAACAGCAAACCCAAAATTATAGGAGAACAAGAAGGATCAATTTTTATTGCCAGAAAGAAACATGTACAATTGTGTCTCTCAGAGCTACAACACTCATATCAGAGAGAAAAAGTGAAGAGCTAACCTCAATCATCAAAAGTGAGAGGTATAAAAACAAAAACCTAAGAATCTGCATTCAACTCCACTACCTCCTAAGAATAGAAAACTCAAAACATGGACCCATGAGGCATCATCATGGTTTGAATGCCAGATTCCCAAATTCCTAGGGGCGAGGAAAGTGAGGGTCTAAAAAAGAACAGTCAAAGATGACTGTTATACCCACTAAGTCATGCCTTACAAATGATATCTAACAAGGGTTTATAAAAATACCACTTGTCGATATCTTACAATAAAAGATGGCCATGACTTGACATTTAAAACTATCCACTATGACCTCTAATAGATACAATTATATTTTTAAAGAAAAAGCCTCAACCAAAAAAGGGAAGCACATCTTTAAAAATAATAGCATTAAAACAAAATCTTCAACCCCTAAGGAAAACTATAGGTTACATATGAATGTCAAATATTGTCAACCCAAATAATGGGGAAAATATTCATGAAAATAATTACAACACATAACCCAAAGTTGGAGAAAACGTGGCAGAAGAGGACCTCAACCCTAAAACAAAGGGGAGGAAATGAATCAAGCATTAACATTGAAACCCCATTTGAAAATTTAGGAAACCATTGGCAATCCACCTTCCCCATTCGACAATTGGCAACTTCCTATTCTCTCTGGCAAACTCTAAGTTTAGACCTGGAAATAGCAACCCCAAACTTGGCAACTATGCTATTGAGGTAGGCATATTTGATTTGCTTACTGGCTTTTCATTTCATAACTCTTTTGAAAATCGAGGGCACTGGCATGTGTATTAATTGGATTCTTGCATTTTTTTTAAAAAACTAGGGCATAATATGCTAAGCTAGGGCACGGGCTCTATTCAAAGGCATCAATCTTATTTCATTTACTGTATTTGATTGCTATCTCTACATTTTGGGATCTCTGAATCTATGTCTTCCTTAACTCATGTCGTATATCTTGAATCATTATTGCATTCGATCTACTGATTTGGAAGGGCCCAATGATCTTTTTGTTAGGGCACCATTGACTGTTTGAACTATTAATGATGACCCGCCTATAGCTAGGACATCACGGTATTGTTTCATTTTCTGATTGTATTCGAGGGCATATTTGTGTATTTGCTTTGTATTGCCGCCTCTGTTATTTGATTGCAAAAACTTTGCATTTTGTTTCATATTGATTGCATCTTGAAGACACTGATGGCATTAATTTGCATTTGCAATGAAATTAGAAATTGATGGCATTGTGCTTGTTTGAATTTGATATTGTCTCATGCCATTCTCACTGGTTGCTGTAAAACTAGGGCACATGTATTAGACTGTACTCTTGTTGGTGATTTGGTTGAGGTATGTACATGGATGTTGTCATTATGGCAACATATGTTTCCTATGAAGATCGCATAAGCTGGAAAGTAAGTATGGAAGATCGCAGACTAAAATTGTCTAAGTATGAAACAATATTTTTGACAGAGCACCCGATACAATTTTTTTTGGTGACATTCACTGGAGCATGATCCAAGTTTGTGCAGTTGAACATAGACTCTATGGCATCTAAGGATACCCCATCTCAGTGTGAAAAATAGTACGGATAGTATGGACAAAGTTATGATTGTTTTATCGATGATAGAGTTAAGCCGACAGAGCAGTTTTGAAGGCAAAACTAGTAAATGAATTAAGGGATTATTTTGCTTGTCAAAATAATGACTTAATATTATAAAGAGATGACATCCTAGATGTTTACTCTTGGATAAAGATATGCAAGCTGACAGGAGAAAGATATTATGTTTGTATCTTGTATAAAGATGTAATATTGTAATGTACCGAACATACTTGAAATGTAACTTGTGATAGTTGTATATTGTGATAGCGGTGAAAGTTGTTGATGAGAAGTTGTAAGCAGTACCATATTGTAATCAGTAAACATTTGTATTACTTGTTTGGGCAGTGAGCTCATCTGGTAATCAGGTTTTGTATCTACAACTCCTAATAGGGTTGAGGCTTCTAACAAGGCCTATAGTCCCTTAACCAGGACTGATACACTATATGTTTGTAACAGGCTCCTAATAGGGTCAACATCCTTAACGGGATATCTTTTGATTAGTGGATCTTTGTGGGGACCATCCCCACTGGGGTTTTCCCTTGGCCAGGGTTTCCTCGAGAACATATCATGTGTTATGAGTTCTTTACATTTGATGTTATGTATGCTATTTAGTTTCTTATGCTTTAAAGTAATCTGTTATATCCATAAGTGGGCAAAAGTAAAAGTTTGTGAATTACTAATTCACCCCCCCTTCTCAATATTTCCTATTTCTAACAATTGGTATCAGAGCACAATTACTTGGAGAAGGAACATTCAAGGAAAGCCTAGCAGCTTGAGTAAGATCTCTATGGATATGGATCAGTTACAGAAGAATCTAGAAGAAGCTCTTGAACAAATTGATATGCTTACTGATGAAAGAAACACTCTAAAAAGAAAGTATGATGATGCAAAGAATCTTATTGACAAATTGAAAGGTAAGATAGAAGATCTGAAATCTGAGAAGGAATCTGAAATTCTTGTTGAAAATTGTGATGATTTAGAAAAAGAAAATGTGATCCTTAAACATGAATTGAAGATAGCAAATCTGAAGCTTAGCTTGAAAGATGGAAATGACAATCTGAGATCTGAGAATGAAAGTTTAAAGAATGAGAATGAAGATCTAAAATCTAAACTTGGCAAGGTAACATCTGAATTTGATAAAGTCAAATTGCAGTATGAGGAACTTGAGAACTACAACAAGATTGTGAAAGGTGAATTGACTCAATCCAAACAACAACTTGAGAGGCTATATTAAAATAGTGAAAAGATTAATGAGCAAGTATCTTATGGAAAACCATTCTATGACAAAATTGGTCTTGGATTTAACATATTGAAGATAGTTAGTGAAAGCAAGAAACCAGATTTGAATGTATGTGAAAGTAGTGAAGAAAAGAAGTTAGATGAGAACAAATTTGAAGATGCACCTAAGCAAGAAGAATCACCGAAGCAAGAAGATGCACCGAAGCAAGAAGATGCACCGAAGCAAGAAGAACCACCGAAGCTAGATGAACCATCCAAAGGTATGCAAAGAGAATTCAAAGGTAGATGTTTTGCTTGTAATACTATTGGTCATATGTGTAATACCCCAAAAATGGGCTATAAGTTCATTAACCTCCTACATCTACAAATCAAACGAAATCAACATCGAAGTCCTAATCTAAGGCACATCTAAACATCATCGAATCATAATTGATTATCTTAAATTCTGCATCAGGGAATATTCCTAGCAATATTCCTAATTATCTTAATTATCTTTAATTTAATGATTATTTGGCGATAAATCACATTTATCCTAAGTTTGATTAATTGAATATTTTCATATTTAATTAATGAGATTTAATATCTTGCCACTTAATTGTGTAATTAAATTTAATTCTATCTATTATTAATTGTATTATTTAATTTTGACAATAAATCCAATATCCTATGAATAATTGATTAAATTTTTATTTAATTAATTAAAGCAAGTTGTCATTATTTAATAATATAGTTTTTAATAAAAGTTTGATTAAATAATTGATTAACCCATAAATCAATTATTTATTTTCAAAAATTAGTTAAGTTGAGCATAAATCACTTTATTTATTTATTAATTCATAATTATCCATGTGCACAATCAAAGAAACAGTTAAACTCCAAATTAGAAAATCAATGCAAAGTGTTGACTTTTTAGAACTCAACATCCTTTTGGAGTTCAAAAAGCTGATCTAAACTTCTAATTTGAGTTAAAAAGCTATTTTTGCATGATTTGCATGTTTTTGTGAATTAAATTATCTTTATTATCAGATAACTCAAAAATCAAGCTGAGTTAATCTGAGTGATTTATGGCTTTCTTCCATGCACCTCCAAAGCCTTGGATTTCTATAAATCAAGGCCTCAGCTCATCTCAAAGGATCTCATATTTTTTGCATCCTCGCGCTGTCGAATTGGAGGATGAAGAATCAAAGTTTATTACGAATCAAGGCTTTTGTGAGATCAATTTCATTTGCATTCATATCATATTATTTCTAGATTAGCCTTGCATATCAGTTTTTACATATCATAGATTTCATATCAAGTTTTCATATCATTGCATAGAAAATATCAAAAATATAGATTAATTGCATTAATATTTTATATTAGTTTTGCATTCAAATCCTTCATTTAGGTGTCATCTAGGTCACTGATCTTGATAACAATCTGAGAACATCAATCTCGCACCTACTAGAAGGTAGTAAATCGCTTGGTTAAATTAGATTTCAATTTTGCACGATTTTGATTATAGCTAACCTCTAATGTTTTACTGAAGTGTTGTGTCTATAGATCAGGTACAATTTTCACACACACAACATGAAGAGAGATTGTACAGGTAAACAATTCAAACCTCTTAATGGTTATTGTTATAATTGTCATGGTTTTGGACATAGAGCTATTGAATGTAGAAGATCTAAAGTTATTGAGAATAATTACAATAGTAGAATGCCTATAAATACTAACAATGTAGATCAGAGATCAACTGAAGACATGAAAAGACGAAATGGAATAGTATGTTACAGATGCAACAAAATTGGACATATTGCTAGAAATTGCAGGACACAAATCAATCAACAAACACCTAGATATGGAACCAATGGAATCATTTGTTAGATATGTAACAAGATTGGACACACAACAAGATTTTGTAGAATGAACAATGGAGGTTATCATCATAACCCTAACCCTAGAAACTATGCAAGAAGGAATGAAAATGCAGGAAATAAAGAGAAAGGTTGCTGTAGCAATGAAGATGAAGTAAAATTTGTTAAAGGCATAGATCAAGAAGGTATATTCAGCATTGAAGGTAATCAGGAAGGTAATGTATCTGATGGTAAGAATGAGTCTTTACCTAACCCTTCTTTAAGCACTTAAATTATGTAAATTTCTGTAGTTTAGGAACTTAGAATTAGTGTAGAATTAGATTTTGAATGAGTTAAGTTTTGCACAGTTAGATGAAGGTTTGTTATGTTATACTAATGCTATGGTTAAGTGTGCAAAAAGAAATATTGTGTTTTGTGAGGTCGCAAGAAGATTTATGGTTGTAGGTTTACAGAATCAGCTTTTGGCATTTTAGCGGCAAAAGAATTGAATGTGATGTCAGATCGAGTAAATGCTAAGTATTAAAAGATTAAAATTGAAGTTATTGTGATTATCAAGTGATTAGAAGTGATTTGGAGAGTGAAGAAAGAAGTTTGGAAGTGATTTGCAAAAATTTGAAGCACCGATCAAGCGAAAGCCCTAATTTTGTGAATTTGAGGTATTTATCCGACTAAGATCTTGATGGAATTAGCTTAAGTAATCAGATATAATCATGGATGTGTCATTTATTAACAACATCAAGGATAAGAATAGACCTAGAACTAAGAAAGATCCAGTTGAACCGTCAAAAAGAGATGCTAGTTTAGCTTTATCATCCGTACTAGATGGAGTTCTTCATTTAGAGAAAGTTAAAAGTTATCTTGGATGCAAATATGAAACCCTAAGGGAGAGTAATTTTAATGGTGAATATCAAAAATTGTACAACAAGGATATGTCAGTGAAACAAGGTTATGAACATCTAGAAAACAATGAAATCATTGAGTACTCTATGAAATATGAATTTGATGATGATGAGTGTACTAAGATCATTTTGAGTAGGATACATAATGGTAAATTTTGGTTAGAAGATAGAGTTATTAACATAACTGCAGACCTAATTCATGATGTGACAGGATTATCAAAAGTTGGTGCAATTCCACTGAATGAGAAAAACATGAGAAAGATTGTGATTGATAACACTGGTTCAATATACAATGGTAGAGGTATAGTCATTAGTAAGATTAAGCAAGATGATGTAAAATACTTGTGTAAGATTTTGACAACAAAATTCTATGGAAGTTCTAGAGAAGATGATATGTCAGTAGGTATGGTACACATTACTTATTTGATGTGTGTGGAGAAGAAGCCTATGGATATGTGTGAAATTCTGAGAATACAGTTGTTTGAGAATTTGGAAAAGATAAAGAAAGCTAAATACACTCACTTTAGATTTTCCTCATTGGTTACTTACATGTTCTTCCACTTGCTAAGAAGATTTCCTTACACTATTGATTGGAATGATGGTGAGAATACTATGGAAAAAATCAATAAAGTTTACATGAAACATCTTATTGAGAAGGTTCATGACAGTGTAAAGTTAGTGTTGAAAAATTTTCAGAACATTGTCATAAATAGATCAATAATTCCTCCATCCCTAGTTGAGAAATAAAAAGATGATATATGTTTTATGGTTGATACTGATTTCACTTACATTGAGGCAGTAAAACCTAGACATGAATTCATAGACCCTCTTGGCTATGAAATCTTTAAAGTTGAAACAGAAGGATATGTTAGTAGATTGTTGAAAAGTAAAGTGGATGCTCATAGCAGTAGATTTGGAACATATGATGAAAAATTTGATTCAACAAAGACACTTAAGGAAGAGAAACAATCAAAGAAGACAGTGGAGTCTACAATAAAGAAAATTCTAAAAGAAACAGGTTTGAGTGAGTAGGAATTTGATATTGCAAGAAAGACTGTAGAAGCAATAAGGTAAAGTGAGATACTATCAGTCCCACCTTTGGCATCAAATACAGAACCCATTCAAGTTAAGGTAAAGGTTGAAGAACCTGAGAAGGAGCAAGAAATTAGCCAGATAGAGAAACCCTCTTCTTCAACACCAAGCAAAATAATGAAGGCAAGTGCTTCAAGACTGGGTAAAAGACAAAAAATAATTGTTCCACCAGTACCTAGAAGAGTTGCAGAGATAAAAGATGATGAAGTAACAATAAAGAAGATATCATGGAAACCAAGGATAGAAAGAGTTAATGAAGACACATTGCAATATGGAGAATTCACCAAAATGAACAAATACTATGATTTATATGGATCCTCTGACATATTAAATCTAGAGAATGCAATGGTTACACATATGATTTTGGCAAACAAGAAATTTGATACTATTCATGGAAAGATACTAGAAGATTTGTACAATAGACTTGTGAGAAGAAAGATGAGAGCACAAGAAGAAGATACTAAAATGAGAGAGAATGTGATAGGACAGTTCTGTGACATAAGAGATGATGACCACCTTAAATAGATCCTCAAGCCACTTGAAACCCTATTAAGAACCAAAAGAAGAACTATACAAATAATGGGAGGTCAGTATGAACAAGTAAAGACTGAAACTAAATAGGCAGTTGTGCAAGTGCTAGCAAACTTGGTAGCAGGAAAAGATAGCAAAGATCAATCAGTTGTAGAACTAGAAGAGAAACATAGTTTAGAACAGGCAGAGGCAACAACAAAGGTAGTTGAAGTTGAAGATATTCCCTCTTCTTCTATAAACATTGGCACAAAATCTATGGACATTGAAGGAACAAAAGTTACTTTAGATTCAGATGATGCGGTACTCAACAATTTGGATAACATTGTTGACAATTTGGCTTTGGGAGAGCAAGAAAAGAGTATTAAAATAGAGACTACATGAACAGAAGAGCAAATGGAAACAGAGGCCCATACACCTATTGAACCACAAGAAGACATCAGTCTTACTCCTAAGACTGGAAAGGAGAAAGGAATAGGAACATTGATTGAAGATTTGAGCAAGGAGGTTGATGGCGATGATCAATTAGAGTTGATCACTTCTTTGAACAAAATTATTGGAAAGAACAAGAAAGTTAAGAATTTGGAAGGTAGCCTGAAAGATTTGACTGAGAAGCTACAAAGTGTTATATCTACAAAAGTCTTTGATTCATACCCACTTGAAAGAGCAAAGATGGTAATAAATTCTTTTGATGTTGAGTTCACTAATTTGACTGATATTGCTAAGGTTAAAGCTCAGGCAGCTTATGAAGCTGAGATGTTGCAGAATATAAGTCAGAATATCAAAAATGACATTGACAGCCTTGACAGACACATTAAGAACTTAAGGAAACATCTTGAGACTGGAAAGTGTTTGTACATTTAGTGTACAAAATCTGAAAATATAATAATTGAGGAAGAGAAGAAGCTAAAAGAGAAGCAAGATGAAATTGTAGTAGAGACAAACTCAATGGCCAACACAAACATAAAGATTAGTGCAGTTGAGAAAAGGATCAAAAAATTATGTGATGAGATAAGGACTTTGAATGATGAGAAGAATAGGAAAATTATTAGGATAAACATCTTGAGAGAGCATGTCTCAATCAAGTTGACTATTATAGAAGAGTAGCTAGAAGAATGTCTTACTGCTAAGACATCATTTCAGAAGGTGAAAGTTGTTGATGTGAAGTTGTAAGCAATACCATATTGTAATCAGTAAACATTTATATTACTTGTTTGGGCAGTGAGCTCATCTGGTAATCAAGTTTTGTATCTACAACTCCTAACAGGGTTGAGGCTTCTAACAAGGCCTATAGTCCCTTAACCAGGATTGATACACTATATGTTTGTAACAGGCTCCTAACAGGGTCAACATCCTTAATAGGATATCTTTTGATTAGTGGATCTTTGTGGGTACCATCCCCACTGGGGTTTTCCCTTGGCCAGGGTTTCCTCGAGAACATATCATGTGTTATGAGTTCTTTACATTTACTGTTATGTATTCTATTTAGTTTCTTATGCTTTAAAGTAATTTTTTATATCCATAAGTGGGCAAAAGTAAAAGTTTGTGAAATATTGATTCACCCCCCCCTCTCAGTATTTCCTATTTCTAACAACTCTGTTAATGCCAACTAGGGTTTTTATATCTTACTTTACTGGAACTGTATTGAATGTAAGGGCAAGTATATTTGATGTTTGATGAGGGACCGAGCCTGTTGTCTTTGTATTTTCTATGGCATCATGCATTGAGGCTTCACTGTTATTGCATGATTCAATATTCATTCGAGGCTACATGCCTACTGTCTCGTACCCCTATGGTGAAACCATTTGGATGCTCTCTATTTTTGAACATAGTAGCTAGGGCATGAGCCTATGTTTACTAGGGAATCATGAATTTGCATTTGCTATACATCCACTATTTGGTTTTGAAAGCTTTGCTACTGGAAATTAACATATATGCAATGTTTTTACTATCATTTCATGCCCAACCCGTGAGCCTTAGAACAGAGCATTGATGTTGTGAACTTATTGCTTGTTGTTTATTTCTCCATATGCCCATTCATGCTGTTAATACTTTGATTCACTGGGCCTGCGAACCACGCCAGGGCATCATGAATTGCATGTTTGAGACATCATGTGATATTATTTGGTGTTATTTGAAGGATTTCGATGCCTTTGTAGCTAGTGAACTAAATATCTTCATGCTTGTCTGGTGCCAATGCTTGACTGCTCCACATAATGATGGCTTACTATCCATTATTATGACTATTCATTGTGTCATTTTATTGCTGAATGCTATCTTAGCCTGTGAGCCTGTGTCCCTGTTGTTTTCATGAATTCACTGTCATATTTTATTGATGCAGATATCTCTTGTATGTTTATGGGGCCAGTGAACCTTAATTTTGAGCACCAAAATTATCTGTTCGCTATTTTTGAAGAGGCTCATGAGTCACGGCCTAGGCATTGATGCCTCTTCATGGGTTTCTTGGCACAGTGCTACAGTGCTTACTATGATATGCCCATATACTGTTGCATGAATACTTGTGGTGGTGCCATCTCTATTGTATATTTACATATTTGAATACCACAACAATGATGATACTATACAAAATGTACATCTTCTGTATGAAATCTAGTGTACTATCATGTATCAAATGTCTATCACTTGGGATATTATGACATATTGAGTCCCTTTCTTGTTGGCTCATAATGCAGATTTGATATGTTCATGCTATAAGATTAATGCATGAGTTTAGATTTGAAGCACCTCTAGGTTGTACTTTCTCTAAACATATGGATTTATGTACCTTTAACATGCTGATGATGAATTCTTCCTGCCATTGCCCTGCTTTGACCATGCACCATTAGATATGTATCTGAGTGTCTCACTGATACTGCCATCCGCTGAATGTTACACTGCTAATTATGGGTTTTTTGCACTTGTTTGGTCAACATGCCCTGTTTGAACATTAATGCAGCTCATAAAAACATCTATGTTTCAGTGTGCCTTATCTGTATATAGATCAGTGTGCCTTTTTATGAGCTCTATTTTTCTTTTATGTCATTGTGGATTTCTTCTATTCATTCATCATAGTTTGACTGACAACATGCCTCAGTGCCCCTGCTAGCTTATTAAATCATCATGTTCATGTTACAACACATAGATTCTATTTGCACCTTCATACCAGTATCTTCTTATCATGCCATGCTATTTGATTGGTCCTCATTGATGCTGAATCATCTGGATGCTCCTCTTTTGCACAATGTGTGCTCTTGGCCCTTGATGTGATCATGATGGAGATCATGAGGTTTCCCTATCATGATCTACATCAAGGGCCCAGGTCACTCATGGAATTCATTATTGGATCAGCTTCCCTGTATCTACACATGAAACAAACACATTAGTGAAAACATGGTGCCTTGTCTGTTCTTTGGAGCCCTATGCACATGCCCTGAGCACAACCTTTATTAGAGGTGCATGGCTAAGTGTATGTATGCATTCTATGAATATTGTGATACCAGCCATTGTTTAGATCCATTGGATCTAACCCATATCCCCTCTTTTCTTCTTGCAGGTTCCGGATCTCAAGAGCTTCTGGACAAGACCGGGCCTCAGACACCAATACTAGGCAATGTCTGGTACCCTCATATTAATTATTTCTTTATGTATATTTGCACTCATCCATTCAATTCTGATAATGGCTATGCTCACGGCCTATGTGATCTTAGATAGATGCTTTTATTTTCAATTCTTTGCTTTCTAAATAGTATACATGTCACTGATACATGCATGAGTAGATGTAGATGCAGTTCATTTCATTTTATCTTCATGTAATTTGCAATGAAATGAACACAAATATAAGAAAGACCACCTAATAACACAAACTAGGGTATTGTAGGTCATCTAGTAATTAGGTCTCCAAACTTAAGAATGAGCAAAAATATGACAACACATTGATAGCCCGGTCAAGACACTGATGCTTGACATAAAAAATGAAATTCCCTATTTTGCTCAGATATGTCCTAATGCATCTTTATCTATGTAGATGTGGACTTTTTCTCAATTCTATGTCAGGAACTGATGAAAGATAAGACTTTTCAAGACTCAGCTCCACACATACCTTCCAAGCTTAATTAGAAGAGGTGTGATCACCTAATCCATCAGATTGGGTGACCGCAAATGTGCTAGCTTCGCTTGAGTTTTCTTCTTCTTCTTCCTCAATGTCTTTTCCATCTGATTCTTTAGTTTCTCACAGATATCTTTATTCTAGTTATTATCATTGCTCAGCATAGATGATCTACAATCTTTCTTTAAGTGACCGACCTTATTACATTTGTAACAGATCATGCTTCCATTCATCTAGGTTTTAGATTTGCCTCTAAAATGAGTCTTCATGCAATTTTCTCTGATGTGTCCATATTTACCATAATAATGGCAATTGTACCAAGTGTTGTAATCCCAATTTTAAGAGTTATGCTTTGTGACTGGCTTGGTTTATTCATTTGATGACCACCTAGGTCTAGATCTACATTCAAATGCTTTGTGCCCATATTTCTGACAATTGAAACAACTTCCTTGAAACTTAGGTAAGGTGGATGAATTGTTAGCTTTAGATCTACATTCATGTGCCTGATGTCCATGCTTCTTGCAATTAAAACAATGTCCATTAAACTTAGGTTTAGAATCAGACTTACCATGTTTGCTTCTGCATATGTTGGTTGTATGTCCTAGCTTTCCACAGTGATGACATGTGGGCTTGGTGTTTTTTGGTTTAGAAAATTTCTGTTCTCCATTCTTTAATGATTCTCCTTCTTTAGTAGATGAATGTTCATTCAGTCAAAGTCCAGGTCCATCACTGGATCTTCTAGGTGATCTTAACAACTCTTCAAAATATTTTGCAGCTTCATTGGGTTTGTTCATCCTTTCATTGATTTCCTTTTCAGTTCTCAAATCATGTTTCAACTGATCATTTTCAGACCTTAGTTAATTGATTTCCATATCTTTCCTACCCAATTCTTGATTAACCATTAGTAGTTGATTTACCATGTCTAGTTGATTATTAGTCAACCTTTGCATGTCACTTGTTCTTTCATCTAGCTTGATTGCAACTTGTCTTTTATCTTCTTTAGCCATTGCCTTATCATCTTCAACTTTCTTTTTCTACCCCACCAATTCACAAAGTCTGACAGATTGAATTTGTTGTTCTCTTTTTAGAGATCTGATGTCATCATTTAGTATGGTATTTTTCTCCAGTAGTTCTTTTATAGCTTTATCACTCTTGGCAGAGTTACCATTGTCAAATAGTCCAGAGATGTCTTCTTCTTTGTGTTGTGGCTCATTTTGTTGAATTGCAATCTCTCTTCTCTTTCTCAAGGATTTCTTCAATTCCCCTCTGGTTGCTTCCAGTTTCTATAATGCCAGTTGTACTTCAATCTTTTGATTCTCTATGATCTTTCCCAATTTATAAGCTTCCATTTTAAGATCTTTTTCCTCAAGTGGTTAGACTTCCTTAAGAGAAACCTTGCTGCTCTGATACCAATTGTTGGAAATATAAGTGGGAAAGTAATACTAAGAGGGGGGGTGAATCTTATATTACCTACTTTACCATTTTCAATAAGATAAAACTTTATGCATGATATAGACATAACTTGATCATTGTAAGCAACTAAACATATTAACTAGCATACATGAAATCACTCATGACACCATGATTTTGGTAACCTAGAAACCCTTGAAAGGTAAAACTGGGGTGGGGATGACACCCACAAATCTTCACTACTGTAGTAATAAATTTTGCCTATTAAGGCTTACAAAATGTGATCAATACATGATCTACCTTGTGAAAGGTCTTCTCTGTTAAAAGCTAAAAGACTTGTTACAGTCTACCTTGTTAAAGGATTTATAAACTTACAAAAAAGTAAGCACTCGGTAAAGATATTACATAAAGTTTGTTAAGACTACTCGGTTAAGAGATTTACCCTGATACATTGGTCAAAATGTCTCAGTACCTGATCTTTCAGTTTGCACTCACATGCAGATTATAGATCTCCTCTTTACTATATATTGACAATCTCTTCTATCTGATCTTTCTTGATTTTGTCCTTTCACTACTTAGCTCAGTCACTGGACTCTGTCTGAATACTTAGTTATTTTGAATATATCTTCTTTGATGATTCTCTCATACTCATTCAATCTCAATATCTCTTTTTCTCTCTGATTTACACACTTCTCTTAGTTTAGATCTTGCCCTTATATAATAACAAAAACATTTTACCGATTCAAGATGTATGGTTCTGATTTACTTCTATTGCCGCTTAAGCTATACAATTTTCTGATTGGCTCTAGGTAATACATAGGGATTAATGATTATAAGATGGGTGCGTAATTACCTCCATAATTACCTCAACAAAAAAAATAGAAAACACCAAAAAATGGCTTATCTTGATCATTGTGCCATTTCAAACTTGTATGTCATTCCTGGCTAACTCGACAAAAGTTATTCCTGGCTCTTGGCATTAACTATACTTGGCATCAGTTAATCTTCTTTGTCACTCGGTAAGTATTGATATATGTAACTCGGCAAAAACTATACTCAGCATATTACAAACACATATTGACCATGACTTTACTCGGTAGTACTACTACTTAGTAAGTATACAATATATATCTCAGCCTTTACAAGATGACTCGGTTGTAGTGATGACTGACCATCATTGCCTAGATACATGACTAAGTGTGAAGCACTAATGGTCAACAAAACTATAGAGATCTACAGGTCCCAAAAATTTAAAACGTGATTTTGAGCTATTGAGGAGTGTCAGATTTCAATTTTGATTTCAATTTTGATCCCGAAAATGGATTCAAAACAGTCGATTTAGCCAAGGGTGAAGTTTTTGCGCAAAATAGAGCACTTTTGAAAATTACGTCAAAAGCTATATAAGGCCCAGAGGGGTCATTTTCAATTCATTATTCACTTTGTCTTCTAGTGATTTTGAGAGCTCTGAGAGAGATGGAGGGCATGCCAGTTCATACACATCATTTTGAGCACTCCCAACGACACAACCGGCCACCAGAGTATGACGCACTTGTAAGTAATTGATAAACCATCCTGCATTTCAAGTTTTTACACTTTATTAGGTGATTTAGGTTAGATTTTTAGGTGTTTTAGGCCTTGTTCTTCAATCTTCATGCAGGGAAACAGTTTCCTCACACCAGCCTCAATCGCCCCTCGTGCAAGAAAATAGTTTCCTCACGTAGTTTAGGGCATCTTTGCACTGGGCTCCTCCGTGATCTTGCATGAAGCGCTAGGTGATGCCACACAAGATTTCATCCCTAGTGATGAATTCTTGCATGAGAAGAGATCTTGTCTTGTTTGAGGGAACAGTTGCCTCGCATGGGAAGTTGTTGTAGTATGTAGAGTCTTCATCCAATGTTGCATAAAATTAGCCAATTAGAGCATCCCAGAGTTGTGCTTAGGATAGATGTATAGCCTCACTTATTGTTGTTGCTTTGAAAAACCACCATGATTGAGATACTGATCCAATGTCATTGCTTGCTTTGCAAGTTGACCTCCCAAATGTTGCATTCTAGTCTCACCATCTAGTTATGGGAACATTAGTACAAAGATTGAGTGATGTTGAGGGTGCCCACATTGATGGGCTAGGATTGACTTACTTACATGATATAACTGACATTTGGGTAAATCATAGTCTACTAGGTGCACTGGTCGAGCATTTCCATTCAGAGATGAACACCTTCCACTTGCCGATGGGGGAGATGATAGTCACTCTAGAGGAAATTTATAGGCTACTAAGGATACCTTTCCATGATGCCTATGTTGAGTATGAGATCCAGCTGAGAGCGGGTACACTGACACTAAGGACTATTTTTCAAGATGAGCTGGTGATGGGTTGAGCCATCTCATGGGAGGACCTGATCAAAAGATATGGAGTTGGTCACAAACTAGTATTTGTCTTGGCTATATTGTTGAGCTGTTACTTGGTTCCAAATTGAGGATAGGATGGATTGGAGTGCAATTGGGGTCACATGTTACATCGGATGCTGGATAGACCAGCTACTAGATTTGGATGGGGTGAGTGCATGCTCACTCAGATGTACCATGAGATGCATGAGATCATGTATTGAGGTGTGCAAACCATGGCCGCATGAGTCTTTGTGTTGCAGGTATGGGTCTGGGAGCATCTTCCCGTATGTAGGCTGATCTTTCATGATACTAGACAATAATTGGAGCCATACATACACACACACACACACACACACACACATATGTAGGTCCTATGACCTAGCCAGCACTGGGTAAGATGAAGCAGTGGTGAGGATTTCTGGATGACATGGTAATAGTTATATGGAGACCTTGGGTAGCTACAAAGCCATGGGATGATACTCAGCATGAGCTCTCATACATGTTCATCTCATGTCCACTGATTGGATGCACCATTATCATCATTGAGTGCTTCTTGCTCACATAAGTTCTATGTCAGTTTGGGAGACCGTAGGATGTCTCCCTAGAGTACTACACTTAGGCTTGATTCTTCAATGAGATGAAGAAGGGCTAGCAGCCTAGGTTGGATCAGGTCAGATGTACGATCAAGGCATGAGTACCACTAGCCTAGTGGGACTACATGGTGGATGTCACCAATGCAGGGATGATGCCTGCATACAGAGATCATATCTTGGCTCACCCCTTCCTGAGATTCATAGATCTTATTGGCTTGGGCTAGAGGGCACAACAGTAGCCTACATAGTAGGAGCAGGGACAACAGGTACCTACACAATAGTAGATACCAGTATAGCAACCTGGACAATAGCAAGTTGCTCAACAATAGTAGCATAGAGTCTTGAGGCTGAGGAGTGGGTAGAATCCCATCCCTCCTAGGACTATGGGTTCAGATGCAGGTGTAGGGAGTAGTGGGACATAATAGAGGTCCACTAGGTAGAGGATAGGGGATACCTCTCAGCAGTTGCCTCCTGACAAAGGGGTACATGGTGAGGATATTGATATGTTGGATCAGGCCACATAGGAGCCACCTCAGATAGCACAGTTACAGGAGGCTCTCTAGAAGAGCCGAGAGAGGGTTAGGTAGATATAGCAAGAGTGGGGTGACTATCACACCCAGGTCATTGTCTAGGAGACCCACGTATCAGAGCGAGACCACAAGATTAGAGGAATTTAGGAGGCACATGCTAGAGAATAGTAGGAGACCAGATATGAGGCTATGCAGTTAGCCTACTATTATGCAATGCATGTTGGTGTAGTGCCAAATTTAGCAAAGTAGGTGCCTCCATTCTTAGAGTATGATGGAGCACGAGTCATTCCTTAGGGACCACATCCTCAGGCGCCATTGCAGGGTCCACCATAGGGACCACTACAGGGACCTCCCTCACAGAGACCAATGCCTTCAACTCCACCACCTCCAGTAGGTGGTTAGGGAAGAGTTAGATCTGGAGATATATATTATAGCCCATTTTGATACTGTGCTTGAGTAGCACCATTATTTTGATGTACATTAACATTGATCAATCGAGATATATATGAGATCATCATTTTGATATCATTGTAATTGTGTTTTGTATTACTTTTATGTTGATGTTTATGAGATGTTTCCTATATGCTTAGATGTATGGATTATATATGAGATGAACATGATGTTTTTGATATATGAAATGTAGATGTTTTATATGTTTTATTGATAAATATGCAATGTGAAATGTAATGATAGATAAATGTAATGTATGATTTGATTTATTCTTATAATAAATGCACATGCAAATGAATATGTAGATGTAAAATGTATGCATATGGATTTTATGGATGCAAATGGAAATGCAATGTATATGGTACTAATCATCTCATGCAAGATATTGCAATACATGACAGGTACTAACCAAAAGAATGTTTCAAAGATCAAGAGTGAGGATCAGACACTTTTGTAGCCAAGACAAACCTAGGACAAAAGATGAGAACCTTCGATAAATAGATCCAAAAGAAGACAATCAAAAGAGCACCAAAAAATTGTCTCAATGCAAGCCCAGAATGAAAATGCAAGCCTAAACTAGATGTAAAATCCTAGGACTTGGTTGTTGGACTCATTGTATTATCATCATAGAGTTTTTAGTAACAGATGTTCATAGGATGCCATAGAATTCTCACTGACATTGCAATCATGAGAATATGAATATGACATTAGTCTTTGATTTTTTAGAATGAGGTGTAAGCATTAAGGCACAAGAAACTAGAATGACCTGAACACCCATTCCTTTTGATTTAGCAAGTTAATTGAAGCATTAAAGCATAGCTGCTAGAATGATCAGAATGTTGCTTGCAGACAAACATGCTAGACACATAGGAGTTTCTTCCTTTTTCTAAGTGAATGATAAGCATATCAAGGTGCTCGCAGTGACCCTTACAATCACTTCATAGGATGAGCATTTGTGATTTCACTTGTAGCAGAAAGAAGTCACTCAAAAAGACAAGGAGAAGAACCAACTTCACCAAAGTTTCCATATAAAAGGAGTCAAGGTACACATGGCCATCCAACATGTGATGAAGGCTCTCATAGTGGACACCCCTCTTATGTAGATTCATTAGATCATTGGAACTAAACCAATAGGCAAAAAGTAAAGAAAAGATCATGCCCCTAGTCTTCGCTTCTCTCGGTTAAGAGAGACATCTTAGAGTTGCTCGAGGAGGAATGATAAAGTGAAAAGACAAACACACAAAATAAAATCTCAACACATGTCAGAGAGTTACAAATCTAGTTACAGTTTTAAGTTTAAGTGGATTGAAGTCAGATCGGAAATATATAGCATGAGAAGTCTCAATAGGATGGCAACAGTAGGTAGACACAGTGAGAACCATTGATAACTGATGTGAGAGATAGTCTCAAAGAGAAATTAGAGTATTAACAAAGTATTAGCAGACAAATGTAGTGAGAACTACTGGTGACTGATATGATAGATCCTCAAGAAGAGAAATCTAAGAGTGAATGAAACATCAGCAGGAAGACACAGTGAGAACCACTAGTGACTGATATATGAGGGATCCTCAAGGTGAGAGATCCAAGAGATAGCTAGGTATCAATAGGTAGGCACAATGAGAACCATTGGTGACTGATACATGAGAGATCCTAAAGGAGAGAAATCTCAAAAGTAGCTAAGCATCAGTAGGAGGACACAATGAGAACCACTAGTGATTGATGCAAGAAAATCCACTCAAAATGATAGGAGAATGCCCCATAGACTAGCAAGGTGCCCCCAAGTGTGACTAGTTTCAATCCATGTAGAGTCGAGCAAAATCTTGAAGATAGTTGAAAGTGAATGCATGAGCTAACAAACTAAAGCAAGAAATGAACTAAATCAGGAAACATGAAAGAAAACTAAAGAAGGAAAGCAAGATCCAAGCGGTGTTGCAATAGGTATAGCATTAGGGAACAAGAGGTGCCTGTTTACTAGGTTTTCACCATCTTGGTAGATATTCTATTTTTGCTACCATGACGCCTGTTTGCCAGGTTTTCATCAATGGCACATTTTTCTTTTTCAATTTTTTTGTACTTTTCTCTTTTTTTGATTTTTTTTGTTTTTTTGAATTTTCACTTTTGTTTTTGTATTTTTCAATTTTTCATTTTTTTATTTTATTATCAAGGTGCCTATTACTAGGTTTTCACTAGGATAATTGATACATCAAAGTGCCTATTTACCAGGTTTTCACTAAGATGATCATTTTTTTAAGGATATTTTGCAATTTTTAGGATTTTTTTAGAATAAAGTATGTACAAGAACATACGAAGAATGTCTCAGTTGTAGAATCTTTTCAAGTGCATACCGTTGATCGGCTCTTTGAGCTATTCTCCTTCAGTAGTAGATAGTTGGTAAGCACCAGACCCAAATGCTATAGTGATAATGTATGGACCAAGCCAATTTGGTTCAAACTTTCCTTTCTATATTCGCTATTGTTGATTCTTGGGATTTTCTCTTAGGATGAGATCACCCACTTGGAATTCCCTTGGTCTGACTTTCTTATTGTAGCTCTTAGACATCCTTTTCTGGTATGCTCTTAGATGATTGAACACCACTTTTCGACGTTCATCCAATAACTCTAGCTCTTAGAGCCGAGATATTCTAATGTCTTCATCAGTAATGAGGTTCCTCAAAGAGATTCATAATGTAGGAATCTCAACCTCAATAGGCAACACAACATCTACGCCATAAACTAAGGAAAAGGGTGTGGCCCCTGTTGGAGTTTGAATGCTTTTTCTATAGGCCCATAAAGCTGAATTAATTTGGAGGTGCCATGATGTAGAGCATCCAAGAAGACACCTGAGACCAAGGACCATTGAAGACAAATAGTCATATTAGGAACAATGTGTTTCATGAATGTCATAAGTAAGGTCAATGTAATAAAGCCATGTAATGGCATAAAATAATGTAATAGATGATATAATGCAAATACATGGTTAAATAGGGTAGGTTGAGTCATTTTAGTCTTAGAATCATTCAATAAGTCCTTTGAGTCCTTTATAGGCTGGTGGCATAGCATAGAAGTTGATAAAGTGCATAGAACCAATAGTTTATAATTTGAATTTTTAAATTCAAACGGTCCTTAAAGTTTTGGAGGGAAACCTACAAACTAATGTTTATTTGTTTAATCAAAGCTTTGTAACCAATCTAGTCAGTTGGGCAGTTGGTTTTAGACCTATTTAGGTTGCCATGGTCGAATGAAACTCAGGGGTGACTGATATGTACGGCAGAACCCAGAAAACTGTACGGACAAAGCAAATATCAATGAAAATCTGAGTTTTCCTTGCAATATTGAGGTGTTTTGAATGCAATAATCTTTCTCTAAGGTTGGTAAGAAATTATTAAGGGTTCTTGAAGCATTTTCATATCAGTTTGGTGATCAATAAAATAGTGATTTTTACATTGATTTGCCACTAACAATGAAGGGTTCCATCCATTGTATATACTCCTAACCCCAAGGATGGACCCCTAGAGTTCTAACATGCATATCTAACCATGAAATAACCAGAAAAATGAAGTTTTGCAGGGTAATATTGTGAAAATGCAAGTTTGAGTGTTGAAAGAGAGGAATTGGGTACCCAAAACAAGGCAAGTGTATCACAGCCAGGTATTTGGCTGAACAAGGAGTATATTTTATTGAATAACCTTTCATTATATGACTAATACATGGTGTATGTTGAATTTTATGATCTGGAAGTGAGTGCAAGCATTAGATTGATGATACCCTAGGTGGAAGAGGGTTTTAATGGTGAATTTGGGGCTTTTGTATCAATTGGCCTCATAGAATGAAATTGACTGAGGATTTGCCTAATAGGACATGAAATATGACTAACCTATGAGTTTTTTGAAGTTTGGATGTGTTTTGTGTAGGGTTTCTTTGTAAAGGCATCAAATTAGGCCTCTTAAAATAGATACAGTCAAGATTTTGGGGCACATTTCCCAAAGAAGTTGATACTGGGTTTTTAGTATGTTATAGTTCTCCCAAAAGGGTATTTGGAATGATAATTTTTTTGCAAGTTCATTTGGATAAATTTTTAGTTATATGGGTTATAACGCTGCTGGAGGGCTACTAGCCTATTAACTAAGCCTAATTGGCAGTTTTGGAGAAATTGACTGTTTGAAGTTGCATAAGGAGTTGGGATTGATTGAAACTAGTTTGAAACCTTAGTTTACTTCATCTTAAATCCTTCTTGAAAGTTTGGAAGTTAGATTTCATGTTTTGAGGGCATTTTGCTTTGTATTGCCTTGGAGGCTAGTGGGTAAACTTATAAATCAAACAAACCATATTGTGAATCCACCACCTCTACTAATCACTCTGCATCATGCCAATCTCTACCATATTTGTGAACTATTTTGTGCAAGATCTTGAGAATTGTCTTGTTGGAAGATTTTGCTTGTCCATTACCCTAGGGATAATAGATTGAGGACCAATGCTGAATGATTCTGAACTTAGTACATAACTCCTTTAGATCTTTGTTTTTGAACTGCCCCCCATTGTCAGTGATTATTGAGGAGGGTACACCATATCTACAGATGATGTAATTCAGTATGAACCTTGTTATAGATTTACCATCAACTATAGTTAGACACACTGCCTTGACCCATTTGGTAAAATAATCTATAGTTGTGATAATGAACTTATATCCTCTTGAGGAAGATAGATATATCTGACCCACCAAGTCAAAGGCCCATTGCTGAAATGGCCAGAAACTGATGAATGGAATGAGCTCCTTGGCAGGAGCATGGATCAAATTTTTGCGAAGCTGACATTGTTTGCAAGATTTGGCATATTGTATAGCATCCTTTTCCATTTCCAGCCAGTAGTAACTAGCTCTAATAAGTTTATGAGATAATGTTAGATCACTCAAATGAGAACCACAAATGCCTTCATGCACCTCAGTTAACACACATTTGGACTCATTGGGTTCTAGACACCTAAGAAGGGTACCATCTAGACCTCATCTATACAAGTCGTTAGCTACTATGACATATCATGAAGCACTATGGATTAGGTGGTGTTTTTCATTCTAGGTATAAGTGTCTAGAATAATTTGGTCCCAGAGATAGGAGTAAATATGATGGTAGTGAGATGAATCATGTCCAATGAATGAACAAATCATCTTGGAGTTAGGGGTATTGTAGGCTGGGTAGCGTAATGTCTCCACCAGGAATTAATGTCTAAAGTCATTTTTTGGCATTTGTAGCATGGAGGCAAGAGTTTCCATGGCATCATCTACTTTATTATCTTCTCTTGGAATCTGCTAGAAAGTAATGTGTGCAAAGTAATTTTTTAGATCATCTACCATTCATTTAAAAGGCACTAGGTTTTCATCCTTTGTTTGATATGTGTCATTGACTTGATTGATAACTAATTGTGAGTCCCCAAAGAGCTTAAGTTCATCCAAATGACATTCAATAGCTATTTTCATGCCATTGATTAAAGCTTCATATTCAGTGATGTTATTTGTGCAAGGGAACAACATCTTGTAAGCCTTTGGTAAAGAGTATCTTTGTGGTGTGATAAACAGTATTCTAGCACCTGACCCCTGCTGGGTAAATGAGCCATCAAAGAACATGTTCCATGTTTGATGTGTAAGAAGCATTATAGACTCATCTGGAAATTCAATTTTCAATGGCTGATGATCCTTGAGAGGAGCTTCTACTAGTTGATTTGCAATAGCTTGTCCTTTAATAGCTTTTCTCTCTACATACTCAATGTCAAACTCACTAAGTATCATGACCCATTTCGCTAGTATGCCTGTGAGGGCAGCTTTGCTGAGTAAGTACTTTAATGGATAAATTTTAGTAATGAGTCTTATAGTGTGAGTGAGCATATAGTTCTTTAATTTCTATGAAGCAAATACCACTACTAGACAAGCTTTTTCAATGACTGAATAGTTCATCTCATAAGAAACCAGAGTTCTGCTGATGTAATAAATGTCTCTTTCTTTGTTATTTTGGTCTTCTTGAGCCAAAAGAGCACCCAGAGATGTGTTTGTAGCTAAAATATAAAGGATTAGTGGCTTCCCATGAATAGGAGACATCAAGATTGGTGGATTTGCAAGATATTGCTTGATTTGAGTGAGCCCTTTGTCATATTCTTCATTCCACTCATAAGTCACACCTTTATGTAGAGTTTTGGTGAATGGTTGTGACTTATTGGCTAGTTGTGCAATGAAGCACCAAATAGATTGTAGTCTACCTTGAAGTCCCTTCATCTGATTGATGTTCTTTGGTGGAGGTATCTCCATGATAGATTGAACTTTCTCAGGATCTACCTCTATACCTTTAGCAGATATGATATATCCCAACAATTTGCTAGAAGTAACACCAAATGCACACTTTTTCGGATTGAGTCTAAGACTGAATTGCTCCATTTGATCCAGTATGGGACCTAGATCTGCAAGATGTGTTTTCCACTGCATTCTTTTAGCCAAAGTGTCATCTACATAGTCTTCCATTGTTTTGTGCATCATGTCGTGAAAAATAGTAGTGATTGCTCTTTGATATGTAGCTCTGAAATTTTTCAGTCTGAAGGGCATGACATTCCAATAGAATGTTCCCCAAGGACATGTGAAGGCTATCTTTTCTTGGTCTTCTGGTGCAATTTTTATTTGATTATAGCCAGAAAAGTTGTTCATTAGTGAGTGCATTTGGTAACCAGCTATCATGTCTACTAGCATGTCAATATTGGGTAATGGAAAGTTGTTTTTAGGACATGCTTTATTCAGGTCTCTAAAGTCTATGCACATGTGGATAGACTTATCATGTTTTGTAACTGGAACAATATTAGAGATCCACTCTGCATAGTCAATAGCTCTGATGAAACCAACTTTGAGAAGTTTTTGTATCTCTGCTTTGACTAAAAGTGCCACATGTGGATGCATCTTCTGAAGCTTTTGTTTAACAGGCTTGACGCCTAGTGCAATAGACAAATGATGCATGATTAGATTGGGATCCAATCCAGGCATATCAAAGTAAGTCCATGCAAAATTAATTTTCTTGCTTCAAAAGAATTTGGTGAACTCTTCTTTTTCTTCTACAAATAATGACTGTGCTAAATGAATAATCTATGGTGCAACATCTGTACCCAAATTCACTGGTTGGGTTGGATCAATCAATACTGATGATCTCTCTTGAAAATGACTGGGAAGTGTATCAAGTATCTTATCCTTGGGCACCTCAGAGAGGTTTTCACACTCAGATACATCTTTTATTTTTACTTTTTTGGGCTCTAACATTGCCACAATGTGGTTTTCACCATCAGAGAATCTATTTTTTTCTTTTAATTTTATGACTAAGGTACTTGATATCAGCTTCGATCATGTTGATACTATCTTCACCGGTGGAGAACATTATAGGTTTGACAATGTTAAGATAATAGGCAAGAGTGTAGTCATTTTGGAACATAAGGACTTTGCTAGCTAGAGAGGGAGAGTTCTGATTGATAAGTTCAGGATGGCGGAGTGAAAGAGTAGTGGTGGGTTCAAGTGCATTAACAATATAGCCATCAAAAGCATGGATGAGTAAGTTAAGATCTAGAGTGATCTCATCCAAAGGTGTGTTTGATTCTTCTTGAATCCTCACAATGGAAGTAGAGGGAATGTTAGTGTTAGTAAATTCGCACTCGGTCGACCTAACACTAGACCCTTCACCTACTTTGAGAAGGTTTTCATACACATGAACAACATCTATATCTTTATCAAAAGTGGCATCAGACATAGAGTCAAACTCATATTCATGTGAATCAATGATGCTTGATATGGGAATTCCATCAACACTAGCTATACCATCTGACTCATCTTCATCTCTTGTAGTATTAATGGTTTGTTGAAGTTGATCTTGTTCAAACCGCTCTCAGAAATGCGGTGGTATGTACTGTTCATCTTGAAATTTGGGATCCACCATTTGTATTTCTCTCCATTGGTCATATGTGAATCGATGCGCTGAAGTGGTGTCATTGGAATCACTATCAGTCTCTACCAGGTGGATAGGTATAATAGGTTCATCTGGTCCTTCAAAGAATGTAGCAAGATCTAAAGGAATAGGATATGGAAAATTATCCTCATCAGAATTGCTCTCTGATTTATCAGCTGTGGTAATGTCCTCAAATTCTAGCTAGAATTCTGGCTCTGGTTCTGGCTCTAGTACTGGTACAAACTTGTTAATCACTAGATGAAATGAGATTTTCTTGAAGCCTAGAGTTGAGGTGTCCTTGGTGTGATGACCTATGGCTTTAATTGGTTTAAGAAAACAATTTTCATTCACCCCTATGGGTCCACTCCCTTTATAACCAAAGTGCTTCATGATTTTGAAGGCTCCACTATATGGTTCTTATTCTAAGTCACGAGCAGGAGTGATCTGTTTAGATGTTTCTTTTCCTTTGTAAATCCAAGCTATAATAGCTCTTTCCTCATCTTCATCCTCTAATGGTGTTGTGGCCTTAACAAAAGCACCATCATAGATTACTTGGGGAGAATAAGAAGAAGGTTTGTTGTTCTCAGAGGGTCTCCCGTAATAATGTGGAGATGGAGGTAGAGAAACTAATGATAACACAGGTTCAATTTGATACCCTCCCATGCCTATATCCTTAAGCTTTAGAGTCTATTCCATTTCCTTGAGCTTGGCATCATAGAATTCAGTGGACTCTCTATTAGTGGGGACAAGACTGTCTGTATATTGTGCACGTGTGTTGCAAGAATAATTGGTATTGGCAGGAACTGTCACTTCTGCACCATGGAACTAGAACTTGATACATTGATGACATGTAGATGGAACCACCTACATTTCATGGATCCATGGTCTACCTAATAGTATATTATATGCCAGAGGGTTATCTAGAACTTGGCAAATGACATCTCTTTCAACAGGCCCAACTCGGGTCGGCAGCGCAACTAGACCTTTGGATTTGCATTCTTCTTCATCATATGCCTTAATGGTCATTTTATTATGGACATCTATGCAATCATAATCATAGCCTAATTGAGTGAGAAACTTAGCAAAGCAAATATTGAGGCCAACACCATTGTCAATGAGGATGTGGCGGACGCACTTTGGACCTATCATGACTTCTATATGCAAAGGAGCATTATGCAGATGGCTCAGTGAGTGGTCATCTTCTTAAGAGATGGAAAAATAGTGAGGTGAGGTCAAGTGACCCACCATGGATTTAAACCCATTGAGATCCAAATTTTTTGGGACATTCGCCTCAGTGAGGGCTTTATCCAAAATCTCCCTATGAGCAGGCGAGATCTTCAACAGCTCAAAGATAGTGATCTAAGTGTTGGTACATTGTAGATGGTCTAGAATGCTATAATTAGCCATACTAGATGTAAGGACTAATTTAAAGTTCTTGTTTGTAGGACCAACAATAGTTTTATCCACAAGCTGCTTCGAAGTGGATGTAGAAGGGTCAGGACCCTTAATGGTGATTTTCACCTGAGAGCGAGTAACAACATTTGCGCAATCCTGAGATGATTTAGGTTTGGAAGAATGAGACCTGGGGCCTCACAAGACAAAGGGAGTCTTATTCTTAGGAGCATATCCACTCCCCTTAATAGTGATCACATTGTAATACGCAACTTCAATAGGTTCAATCATACCCATGAAATTATCATAAGTAGTGTACATGTAGTTGACCTTATCGTTGGTGTGCTTAGTCTTGGAAGATTCACCTTTCTCATGAGGAGGAAAAGGGATCTTTAAATGCCTGATGATCTAAATTATTGTTATGGCCATCCACAATAATGTCACCATTGTCAATCAAATCTTGGACTTTATGGCGCAGCTGAAGACAAGTAGAAGTCTTGTGACCCTTATTTTGGTGATAATCACAGTATGCGTTGTTGTTCCACCAATGAGGTCACGGTTGTGGATCATAGAGACACTTTTACAAAGGAGCGAGTATCTAGTTTTGCATGAGAGTCTTATAAACCACATCAAGTGGTTCTCCTAAGGATGTGAGCTCACGCTTGGGTTGGGATGCCCAAGGTTTTTTTTTAGCAAATTTCAAAGGCTGTTGAGTCTCTGTTGCAGCCTTTTCCATAGCTTTGACCACCTGTATACTAGAGGAAAGATTGAAAATAGATTTCATAGGCTTCAGGGTCACATTGTCAACCACTCCATAATTTACAACATCTCTATTCTTGTTGACAAACTTCCCTTTATCCTTGTTTGAGGTGGAAGAACCTTGTTTGTTATATTTTTGCAAAGTAAACTCTCCTTTCTTGATCATAAATGCTTCTATGCGCACAACTTCCTTAATCATGCTGTCAAAGGTTAGGGGACCTTGTAATTGCACTTGATATCCAAAATCTAGGATGAGATTGTCCAAAAAGATGTCAATTTTTTCAGACTCATGCAATTTGCGGGGTATTTCGTACAGAGCTGTTTCCATCTCTAGAGAAATGCCAAGAAAGGCTCCCCTTGTCATTGCTTTAGATTAAAAAGGTCTCAAATATTGATTGGGTGCTATATATTATGTGAGTAATGCTAGATAAATAGATTAGTGATCTTGTCAAAAGATTTGATTTCGGAGGGTAACCGAGAAAACCACTCCATAGCTAACCCACCCAAACTACAAGGAAAGATGAGCATAAGATATATCTGATCATGCATGAATTCCATGGATAGAGTGCCAAACTCCCTCAAGTGATCTTGGGGATCAGTAGTACCTAAGTATTTGTCATATTTAGGTAGCTCTATACCTTTGGGAAAAGGTGGCATGCAAAGACTCTTATCAAATGGGAAAGGACAGATGCTTTCCATTGTGAATTGTTGTACATGTTTATCTTTATCCCTCGCAAGTTGGCTAATTTGATCTTGCATGTCTCGAATCATCTTTTGCAACTTTTGGGTTTGAGTCTCTTCTTCTTTGGCCACAAGCATTTCAACTTAGTAGTCTTGGGGTAATTTGGCCCCTTGTTTGGCCAGTTCTAGAAAATATTTCTCCTTCTCCTCTAGAAGGAGGATCTCCATCATCTTAATAAGACCCTTGTTGGCTTTCGCCGCATCTATGTCGTTTTGGGTTATTACCTCATCCTTGTTACCAAGAATCTCATAAATGTTTGGGACTTGATCTTGTTGCTAGTCATCTTCATCTTGGTCATGTGGAGGAGGATGATAGTGATATGGCTGCCGGTCGCCTTGAGATTTGTTTCAGGATTGATCATTCTGGGATTGATTTTGGTCATATGGAGGAGGGCAATAGTGATATGGTTGTTGATCACCTTGAGGTTTGTTTTGAGATTGGTCCCGATTCTGATCATTTTGGGATTGATCATAGCATTGATCATTTCAAGAGTGATTAGGATGCTGGTTGTTTTGAGATTTCTCATGAATTTGGCTATATTTTCCCAATTGGAAATCAAATGGATCTCCCATCTTATAGAATTGGGCAGTGAATGTAGACTCAGTAAAATGATATGAACGATGCCAAAAGGGCGTGACTAAGGTAACCTTTGGCACTTTAATAGGATCAAGAGGGTTGATAGGTTCAAATGATTTGATATCATTAGCAGGGTTGATAGGTTCAATAATAGCACTAGTCTAAGGAAGTGGCCTTCCATGGTTATGAAACAAAATGTTGTTTTGGAAGAATGAGTTGTCCTATTCTTGAAATGATAAGTCAGGTTGTGCTTGAAACAACAGATTATAACACTCCTGGAACATTAGAGGTGATGATTGTGATGGGCTATCTTTCAAAGTACTTAACGAAGAAGAACTTGTGGATCCCTCACATCACTCATATTAGATAATGGGTTTGAAACAACCTATTTCTTGATTATGAGGTTTACCCCTACCTTGTCCAGTACCATGAATGAGGAAAGTATTGCCACTTCTAGTTGTAAAAGTCATAGATGAAGATTTAAGTATCGAGAGAGGACTTGGGATTATACTAGAACTCTATCTCTAGGATAGCAAAAAAAAGAGATAAGAGGCTAGAACAACCAAGATGTGAAATGCACCTGGTATGAATCATCAAGAGTATGGCTAGAACAGCTGAGATGTGACTATCGCATTGCAAGGTACAAGAGCATAGAAAGATAGGACAAATAACAAAGAGACTATATGAGTTAAAAAAATCATTTGGTTCGCAGCTTGAGACAATCAATTTCAAATAGTGGATGACAAGAAAATAGAAAAATAGACCTCAAACAAAAATCAGATCAGGCAAAAAGTTCACCAGTCAATGGGAAATAATTCACTATTTTGAAAACCAAGATACATGTTCACACAAGAAAGTGCTAGGATACATGAGAAAATGTCAAACTTCACATGAGAGAATGAAGTCTCCCATGAGGAAGTGCTTTGGAAAGTGAAATTTTATGCGGGAAAGAACCAAAGTTTGATAGTTTGACATAGTTTTTGAGGTAAAAAGTCAAGTTTTGAGACACAGCCTGAATTGTTCTCTGACAAAATTTCTAGTTTTCAGATAGTTTGAATCAGCAATCTCAGTTTGAATGTTGCAAGAAATCATTTACAAAAATGAAGTTTTAGATCAAGCAATAGTGACGCAAGAAGTAGTCGCAAATAGTTCAACCAAGGACAAAGAAACTTGGTAGAATCATGAGAGTCTTTGTTTAATCATGATGGACAGTTTAAGACTTGATAACAAACACATAGTTATCCCTACAAAGAAAATGGTAGAGAAGACAAAATCTATGCCTCATAGCTTACGTGCATGCCTTCACCTTATTAGGAATGAATGCTGGATGTTGGCAGTCATTCTATAGCAATTGTTGTTGCATTCATGACTATGATTGCCATTGATGTCAACATAGTGATCTCCTGGAGACTAGCAGAGAAGCAGACAGTGTTTTGATGAGCACACATGGGATATTGTAGTTGGAGTTATGTGATGTTGAGGTTATACTCTTTGATATGTTATATGTCTATGGTTTAGAGTGCAGATAGTAATTCATTGATTCCTAAAAGTTATGTGCATTTTGGTAAAAGCAGTATTCAGGCAGTGTTCCTGAGTAGCGGTTTGTGGAAATCGGATGATATCTCCTAATCGGGATGGAATCTAGTTTTGCACAGTTAAAGGGAAGTTTGAGACACATTGATGGTGATGTGGTTCATAGCACAAACTTTGAGGTCACACGAGTGAAGAGATATTGCATTTGGAAGCTGACAATTTTGTGTAATTTTGATGTAGCGTATGGAAACTCTTATTTTGTAATTGTGTGCTGACTCATTTGTAATTATTTGAGTGTGGTATAAAGGAAGGAATGTTTTTCCTTATTGTATGTAGTTAAAAAATGTGAAAGATGTGTGAGCATGGTTTGGTTGCATGCGAATGTAAGCATGAAGTGAAGAAAAGAGCCTAAGAGATTGTGAAAGTGAAATTATGAAGGAAGACATGCGAAGTACAGAGATCTGGAATTGAGATTTGGTGTAGTAGTGAGTGTGATTTGGCATAGTAAGGAGGTAACATATTTTATATTATTCTACTGAATAATATTAAGGTTATTTGGACAGTGTGTTCAGTGATCTTACCCTAAAGCTATTTGGGCAGTGGGTCCTTCTGTCTTCCATAACTCTTAATAGGGTTAGAATCTTTTAACAGGGATTCAAATAGGGATTTATATGTACTAAATGTATTTCATAAGACTACTAACAGATTCCATCCTCTCACAAGGAATATTCATATTAGTTCATCTTTTGTGGGCATCATTCCCACCGGGGTTTACTCTTTGATCAAGAGGTTCCTTAGTCAACATATCTTGTGTTATCATGTCATTGTGTATGAATATCTTTGTATGGTTAGTAATTGCATTTCTTACATGGTTAAATGCTATTGAAGATGTTAAAATTTATAATTATCTAATAACTGATTCACCCCCCCCTCTCAGTTATCTTGGTGGACTTTACTTTCTAACACACCTCACACAACCATGTCACCCCCTAGAGGGCACCCGTGTTTTTGGTGTTTCCAAGGACTCAATAGTATATGTTCAAAGGTTACCCTTGAAGCAAGGGCCAGTGTCATATACCACCTTCAAACATCTAGGTGCATGCCTATGGTGAGAATCTAGGGGAGAGATTCTTCCCCCTCCCTGCGCAAAGATTATGTCTCCTTTCAGAGGTGATCTGAGTAGGAAACTAACTAAGAAAGTTTTTAGTTGGCTTCCATTCACACTAACCTTTGGTGCCCCTGATATAGGGTTGAGGCCTTGTAGCCGCACCAACACTCAAAAGTCATACACCCTCGCAAGCAGGGCTAGGAGTGGCGCCGCTCAGTACAATAGATAGAGCTTTCTCAAGATGATAGTTGAAATCAAGAGAAAGAAGTTAACATGGCTTTGGAGTCTTTAGACTCAAAAAAGAATTCTTTATTATAGTGAGGTGGAATCATTGGCAATAGGTGTGTATTCACTTGGGTCATTCCCAAAAGTTCAACTTTCGGTAGGCCCTCTAAAGGTGACAACTTCGCTTGGATTTGAGGGTCAGATTTTCTGATTCTCTTGAAGAGAGAAGAGCATACTTCTCTACCTCTTTACCTTACCAAAAAATGCAAGACATATTCATCACCGAGCTAGTTCCTCCTCAACCAGTCCATAGGCTTTTGGGTTTCTGGTTCTCTCAAAGAGAGAAGAGCATAATCCCCTAACAAGTAGATGTGCCAAAGATTCACTACCTTTCTTGCTTCCCTAGGTATATATCATGCTAGCAAGATCTGGGTCTGAGGTTCATCCATGGGCATCACTTCCATGTAATGATGAGCCTATTACCCTAGCTCACTATCAAGACCCTTAAGAAATTTTAAAAAGGCCCTAGTTATACTATGTGATGAAAGCAATAAACAAGCAACATGCTTTTGAATGTCTTTGACAATTGACCTACAAGAAAACTATTAGAAAGTTTGGTCTTCATCACACGCCCTATTGTTATGTTGTCAGAAAAATAGAGATATAAAATCATAGCAAACAACAAATGTTAGAAATCTGCAATAGAAAGACACAGAAATTGAAGAATTCTTAAAAAACTAATACCCAATACTCGTGCGAGGGAGTACACCTCTACACATGAGAAAGTACTATGCAACGCATGAGAAAGTGCTAATGGTAGCAAATCTTCATGTGAGGAAGTACCCAGAAAGAAAATCTTCATGCGGCACAGCCAGAAAGCTCGCTTGAGATTTCGTACACAGTGATGTATGGATGTACAATAGAGTTTGAAATTCTTGTCAGAAATTTTTCGAGAGTGAGGCCAGAAATCAATTTTCTGCCCCACGGTGGGTGCCAAAATGTTTATAGCTGAACGTGGACCTCTAATCCAGCCATATACACAACATAGTCATTGCTCAATCATTGAATTATGACAATGAATATGAATTATTCATCTCATAATACCGATTGAATCGACCTGGTGCCTCCTAATTATTTGGGGTGTTTGTGTTACTCTCAGATTGGAGAGCTAAAAACCATAGACCAAGCTAAGACAGAGGATTTAAAATGCCTAAAAATGATTGAAAATTGCAATTAATCTATATGAGAGATGAAAATTGTAATCTAAGAATGAAAGTGCAGATTTAATCTATGAAGTTTGAAAGAAATTGAGAATTAAGCTATTAAACAAGTAAGCAAACTATATTAAGATGAGAATGCAATTATACCACTAACATGGAATTATACTAATTATGTAATAAAAATCTTGAAAGCATGAGAGAATTGAGACAAAAAAATGACTATAGTTTTGATACTCTAAAATTGCCTCCTCAAAATGAAGAAAAGGAGCTCATAATATAGAAAAGCCAGGAGAGAGGATGAAGAGTTTCTTGGAAAGAAATGGCTGACTCTTCATCTCCATGGAGGAAGGTGAGACAAAAATGAAAATATTATTTAATTAAATGAAGGAATATTGCCATATGGGTGGCTTTTTGAGTAATTTTAAATTAATAAATCCAAATAAAGATGTCCATTCAAATAACCAAATATTATTTAATTCCTTGATGTGTATTAGCTAAAGGGGGTGTAATTAATTTAATTAAAAGCACTAGGACTTTAGAATTAAATTAATTAATCATAGGGATTTTTAGCCAATGAATGTCGAATAATTAGGAATTAAATATAGTGTATGATTAATGCAAATTTAGGGTTTTTTGCATTTGACACTAAGTCAAATAAAGTCAATTAGGAGACAAAATTGCCTAGTACAATAGGACTTTGAAGATGTAGAAATTGAAGAAATGCACCAAAATTGATTAAAATTATAAGGTGCCAATTTTGGGGTATTACAGCCGTATGATCTTCATTTTTTTGAGGTCCTTCCGCTTTTATTGTTCCATCATCAATTAGGTCTTGGACAAGATGTTTCAATTTCATGCATTCATTAGTTTTATGTCCCTTATTACGATGGTATTCACAATGGTGAGAATCATTTCACCAATTTGGCTTAACTTGGAGAGTCATTAGTTTTATGTCCCTTATTACGATGGTTTTCAGAGATTCAAGTTCATTTATATTTGGCAACACATTCTCGGTCGATGCCAAAACTTGAAGTGTTCCTTAGTTCAAATGACCAACATTGCGTATCTTTCAAACCATCGGTTGTAGAATCGAATCATTTGTTCCAAACACTCCAAATGGCTAGGTAAACACTAGTGGTAACCTCGTTTGCCACACAAAGTCACTCAAACACCGCAAATGACTTCGGGCCAAAGTTTCCCTCAAGGTCCCTTCAGCATGAAATCGACAATCTTTATGGGGTAATATCTCAGAGCTCATGTGAGGTAGCATCAATCCGTCAAGTGCTATGAGACCGTGTAGCCGAGGCCTACTTGGTTTTTAGAGATTCAAGTTCATTTAAATTTGGCAACACATTCTCGGTTGATGTCAAAACTTGAAGTGTTCCTCAATTCAAACAACAACATTACATATCTTTCAATCCGTTAGTTGTAGCATTGAACCGTCTATTCCAACAGCTCCGAATGGCCAAGTAAACACCAATGGAAACCTCATTTTCTACATAGAGTCACTCGAACACCGCCGATGACTCCAAGCTAAAGTGTCTCTCAAGGTCCCTTCAACATGAAATCAATGATCTTTACAGGGTCATATCTTGGAGCTTGTGCAAGGTAGCATCAAGCCGTCAGGTGCTATGGGACCGTGTTGCCGAGGCATACAATAACCATCTCAATTTTTAGAGATTAAAGTTCATTTATATTTGGTAACACATTCTCGGTCGATGTCAAAACTTGAAGTGTTCCTCAGTTCAAATGATTAACATTGCATATCTTTCAAACCGTCGATTGTAGCCTCAAACCGCCTATTCCAATAGCTCCAAATGGTTGGGTAAATGCTAGTGACAACCTCATTTTCCACATAGAGTCGCTCAAACACTACTGACGACTCTAGGCCGAAGCATCCCATGGGTACAGTTAGGGAACATAAAGTTCTAATGATCATTTGTAATGTGTTTTTGGATTTGTTTTGATGTAAGGATACTCTTGTCATTGTGTTTACTTATTTATGCAATCAGTTATGTGTTTTTGTTGGTATTGAAGTCTAGGAATAGACTGGTGTTCTTGGAACTAGGACTGGTTCAGGGTACGAAATCAACAATTTTAATATAGGTTGTCTCAAAAAATGTTGGGTCACATTTGGGATATGTTTTAAAACTTCTATAAGGGTATCCAGATCATTGATTACTTTTTGAAGTCTTTTGGGAAGATGTGGAGAAACGTGCCATTTTATGACTAGTGAAGGTTACTAGGAGCAATCCTAGAATGATAGTTTGATACTTTGGAGCCAAACAATGCAAGTGCATTGGGTGAAGCCTAGACAGTGGATCCTTATGAAGGATGTTTGATGTGAGAAGTTTGTCTCACTTGTTACTGATTGTTCTTGTATTTCTATAAGGGTATGGGTTTAGAGTGTCTTACACACCACCTGTGCATCACATTCATGTTCTAATAAAGTATAAATCATACAGTAACAATATACATCGATAAACATACAAGCATAACTATAAGGCATGGGAAATTTGCAAAGCATAAGACATCCACATAAACATAAATTAGTATACATCAATACACCAAACACATGGATTGCATACCTAAAACATAAAAATTATATATTCGTAGGGCATGAAGCTAAATATATATGTCCAATAATGTCATACATTGAATATATTCAATACAGTTAAACTGGCTTCCTCAAAGCCAAATGGATGTACAATGTATCACTTATACAATATACAAAAAATATGTCCACTAATGCCATATAGGCATACAATCTATATCCCTAATCTAGTCCTTTCCCTACAGGGGAAGAAAACAAATCCTGAGCTATCTTCGATCATCACATCGATTGAGATGTAGTGGATGTTGTATTCTTCCAAGTGTGCTCACTAGTCCTCCTGTCTAGACTCTTCTGTAGCTCAAGCTGATAAAAGAAAATTTAAGCATCAATAACTAATATAAATCAAAATTGAATTATACAATGACATAAAATTGAATATTCACTTACCACTAGCAAATAGTCACTATGTACATCCACCGAAGGTGCATGCTGAAGATCTGGAGTAATAAGTCCCTACAATAATGATCAAAATAATAAATAAAATACATACATGAATATCATTATAAAATTCAATACAAAACTATTAAAATAACAATTAAAATTAAGTGATCTCTTTCATACCTCAATCAGTGCTTCAAAACTACCTACTGCTACAGCTACTCCATGATCTAAAGTATCACGAATAGAAGGAGGAGTCTCTGATGTCAATAACTAAAAATGAAACAAAAAAAGTATTATGTAGTTATCAATATTACATATATTTTTTACAACCCTACTAATGAATAAATGATACCTCCGTGAAGGTTCCACCGCATCCTTCATTGTGCGGTGTTGATGTCGAAGCTCCAACATTCAACTAGTGCACATGTACATGACAAATTATAAGATAATCATTCATATAAGAATGTACTACTGACATGTTAATTATAATGCATTATTACATATATACCTGTGGACTCAATGGTGACATCACAAAGCCAGGTGCAAAAATGTGATCACCGTAATGACCACTTTGCCTCTAGATTTTGATCATAATTTGTCAAGTAATTTAGTTATTCATTCATTTATTAATTAAATATAATCAAGTAAATCAAATCAACATGAAAATAAAGATACCTCAAGGAAAGTGGCACAATGCCCTTCGTTGTCTATTGTGAATGTCGATGGTCCACCAGTGAACTAATGCACATGCACAATAAGTTATGATACAATTATTCATATAATTACATAATAATCAAATATATTAATTACAATGTTTTATTCGATACATACTTGTGAAATTGATGATGATGTGTAGAAGGGGATAGGAGGATCATTTCCACTGCCACTGCCACTGACATTCTTGCCCTAAATTTTGATCATAATCAATAGATACTAAATTAATTAGTTATTCTTTTATAAATGAAATATGATCAATGCAATTTAATGAACTTGGGAAATATTTACCTGTGTCAATGTCAAATGTCATATTTAGAAAATTATCAGTCATCATTCCAAGATCCTATTCCTCTCTCTCGGTAGTACCAAATGTGCACAAGCATGTACATGATTGACAAATATGCCCCCTCGAAGATTGACCATGGTCACCCTCAACTAAAGGAGTGGCACACTGAATGAGAGTATGTGTCAGAGCACTAATCGTGCCTAGTGTGTCCACCTCTACATGTTCCTTCACAACAAAAGGAATACTAACATGATCCACCTGTGTCTTGCCAATAGGAACCTTAGGTGCGTTAGGGTCACGATGTGCCCCCGCTCTATCAAATGATGTCCCCCCTCCTCTACCCTAAGAATTTAGATAGTCAAAATAATTTAGCACCTCCTTGAGTACAAACTCGCAATAGAGTTTCCTCAAAAAATATATAGGAACCTCATGATTGTTACAGGGAGGAAAATCAAAGACCATCCACCATATCTCCCAAAAATTTGTTTTTAATGTGTTCATTTAAGCACCAATGAATTGGAACCTCCTTCTTATAGTTCTAAGAGTATCTGTGTCCCCTGGTATTTTAAAGAGTTTGCAAATGTCATCTTTTGTGATTTTTTTCTTTTTTATATCCGCATAAGATAATTTATTTTCATAATATTATTTTTGTTCTTCTCTTTTATCCTGCCATAAATTAATTTTCCCACTAACTAAGCTTACGTGGGTCAAGATTGCTTCCAATGATTTTGTAAGTCTTTCCCTTCTAGGATTTGTCCCAATAGAATCTTTTAACCTCCTAATTAAAGATTCTCATTCTTTTTTCCCTCTTTCAATTTGGTTGATCAAATTTTCTTGTGTTCCAGGAGGAGGTTTCTCGATTGGTGGAGGCAATTGAGGTTCATTTTCTTGGTTATTTTCTTCATTCATTTCTTCATGAGGAGATGGAGGGTTTGATTTAGGGAGATTATTTCTTCCTAGCAATTAAAAAAACTAGATTTTAAAATCTTAATTACACATAAAATCTAAGAAAATAAATTTTAACAAAACAAATTTTAACAAAACTAAAATTTCAATACAAATAACAGGTATGGGCTGTAAAAATAGTTACCTATTCTTCTAGATCAAGCTTGACGACATCATGGAGCCATTTTGTATGAAAATTGATGGATGAATGAATGAAAAGAAATAGATTGAGCAAACAAAGGGATTCTACGTACACACTTGGGAAGCCCTTTTTGGTGTAAACACAGGTTTGTGGAAAGAAAAATAGGCTTTCCCAAACGCAGAAAACACTATAAAGTGTTTTCACAAAGTGCATGCACCCTATAGGGCGCACGCACTATGGTTTAGACTTCCCAAGCCTAAGGCTTGGGCAACCCAAGCCATAGCACATGCGCCCTATAGGGCACACATGCTTTAGTGCGTATGCACTATGGTCGACAAGGGACCAAAAAGAAAAGTGACACCTTTTTGGTCCCCCATCTTTGTGCATATACCCTCATATACCATTGGATTGATGCAACAATCTGCATCACTCCTAAAAAGTAGGTTGGGGTATAACCCCAAGCATACCTCTCAAATACTCAAATGTATCTTTAGGTAAGGGCTTTGTAAATATATCTACAACTTGCTCTTTTGTACTTATATACTCAAGTCTGACTTATTTCTCTACAACTTTCTCTCTTACAACATGATACTTTATTTCTATATTCTTTGTCTTAGAATGCAATATATGATTCTTAGACATACTTATTGTATTGGTGCTGTCACAGTGTATAACAACAGGCTCATCAAATTTGATTCCAATATCCTTCAACATTTGTTTCATCCATATTATCTGATTACAATTGTTTGTTGTTGCTACATATTATTTTTTTGTTGTGCTCTGTGAAATGCAATTCTATTTCTTGGTTAGCCAAGAAACCAATCTTCCTCCAAGAAAAAATGCTCCACCACTTATCCTTTTTTTTTCATCAACACTATCTCCCCAATCTGCATCCGTATATACACATAGGGTAAAGTCATTAGATTTTTCATACCATAACCCATAGTCAATTGTGCCTTTCAAATATCCCAGTATTCTTTTTATTGCTGCATAATGTGACTCTTTAGGATCAACTTGAAATCTTGCAAAAATTCCAACTGCATGTGATATATCTAGTCTTGTATGAGTTAAGTATTGTAATCCTTCAATCATAGATCTATACTTCTTTTGTTCAACTACAGGAGTTTCATTTGTGCTAGATAACTCATGACTAGTTACCATAGGTGTGCCAACCAACTTACAATTTTCCATTCCAAATATCTTCAATAAGTCATTCAGATACTTTGTTTGACATAAGAAAATACCATCACTATTTTGTGTTATCTGCAATCCTAAAAAATATTTCATTTCACCAATCATGCTCATTTCAAATTCAGTCTTCATTTTATCTACAAATTTATCACTAGCTTCATCTTCTCCACCAAAGATAATAACATCAACAAAGATAACTAAAATCAATAAACCATTCTCAATTTATTTCATATATAAATTACCATCTGATGTACCTTTAGCAAATCCCAATTTTATCAAATACTTATCTAGTCTTTCATACCAAGTTCTAGGTGTTTTTTTCAATCCATATAAAGATTTTTTCAATTTACATACCATGTCTCCTTCAAGAGTTAAGGGAAAACCTTCAGGCTTCTCATTGTAAACTTCTTCTAATTCTCCATTCAGAAATGCTGACTTCACACCCATCTGATATACTTTGAATTTCTTATAAGCTGCATAAGCCAAAAACATTCTTACTGCTTCAATTCTTGCAATAGGTGCAAAATTCTATTCATAATCAATTCCTTCTTGTTGTGAATATCTTATACATACCAATCTTGCTTTATTACTTACTTCTCCTTCTTCATTCATCTTGTTCCTGAATACCCATTTAGTTCCTATAACATTCTTATTTTTAGGTCCAGGGACCAATTCCCAAGTCTTGTTCTTTTCAATTTGATCTAGTTCTTCCTTCATTACTTTAATCTAATTTTCATCTTTACAAGCTTCATCAGTAGATTTAGGTTCAATTTGAGAAATTAAACATAGTTCTTCTTGTACCTTATTCCATGTTAGAACTCCTTTTTCTATGCTCCCAATAATATGGTCAACATGATTATTTCTTGCTAGATTCCTGTTAGGTGTCACTGTCTCAGTTCTTGTTTCACCTCCATGTTATGCTCTAGGTTCTTCTCTTATTTCCTCAATGTGACTCTCATTCTACAAATCACTGTCAGTTTCATAAAATAATTCAATATTTTCTTGATCAATTCTAGGATGAATTCCTTCATCCGATTCATAATCAAGCATTCTTTCCTGAATTTTGAACTTTTTATCAACTTTAACATGTGTTCTCTCAACAATAGTTTTAGTTCTTTTATTGAAACATTTATAAGCTTTTCTTTTCAATGAATAACCAATAAATATACCTTCATCACTTCTAAGATCAAACTTTCCAATGTCATCATCTCTTTTAATATAAAAATTACTTCCAAAAATTATGAAATACTTAACTGATGGTGCATGTACAAACCATAATTCATAAGGTGTCTTGTTTGTGTCTTCTCTGATTTATATTTTGTTCATTGTATATACTATTGTATTCACTACTTCTCTCCAGAATGTCTTCGCTAAATCATTCTCAAATAACATAGCTCTTTCTGCTTCAGTTACTGATCTATTCCTTCTTTCTACAATACCATTTTTCTCAGGTGTTTTAGGAGCTGAAATCTATCTCTTAAAACCATTCACTTCACAAAAAGTGTTAAATTCTTTTGATGTAAATTCTCCACCTCTATTTGATCTTAAACATTTAATCTTCATTCCAGATTTATTCTCAACTTTGTTCTTAATTACTTTAAACTTATCAAATGCTTTAGACTTTTTTTAAGAAATGCAATCCACATCATTCTTGTAAAATCAACAAGAATCATAAAATACCTTTCACCATAGAATCCTCTAGTCCTTGTGGGACCACTCAAATCTGTATGAACAATTTCCAACTTCTCTGCTGATGTAAACTTCTTACTCAGAAATGAACTTCTCTTCTACTTAGCCATCGCACATTCTTTACAAACCATGTTAGTAGGTTTCATAATCTTAGGCAAATCTCTTACTGCAAGTGTAGTACTTACTTTCACAATGTTATAAAAGTTTATATGAAAAAACCTTTTGTGCCATAACCGACTGTCATCAATTTTAGTAATCAAACATGTCATCTCAGTAGGGTTCAACTAAAATACATTACCTATGGTTCTTGATCTAGTTCCAATCAAATTAACATCCTTATCCTTGATCACACAAGTTTTCTCAGTGAACCAAACTTCATATACGTTATCAACTAGCTGTCCAACACTCAAAAGGTTATGTTTCAATCCATCCACAAAATAAACATCATCAATGTTAGTCTTTCCATCAAGAGTAATAGATCCTATTCCTTTTATCAAACAAGGTGCATTGGTTCCAACTCTAACAATTCCTCCATCATAATTGTTAAACTTTATAAACTTCTTCATGTCACTAGTCATATGATGTGAACAACCACTGACTATAATCTAATCAGATCTCTTTTCTACATGGGAAACTAAAGCTTTTTCTTCTCTAAGTTCAGTTTCAAAATTTTTTTCTTTTATTGCTACAAATCCTATATCATCATTCTCATTATCACTTTTACTTAGAGATTTCTCAATACTAGCCTCAAATTATTCATCATTAGCATAGTAACATTCTTTAGATCTTCTAGGTTTAAAGTTCTTCTTGTATTTCTTTACTCTCTTAGGACATTTAGATGCAAAATGGCCATATTCTTGACAAGTCCAACATTTAAAGATTTTCTTATCTTCAGGTTCTCTTTTCACAAGAAAGGCAATTCCTTCTTCAATCTTTCTCTCTTCTTTAGTCTTAGATCTGCTACCACTAGCATAGTATCCACTTACACTAATGCTTCTTGACAAGGTAGGGTGAACACAATGTGAGCTAAATGTTGTCTCAATTCTAGGTAGGTCTCCTGACTATCTCAAGCTTATCTCTGCTGCTTTCAGTCTTCCAAGAAGAGTTTCTCTGGTAAAGTTCTCAATACAAGGTATAACTTGTTCAATCATTTGCATTGTATGCTTAAATATAGGAGTTAATATCTTTAGAATCTTCCATATCACTTCATTCTCAATCTTATTTCCTTCACAATATTTGGTACCTACAACAATCTCTGACATTCTACTAATATAACTTCCAACAGATTCATCTTCCATCATTCTTATATCTTCAAATGCACACATATCCAATTATGTAATTTGACTCTCTTTGCATGTACCTTCAAAAGTAGATTGTAAAGCTAACCAAATTTCATGAGATGTCCTTAGATATTTTACCTGACTGTATTCATTCTCCGGAAGTGCTAACAAGATTGCTTCTCTGGCAAGTATGTTACACATGAACATATCTCTTTCCTCATTAGTACATTCTTCAATTTTGTCTACTGCAATGATAGTCTTTGCATTCTTTGTGATTAACCAGTATCTTGGTCCTAAACATAGTAAATGTGTCTTCATCTTTTCTTTCTAGCTGTCATCGTTTACTCCATCAAACTTAGGGTTTTCTTTCCTAAAATGATTTTCCATGGATCTCGTTAAGTTGTTAAACTTTTCTTTCAAGGACCTGTTGCTCTGATACCAATTGTTAGAAAGTAAAGTCCACCAAGATAACTGAGAGAGGGGGGGGGTGAATCAGTTATCAGATAAATACAACTTTTATCACTATTAATAGATTTCAACCATGCAATCAATATAAGAAACAACCATAGAAAGATAAACATACATAGCAACACAATAACACAAGATATATTGACTAGGGAACCTCTTGATCAAAGAGTAAACCCCGATGGGAATGATGCCCACAAAAGATGCACTAATATGAAAATTCCTTGTGAGAGGATAGACTTTGTTAAGAGTCTTATGAAATACATTCAATACATATGAGTCCCTGTAAGGAGACTTTGAATCCCTATTAAAAGATTTTAACTCGGTTAGGAGTTATGGAAGACAGAAGGACCCACTATCCAAACAGCTTCAAAGGCAAGATCACTGAACACACTGTCCAATTGATCTTTGTATTACTCAAACAAAATAATACCAATAATTACTAATCTCAACAACTTATCTTTGCTCCTCTTTCTATGCCAAGCCCCACAAACTATTTCACCAGATCTCAATATTAGATCTCTACAATTCACATATCCTCTTACAATATATATTGCTTAAGGGTAAGTGCACAAAGATGTGGTACCAAAAAGGGGGTATAAGATGCCACTTTTTTCCTAAAATCAGAAAAATCTGAACTTCAACAAGAAATTGAAGATAGTTAGACTCAAAATTTTAAGATGCGACAAAAAAAAGAGTTGTAATACTCTGAATCTAGTTCCTAAACTACTAACTTATTTTGAAAATGGTGCAGATTAAGGCCCTCAAAAAGGGGGAGCACAAAAAGTGGTCTTATTTTTTGTCCAAAAACATAACATAGCGTCTGGTGTGCTCCCCTTAAAATGTTCACTTTTTTAAAATTTTTTTTTAATTGCTCCAATGAAAAGTTAGCTAACACCATGTAGTTTATCCCGAATTTTTTTGGTAATTTTTTGATGAATGTATAATTTTTGATGAATTTATGAAGTGCACACATCTTGAAAACATGAAATTTATGTGTGCTCCCCCTAGAAATAATTTAAAACTAATCAAAAATCAATTATTTTTTTTTAAAGTGTGTAGAATGGAGTCTAGTTTCTAAAAATGTAACTTATTGTAAAATTCAGTGAACGAGCCAAAATCTATGCCCAAAATACTGCATGTTAGTTTTTTACAAAAAATGAACATACACACAAAACAAATTAGAGTTGAAAAACTTAACATAATCAGAATTCAAAATAAATTATATGTTTAGATAGCTAACAGAGAGATCTGCAATATCACGTCATTTGATTTTTATGTTCTTGAGCCACGAGTAAACTTGACGAGGAGCACACAAAAAAAGATGTCATTTTTTTGTATGTCTGTTGGAAAATATGTCTCAGGCCTATTTCAATCATCCAAGCCTTTGGGTTGGATCTCCAAGGCAAATCCAAGCCTTAGGATTGGTAAATTCAAATCCTTTACAAAGTGCGCACGCCCTATAGGGCGTGCGCACAATGTAAATTTATGATAAATTTACATAGTGCACACGCCCTATAGGATGTGCGCCCTATGTAAGATATAGATTCATATAGTGATGAGAAATAGTCAAAGTGAGAGGAAGACAGAGAGAGATAGAGGGAGAGAGAGAGAGAGAGCTCTTTGTCTCTCTCTCTCCCCCATACACTCTCTCTCTCTCTCTCTCCCCCTTATCACTCTCTCTCTCTCTCACCTTCTCACTCTGAGCTTCTATATCTCTCTCTCCCTTCTCTCCTCTCCCTAATCACCCTCTCTCTCTCTCTCTCTCTCTCTCTCTCCCTTTCCCCTTCTCTATCTCACCTTCCCTCCCCTCTCTCTCTCTCTCTCTCTCTCTCTCTCTCTCTCTCTCTCTCTCTCCTTACCCTTCTCTTCTACTCTCTCCATTCTCTCTCCCTCTCCCACTCTCTCCTTACCCTTCTCTCCTACTCTCTCCATTCTCTCTCCCTCTCCCATTCTCTCTCTCTCTCTCTCTCTCTCTCTCTCTCTGAGTACTGGCAGCCATAAAAAATCAGCAATGCTTCATAAAGTTTAGTCCCACATTGCTCCCAATTTCAAAATTTGAAATGTTTATATGGAATGCTCCAAACATATGAAATAAATCAAAGTGCTGGAAGCTATGCTTGCCCAGGCTTGTGCATCCACTTTGGTTTCCATGCCAGTGGGCCCAGAAGAATTTTTTGTAAAAAAAGGGGACACTTGTCAAGAGGTCTCTAAGTCTCACAAAGGAAAAAGCTCATTCTGAGATTTGGAGACTTAGTCTTCAAATCTCCAAGTCTCCAAATCTCTAACTAATTATTCTGAGATTTGGAGACTTAGTCTCCAAATCTCCAAGTCTCCAGATCTCTAGATAATTATTTTGAGATTTGGAGACTTAGTCTCCAAATCTTCAAGTCTCCAGATCTCCATATAATTATTCAGAGATCTAGAGACTAAAGGAAGTCTCCAAATCTCATAAAGAAACATGAAGAGAGGAAATCATTATGAGATTTGGAGACTAGTCTCCAAATCTCCAGATGACTATTTAGAGATCTAGAGACTAAACGGATTTCTCCAAGTCTCTAAATGAAACCATGGTTAAGGAAATGCTTCTGAGACTTAGAGATTCATGTAGTCTCCAAATCTCTAGATGGACTGAGGTTAAAGGTGAGTTTGTCCAAGCATCCAATGAAATGGTGACAAGTGGCAAGTTCTGGTGGCATGTGCAGATTTTAAAAGTTTAAAAGATTTAAAAAGTTATAAAGTTCAGACTTTGGAGAAATTTTGAAATTTTTTAATGATAGAGCTGTTCACAGGAAAATGCCTGAGAGATTTATTTTTAATCAGAATATGGTAGTATAATATGTTTTCGGAAATGCCAGAAGATGATGAATGCAATGATGGTAGTTAGAATTAGATTAGATCAAATTGCTGAGAGCAGTAAAGGCTTTTAATCCGCGACTAGATTTTGGGGAGATTTTTCTTCTTCCAAAATTGATTGATTTTGCAAATTCGGCAGAGGAATGAATCATAATTGCATGGTGATAGGAAAAGAGGGTACAGAGGACTAAATCACATTTCAAGGAAGAGCAAAGGACAAATTAATCAGATTTCCATGTAGATGAGCAGATTTTATGCAAAAAGGATAGATGTTTTCAGATTTTGGAGGTGCCCGAGAAGATTAGATTTTTAGAGAAAAGAGAAGGCTATGAGATTAGATTGCAGAATGAAAAGTGTTGGTCAAGTAAAAATTTTAGGGTTTCTTCTTCTTCTTTTTATTCTCTTCTCTTCTCAGTTGTAAGGGTTCTGGGTTCCTGTTCTTTTTTTGGTTCCAGTTCCTATGGTTGCTCTGTTGTGAACAAACCCCTAAATGGTGAATATTGAATATCTTGTTGTAGAGCAAATTTCCCAGTCCTGTGTCTAAATTTCAAGCTTTGTATGTATTGAGACAGACTCATTTTCAATAAGATACAATGCAGTTTCTATCCTACATGGTTATTGTCTGTTGGCTTTGTGTTCTATTCTTGTATGTTTCATTTGTAAGGCATTTAAAACATACTAGTTGTAAGGCAACTAATCTAATTGCCTGTGAGTTTCTTTCAAGGAAAGGATTAAATCATCATATGCAATTTCAGAGAGTAGACATATGTATGATAGCAACATAGGATTGACATGATAGTTTGTAAGGCATCCTATCCATATTACATGTAGTTTGTAAGACATTCTACTGTATTTCCTTGAGATCTTCCTGTGGATTTATATTCAGACTCTTCTGCCCAATGGAATAGGCACTAGTTGGCTGTTTGTGATGCAGTTATCTTTAAGTTATCAAACACAAAATAATCATTACCAGTTCATTTCTATTTTAAGTTTTATGCATATTGTGAAAGGACTGTATCTAGGTGATATAGTTTAGTTTGTTGATTCCTTGAAGAGTGAATCAGAGGTTAGCCTTCCTTGAGTTGCACTCACAAAAATAAGAAGGATTCACATCCTTATCCCATTGTTCATGCTGTTACATTTGTAATTTCCCTTGTCATATTCTGTAATAGGTTGTTCTCAGTTGTTTACAGAATCATCTTTCTTTGAAGTAGATTTGAGTAATACAATAGCATGACAGTGAAGACCAAATCCACTAATCAAAAGCTTACTTGAAACATAGTAACCTATTCATAGGCAATACTCACCCGAGTCCTATGGAGCTTGAAGCAGAAGGGGGATCTTATCCAATTCTCATCAATTAGGCTTTTCTTGCAAACTTGGAGCCCCTTTTAACTGAGAATCAAGCCCATAATTTGCCAAGTTTGACCCTACAAGAAAAATCCCTAACAAGTTCATGGAATATCCACACATGACATATGGCGTGCTTTTGTTCATCATGTGTAGATGAAGATTGGGATGGGTGTGAGTCAAAGGAATGGGTTGACAAATGGTATACATGTATTTTGAGTCCACTTGCCTCCTATCATCCCCATGAATCACTACAACCGACAGAAATAGAATCATCCATTGACTTTGATCGCTTATCTGATCTAGTACAAGTAGGTCTGTATTTTCCACATACAAATAATCTCAAATTTAGTACTTTATCATAAATATTCAGTAAACTAATGTCCTCATTATGTTTATATCATTACAAGCCATGTTTTTGCTATTATTGCACCTGAAGACAATGAAGAAGGGACATATTATTATTTGTCTCATTGTGTTGAGGCAAAAAAGAAATTGGATCACTCGATTATCGATGGTGAAGAATTAGAATACCCTATAGGAGTAGTGGTTGTAACTGGTACATGGCTTAGATGGTATGCTATGAAGAACCCTAGGTTGTGGTTGTTTGAAGATTGGGAGACACACAGAAAGATTCTTCATTATTCAAACCTCCTCGTTGCATCAAATGTCCACTTAATTAGATATGGGGGAAGACCTCAAAATAAAATTCTTTGGAAGGTTCGTGAGTAAGACCATGAGGCAATACTGAGACAATCAAGGGTATGGCAGACCTAATTGGTTCATTGGACTAAATGAAGATACAAAATATCATAACATGTCAAATTTATATAGTACTATAAACTGGGTGGACTGTAAATTGCTCATGCATTACCCCATATGTATAATGAGAAGTTTGTAACATTTAATGATAACCTTTCTCTTCTATTTTTTGGGGCAATACCAGAAGGTTTTCTTTGCTCAGCTCTTTCCTCTGGTGCTCCTATTGAGCTGAGTTGTAAAAATATTTCTCATTATTAATTAAAAAAACTTTATAATAAAAATCTTATAGTTCAGATACTTTTCACAGCATACATAGCATAATTCATATATTCTTTACATACACTAAGATCCCAGTTCAACATTAACTTATTATCTAATTTCAACTTATTATATATGCTATGTTTTACTATTATCTAATTTCAACTTATTATATGATGCAGCCGAGTGTCGACATAGTCATTATATATGGTATGTTTTACTATTTTTTTTTTGAGAACTAATGCTTCTAGTGAATCCAAATTTAGTTGTTATAAAAATGAGATGTTAGTGAATGACTTCTTGCTAATACTACTCTTCCACCATATCCATATTTCAACCCTTTTGTGTATCTATAGGCTCAATCGCGAGCCCACAGGATTGGCCAAGAGAAAACTGTGATTGTATATCAACTGATTACAAAATGTTCAATTGAGTAGAAAATATTCCAATGATCAAGAAGAAAATTGGCTATGGAAAATCTAGTTATGAATTCTTTTAAGAATGAAACTATTAAGGAATTGTATGATATATTACTCAACGGTTCAAGGAATATTCTTGATGAACATGGGATTGCAACTACATCTATTCAATATACAGAGGAAGATATAGAAAATATTCTTAATAGAAATATTAATGTGAGAGAAAAGGAGATTTTAGAAGAAAATGGTTATCTTGGTGCCATCCAAGGTATGCCAATTACTCGGGATGAAGAGACAAAGCCCACAGTTAATGGGAAAGCATGGGAAGAGCTTCTTGGACCCATGATAAAAGTTATAGATAAGGAGGAAGAGATAGGAAGGGGAAATTGACAAAAGAAAGAAGTAAGATATGTGTGTGAGCCTATGTCAGATGATGATGATGAGTACTCACCATCTGCTAGTAGCTCAAGTAGTGACATAAGCTCTTGAGTGCACATGTACATTGACATAAAAAATTCAGATAGAGAAGTAACAAGTGTTGTGGAATTATCCATAGAGCAATGTGAAATGAAGCCTCAAATTGGTTCATTAGCAGGCAAAGAATTTGGTCATGCACTTCATTCTAGCACCACAAATATTTCTATTAGAAATGCCTATTCATCAATGGCCTTGCATTTATGGGACTTGGGAATTATCCTTGAAATGTAAGTTCATTGCCACCTTTGGCAAGGCAGTCTCACTCCTCATTTTACAACAAAGGGCAGCCATCTATGGTCCAAGGTTTTAATTCAGCTGACAAGTGGAGAGCTTCTCAAGGTATTGATCTCTTTCATAGAGAAGTTCCTACTTCATCTCAAGGTTCTCATTTAGGTGACCAACTCCTTCGAGGTCCACAAATAGACCCATTCATTTCCCAAATTGGCTCATTAGTAGGCAAAGAATTTGGTCATGCACTCCATTCTAGCACCACAAATATTTCTATTAGAAATGCCTATTCGTCAATGGCCTTGCATTTACGAGACTTGGGCATTATCCTTGAAATGTAAGTTCATTGCCACCTTTGGCAAGGCAGTTTCACTCCTCATTTTACAACAAAGGGTAGCCATCTATGGTCCAAGGTTTTAATTCAGCTGACAAGTGGAGAGCTTCTCAAGGTACTGATCTCTTTCGTAAAGAAGTTCCTGCTTCATCTCAAGGTTCTCATTTAGGTGACCAACTCCTTCGAGGTCCACAAATAGACCCATTCATTTCCAAAATTGGTTCGTTAGTAGGCAAAGAATTTGGTCATGCACTTCATTCTAGCACCACAAATATTTCTACTAGAAATGCCTATTCATCAGTGGCCTTGCATTTACAGGACTTGGGCATTATCCTTGAAATGTAAGTTCATTGCCACCTTTGGCAAGGCAGTCTCGACCCTCATTTTACAACAAAGGGCAGCCATCTATGGTCCAAGATTTTAATTCAACTGACAAGTGGAGAGCTTCTCAAGGTACTAATCTCTTTCATAGAGAAGTTCCTGCTTCATCTCAAGGCTCTCATTTAGGTGACCAACTCCTTTGAGGTCCATAGATAGACCCATTAATTTCCCAAATTGGTAAAAGGGTAGATGAAATTTTGGAAAGAGTATCCCAATTGAAGAGAAATGGAAATTCCAGTGAGCATGAAGTTATTGCAAATCTAATGGGTGTATCTCCTCCACTAAAAAATATAACTACTTCCAGAGACTTGAGTTTAAATGGAGACTGTCTGTTCCCAAACATGCCCCAGTCGAGCAGATGAACTAGATGTTTCTTGAGTAAAGAAGATAGTGGTTTATTAAAGCATATGCATTATCCCACTTGCTATTAGTTACTACTTTTTGAGTGGCTTGCTAGCTACTTTTGTGCAGGATTTCTGTAATATGTAATGTCCTTATGCAAGCACATGCCACACATAGTCATTCGATTGTCGTCGACAACTCCGTCTTGAAGTGTCCCTCAAGGTCCCTTAAGCATGAAATCAATGATCTTTGTGGGGTCGTATCTCAAAGCTCATGTGAGGTAGCATGGATTTGTCAGTTGCTATGGGACCGTGTTGCCGAGGCCTACAAAAGCCTGTCTTAGTTTTTGGAGATTCAAGGTCATTTAAAATCGGTAGCACATTCTCGGTCGATGTCAGAACTCACAGTGTTCCTCAGCTCAAATGGCCAACATTGTGTATCTTTCCAACCTTTAATCATAGCATTGAACCATCTATTCCAACAGCTCCAAATGGCTGGGTAAACGCTAGTGGCAATCTCATTCGACATGCACAGTCGTTCGATCCCCGCTGATGACCCATGTTGAAGTGTCCCTCAAGGTCCCTTAAGCATGAAATTAGAGATCTTTGCAGGGTCATATCTCAGAGCTCATGCGAGGTAGCATGGATCCATCAGTTGGTACGAGATTGTGTTGTTGGGACCTACAATATCCTATCTCAGTTTTCAAAGATTCAACTTCATTTAAAATCGGCAACACATTCTCGGTTGATGTCAGAACTTAAAGTGTTCCTCAGTTCAAATGACCAACATTGCGTATCTTTCCAACCATCGATCATAGCATCGATCTGTCTGTTCCAAAAACTCTGAATGATAGGGTAAACGCTAGTGGCAACCTCATTCACCACACATAGTCATTCGATCACCACCACTGACTCCATGCTGAAGTGTCCCTCAAGGTCCCTTAAGCATGAAATCAATAATCTTTGCGGGGTCGTATCTCGGAGCTCATGCGAGGTAGGATGGATCCGTTAGTTGCTAAGGGACCATTTTACCGGGGCCTAAATATTCTATCTCAATTTTTGAAGATTCAAGTTCATTTAAAATTGGCAACACATTCTTGGTCGATGTTAGAACTCATAGTGTTCCTCAGCTCAAACGACCAACGTTGCGTATCTTTCCAACCATCAATCGTAGCATCAAACCGTTTGTTCCAATAGCTTCGAATGGCTAGGTAAACTCTAGTGACAACCTCATTTGGCATGCACAGTCGTTTGATCTCCACCGATGACTCCATGCTGAAGTGTCCCTCAAGGTCCCTTAAGCATGAAATCAATGATCTTTGCGGGGTTGTATCTCAGAGCTCGTGCAAGGTAGCATGGATCCGTCAGTTAGTACGGGACTGTGTTGTCAGGGCCTACAAAATTTTATCTCAATTTTTAGAGATTCAACTTCATTTAAAATCGGTAACACATTCTCGATCGATGTCAGAACTTAAAGTGTTCCTCAGTTCAAATGGCCAGCCTTGTGTATCTTTCCAACCATCAATCATATCATCGATCTATCTATTCCAACAGCTCTGAATGGTGGGATAAACACTAGTCAAAACCTCATTCACCATGAATAGTCATTCGATTGCCGCCGACGACTCCAAGCTGAAGTGTCCCTCAAGGTCCCTTAAGCATGAAATTAGTGATCTTTGCAGGGTCGTATCTCAGAGCTCATGCGAGGTAGCATGGATTCATTAGTTGCTATGGGACTGTGTTGTTGGGGCCTACAAAAGCCTGTCTCAGTTTTTGGAGATTCAAGTTCATTTAAAATTGGCAACACATTCTTGGTCAATGTCAGAACTCACAGTGTTCCTCAGCTCAAATGGCCAACATTGCATATCTTTCCAACCATTGATCGTAGCATCAAATTTTCTATTCCAACAACTCTAAATGGCCAAGTACACACTAGTGGAAACCTCATTCGACACGCATAGTCATTCAATCCTCGTCGATGACTCCATGCTGAAGTGTCCCTCAAGGTCCCTTAAGCATGAAATCAATGATCTTTGCAAGGTCATATCTTAGAGCTTGTGCAAGGTAGCATGGATCCAACAGTTGTTACAGGACCGTGTTGTTGGGGCCTATAAAAGCCTGTCTCAGTTTTCAAAGATTCAACTTCGTTTAAAATTGGCAACACATTCTCGGTCGATGTCAGAACTTAGTGTTCCTCAATTCAAATGGCCAACGTTGCATATCTTCCCAACCATTGGTCATATCATCGATCTGTCTATTCCAACAGCTCCAAATGGCTAGGTAAACACTAGTGGCAACCTCATTCTCTACGCACAGTCGTTCGATCGCCTCCGATGACTCCATGCGGAAGTGTCCCTCAAGGTCCCTTAAGGATGAAATTAGTGATCTTTGTGGGGTCGTATCTCAGAGCTCATGCAAGGTAGCATAGATCCATCAGTTGCTACAGAACCATGTTGCCGGGGCCTACAAAAGCCTGTCTCAGTTTTTGGAGATACAAGTTCATTTAAAATTGACAACACATTCTTGGTCAATGTCAGAACTCACAGTGTTCCTCAGCTCAAACAACTAATGTTGCATATCTTCGTAGCATTGAACTATCTATTCCAACAACTCTGAATGAATGAGTAAACACTAGTGGCAACTTCATTTAGCATGCACAGTCATTCAATCCCCTCCAAAGACTCCATGCTAAAGTGTCCCTCAAGGTCCGTTAAGCATGAAATCAATGATCTTTGCGAGGTCATATCTTGGAGCTCGTGTGAGGTAGCATGGATCCATCAGTTGGTATGGGACCATTTTATCAGGGCCTACAAAAGCCTATCTCCATTTTTAGAGATTCAACTTCGTTTAAAATCAAAAACACATTCTTGGTGGATGTCAGAACTTAAAGTGTTCCTCAGTTCAAAAACCAACCTTGCGTATCTTTGCAACCGTCAGTCACAGCATTGATCTATCTATTCCAATAGCTCTGAGTAGCCAGGTAAATGCTAGTGACAACCTCATTTTCCACGCACAGTCTTTTGATCATCGCCGACAACTCCATGCTGAAGTGTCCCTCAAGGTCCCTTAAGCATGAAATCAGTAATCTTTGTAGGGTCGTATCTTGGAGCTCATGCGAGGTAGCATGGATCTATTAGTTGGTACAAGACTGTGTTGTCGGGGCCTATAAAAGTCTATCTCAATTTTTTGAGATTCAAGTTCATTTAAAATTAGCAACACATTCTCAGTTGATGTCATAACTCACAGTGTTCCTCAGCTCAAATGACCAACGTTGCGTATCTTTCCAACCATCGATCATAGCATTGAACCATCTGTTCCAACATCTTTGAATGGTCGGGTAAACGCTAGTGGCAACCTTATTCGGCAAGCATAGTCAGTCGATCTCCACCAATGAATCCATGTTGAAGTGTCCCTCAAGGTCCCTTAAGCATGAAATTAGTGATCTTTGTGGGGTCGTATCTTGGAGCTCATGCAAGGTAGCATGGATCCATCAGTTAGCATGGATCCATCAGTTGGTATGGGACCGTGTTGTCGGGGCCTACAAAAGCTTGTCTTAGTTTTTAGAGATTCAACTTTGTTTAAAATCGGCAACACATTCTCAGTGGATGTCAGAAATTAAAGTGTTCCTTAGTTCAAATGGCCAACATTGCGTATCTTTCCAGCCGTCGGTCATAGCATCGATCTGTTTGTTCCAACAGCTCTAAATGGTGGGGTAAACGCTAGTGGAAACCTCATTCACCACACATAGTTGTTCAATCACCTCCGATGAATCCATGCTGAAGTGTCCCTCAAGGTCCCTTAATCATGAAATCAATGATATTTGTAGGGTCATATCTTGAAGCTCGTACGGGGTAGCATGGATTCGTCAATTTCTACAAGATTGTGTTGTCGGGGCCTACAAAAGTCTATCTCAATTTTTGAAAATTCAAGTTCATTTAAAATTGGCAACGCATTCTCGGTCGATGTCAGAACTCATAGTGTTCCTTAGCTCAAATGACCAACATTGTGTATCTTTCCAACCATCATTTGTAGCATCGAACCATCTATTCCAATAGCTCTAAATGGTTAGGTAAATGCTAGTGGCCATCTCGTTCACCACTCACAGACATTCGATCACCGCCAATGACTCCATGCTGAAGTGTCCCTCAAGGTCCCTTAAGCATGAAATCAATGATCTTTATGGGGTTGTATCTTGGAGCTCATGCAAGGTAGCATTGATCCATCAGTTGCTACGAGATTGTGTTGCCGGGGCCTACAAAAGCCTGTCTCAATTTTTGGAGATTCAAGTTTGTTTAAAATTGGCAACACATTCTTGGTCAATGTTAGAACTCATAGTGCTCCTTAGCTCAAATGACCAATGTTGTGTATCTTTCCAACCATCATTCGTAGCATCGAATTGTCTATTCTAATAACTTTGAATGGCCAGGTAAACGCTAGTAGAAACCTCATTCATCACGCATAGTCATTTGATCACCGCCGATGACTCCATGCTGAAGTGTCCCTCAAGGTCCCTTAAGCATGAAATCAATGATCTTTGCAAGGTCATATCTCAGAGCTCGTGCAAGGTAGCATGGATCTGTTAGTTTCTATAGAACCGTGTTGCTAGGGCCTACAAAAGTCTATCTCAATTTTTGGAGATTCAACTTCATTTAAAATTGGCAACACATTTTCGGTCGATGTCAGAACTTAAAGTGTTCCTCAGTTCAAACAACCAACATTGCGTATCTTTCCAACCATCGGTCATAGCATCAATCTATATGTTCCAACAGCTTAGAATGGCCAGGTAAATGCTAGTGGCAAGCTCGTTCACCATCCACAGTCGATTGATCGTTGTCGACAACTCCATGCCGAAGTGTCCCTCAAGGTCCCTTAAGCATGAAATCAATAATCTTTTTGGGGTTGTATCTCAGAGCTCATGCGAGGTAGCATGGATCCATCAGTTTCTATGAGACCATGTTGCTGGGGCCTACAAAATCCTATCTCAATTTTTAGAGATTCAAGTTCATTTAAAATCGGCAACACATTCTCAGTCGATGTCAGGACTCATAGTGTTTCTCAGCTCAAATGGCCAACATTGCATATCTTTTCAATGATCAATCGTAGCATCAAACCATCTATTCCAATAGCTCTGAATGGTTGGGTAAATGCTAGTGGCCACCTCATTCACCATGCATAGTCATTTGATCATTGCCGATGACTCCGTGCTAAAGTGCCCCTCAAGATCCCTTAAGCATGAAATCAATGATCTTTTTGGGGTCCTATCTCAGAGTTCGTGCAAGGTAGCATGCATTTGTCAGTTGCTATAGGACCATGTTGCTGGGGCCTACAAAAGCCTGTCTCAGTTTTTAGAGATTCAACTTCATTTAAATTTGGCAACACATTCTCAGTCGATGTCAGAACTTAAAGTGTTCCTTAGTTCATACGACCAATGTTGCGTATCTTTCCAACCATCGGTCATAGCATCAATTTGTCTATTCTAATTGTTCCAAATGGTCAGGTAAATTCTAGTGGCAACCTCATTCACCATCCACAGTCATTCGATGCCCGCCGACAACTCCAGGCTGAAGTGTCCCTCAAGGTCCCTTAAGCATGAAATTGGTGATCTTTGTAGGGTCATATCTTAGAGCTCATGCAAGATAAAATCAATCTATTAGTTGCTATGGGACCATGTTGTTGGGGCCTACAAAAGCCTATCTCAGTTTTCAGAGATTCAACTTTGTTTAAATTTGGCAACACATTCTCGGTCGATGTCAGAACTCAAAGTGTTCCTTAGTTCAAATGGCCAACGTTGCATATCTTTCCAACCGTTAGTCATAGCATCAAACCATCTATTCCAACAATTTTGGATGGCCAAGTAAACCCTAGTGGAAACCTCATTCACCATGCATAGTCGTTCAATCCCTATTGACGACTCTGGGCTGAAGTGTCCCTCAAGGTCCCTTTATCATGAAATCAGTGATCTTTGTGGGGTCATATCTCAGAGCTTTTGTGAGGTAGAATCGATCTATCAGGTGCTACAAGACCGTGTTGCCGAGGCCTACAAAATATTGTCTCAATTTTCAGAGATTCAAGTTTGTTTAAATTTGGCAACACATTCTCGGTTGGTGTCAGAACTCAAAGTGTTCCTTAGTTCAAATGACCAACATTGTGTATCTTTCAAAGCATCGGTCGTAGTATCGAACTGTCAATTCCAACAACTCTGAATGGTCAGGTAAACACTAGTGGCTACCTCATTTGGCACACATAGACATTCAAACCCCGTCGATGACTCCGGGCTGAAGTGTCCCTCAAGGTCTTTAAGCATGAAATCAGTGATCTTTGTGGAGTCATAACTCAGAGCTCATGTGACGTAGAATCAATCCATTAGGTGCTACGTGACCATGTTTCTAGGGCCTAAAAAAGCCTTTATCAGTTTTTAGAGATTCAACTTCATTTAAATTTGGCAACACATTCTTGGTCGATGTCAAAACTCAAAGTGTTCCTCAGTTCAAATGGCCAACATTGCATATCTTTCAAACCATCAGTCGTAGCATCAAACCATCAGTTCCAATAGCTCCGAATGGTCAGGTAAATGCTAGTGGCAACCTCATTCGGCACATAGTCATTTGAACCCCGCCGACAACTCCAGGCCGAAGTGTCCCTCAAGGTCTCTTAAGCATGAAATCAATGATCTTTGCAGGGTCATATCTCAGGGCTCGTGCAAGGTAGAATCAATCTATCAGGTGCTACGGGACTATGTTGCAGGGGCCTACAAAAGCCTATCTTGGTTTTTAGAGATTCAAGTTTGTTTAAATTCAGCAACACATTCTCGGTCGATGTTAGAACTCAAAGTGTTCCTCAGTTCAAATGACTAACGTTGTGTATCTTTCAAATCATCGGTTGTAGTATCGAACCGTCAGTTCCAATAGCTTCGAATGGTTAGGTAAATGCTACGGGAAACCTCATTCCACATGCACAGTAGTTCAAACCCCACCGATGACTCTAGGCTGAAGTGTCCCTCAAAGTCCCAAATGCATGAAATTTGTGATCTTTGCAGGGTCATATCTCGAAGCTCATGCAAGGTAGAATCGATCCATCAGGTGCTATAGGATTGTGTTGCCGGGGCCTATAAAAGCCTATCTTGTTTTTCAGAGATTCAAGTTCATTTATATTTGGAAACACATTCTTAGTCAATGTTAGAACTCAAAGTGTTCCTCAAACCAATGTTGCATATCTTTCAAACCGTCAGTCGTAGCATCAAACTGTCAGTTCCAATAGCTCTGAATGGTCGGGTAAACACTAGTGACAACCTTTTTTGGCACACAGTCGTTCAAACCCCGCCGATGACTCTGGGCCGAAGTGTCCCTCAAGGTCTCTTAAGTATGAAATCAATGATCTTTGGGGGGTCATATCTCAGAGCTCGTGTGAGGTAGAATCAATCTGTTAGGTGCTACGGGATCATGTTGCTGGGGCCTACAAAATCCTCTCTCAGTTTTTAGTGATTCAAGTTTGTTAATACTTGGAAACACATTCTTGATCGATGTCAGAACTCATAGTGTTCCTTAGTTCAAATAGCTAACATTGCATATCTTTCCAACTGTCGGTCGTAGCATGGAACCATCTATTCCAATAGCTCTAAATGACCGAGTAAATGCTAGGGGAAACCTCATTCAACATGCATAGTAGTTCGAACCCCACCGATGACTCTGGGCCGAAGTGTTCCTCAAGGTCTCTTAAGCATAAAATCAATGATCTTTGCGGGGTCATATCTCGGAGCTCGTGCAAGGTAGCATGGATCCATCAGGTGCTACAAGACTATGTTACCGGGGCCTACAAAAGCCTATCTTGGTTTTCAAAGATTCAAGTTTTTTTATATTTGGAAACACATTCTCGATCAATGTCAAAACTCATAGTGTTCCTCAGTTCAAACGACCACCATTGCGTATCTTTCCAACCATTAGTCGTAGCATCGAAACATTTGTTCCAACAACTTTGAATGGTCAGATAAATGCTACTGACAACCTTTTTTGGCACACATAGTCTTTTGAATGACATCAACGACTCTGGGGTGAGCAGTAGGATGAGTGAAAATATGTATTCTAGTGTTTGTCATTAACAATCAGTCAGTTAGGGGACAATTAGAAGTTAGTTTGTAAAAGCATAAGGTTGCACATCCACATTTGCCGTAGTAATCTTATTAATAAAAGAACTCTTGCCAACATTAGGGTACCCCAAGAATCCTTATATTATATTTATACATTTATGCATTCATTTCATTACTTTTGTTATTATTACAGTCAAGGAATTGACTGTTATTGAGGATAGTGATTGGCATTTGTAGCACAGTTAGCAAGTTAAACATACATCGATAAACATACAAGCATAACTATAAGGCATGGGAAATTTACAAATTAAAGACATCCACATAAACATAAATTAGTATACATCAATACACCAAACATATGAATTGCATACCTAAAACATAAAAAAATATGTATTCGTAGGGCGTGAAGTCAAATATATATGTCCAATAATTTCATACATTGAATATATTCAATATAGTAAAACTAGCTTCCTCAAAGCCAAATGGATGTACAATGTATCACTGATATAATATACAAAAAATGTGTCCACCAATGCCATATAGGCATACAATCCATATCCCTAATCTAGTCCTTTCCCGCTAGGGGAAGAAAACAAATCCTGAGCTGTCTTCGATCGTCGCATTGATGGAGATGCAGTGGATGTCATAGTCTTCCAAGTGCACTCACTCGTCCTCCTATCTAGACTCTTTTGTAGCTCGATCTGATAAAAAACAAATTAGATAGAGATGACTAATATACATCAAAATTGAATTATACAATGACATAAAATTGAATATTGGCTTACTACTAGCAAATAGTCACTATGTTCATCCACCGAAGGTGGATGCTGGCAATCTGGAGTCATAAGTCCCTACAACAATGATCAAAATAATAATTAAAATACATACATGGATATCATTATAAAATTCAATACAAACTATTAAAATAACAATTAAAGTTAAGTGATCTCTTTCATACCTCAGTCAATTCTTCAGAACTAGCTACTGCTGCTTCTACTCCATGATCCAAAGTATCACAGCCAGAAGGAGGAGTCTCTGATGTCAAAAGCTGAAAATGAAACAAAAAGGTAAATTATGTAGTTATCAAGATTACATATATTTTTTACAACCCTACTAATGAGTAAATGATACCTCCGTGAAGGTTCCACCGCGTCCTCTAGTGTGCGGTGTCGAAGTCGAAGCTCCAACATTCAACTAGTGCACATGTAGATGGAAAATTATAAGATAACCATTCATATAAGAACGTACTACTGACATGTTAATTATAATGCATTATTACATGTATACCTGTGGACTCAATGGTGACCTCACAAACCCAGGTGAAAGAATGTAATCATTGTGCCTCTGGATTTTGATCATAATTTGTCTAGTAATTTAGTCATTCATTCATTAATTAAATATGATCAAGTAAATCAAATTAATATGCAAATAAAGATACCTCAAGGAAAGTTGCACGATGCCCTTCACTATCTATTGTGAATGTCGATGGTCCACTAGTGCACATCTAATGCACATGCACAATAAGTTAGGATACAATTATTCATATAATTACATAATAATCAAATATGTTAATTAAAATGTTTTATTTGATACATACTTGTGGAATTAATGACGATGTGTAAAAGTGGACATTAGAATCATTGCCACTTCCATTGCCATCGCCACCGCCACCGCCACTCACACTCTTGCACTGAATTTTCATCATAAACAATAGATACTAAATTAAATAGTTATTCTTTTATAAATAAAATATGATCACAATAATTTAATGAACTTGGAAATATTTACCTGTGTGTCAATGCCAAATGTTGTATTTAGAAAGCTATCAGTCATCATTCCAGAATCCTCTTCCTCTCTCTCGCCAGTACCAAATGCACACAAGCATCCACATGACCGAAAAATATGCCCCCTCGAGGATTGACCATAGTCACCCTCAACTAAAGGAGTGGCACACTAAATGAGAGTCTGTTTTAGAGCACTAATCTTGCCTACTGTGTCTGCCTCTACATGTTCCTTCACAATGGAAGGAATACTAACATGATCCACCTATGGCTTGCCAATAGCAGCCCTAGGTGCGTTAGGGTCACGATGTGCCCTTGCTCGATCAAATGATTACCCCCCTCCTCTACCCTGAGAATCTAGAATGTCAAAATAATTTGGCACCTCCTTGAGTACAAACTCGCAATAGAGTTTCCTCAAGAAATATATAGGAACCCCATGATTGTTACAAGGAGGAAAATCAAATATCATCCACCATCTCTCCCAAAAATTGTTTTTAATGTCTTCATTTATGCACCAATGAATTGGGAACCTCCTTGTTGTAGTTCTAAGAGTATTTGCATCCCCTGGTTTTTTAAATAGCTGGTAAATGTCATCTTTTGTGATTTTTTTTATTTTTTATGTCTGCATAAGATAATTTATTTGCATAATATTTTTTTTGTTCTTCTCTTTTATCCCACCATAAATTAATTTTCCCACTAACCGCGCTTATGTGGGTCAAGATTGCTTCCAATGGTTTTGTAAGTTTTTCCCTTCTGGGATTTGTACCACTAGAATCCTTTAACCTATTAATTAAAGATTCTAATTCTTTTTGCCCTTGTTCAATTTGGTTCATCAAATTTTGTTGTGTTCTAGGAGGAGGTTTCTTGATTGGTGGAGGCAATTGAGGTTCATTTTCTTCATTTGGTTCTTCATGAGGAGACAGAGGGTTTGGTGGAGAGTTTGGTTGAGGGAGATTATTTCTTCCTAGCAATTAAAAAAACTACATTTTAAAATTTTCATTACACAACAAATTTAAACAAAAACAAATTTTAACAAAATAAATTGCAACAAAACTAAAATTTTAAAACAAATAAGAGGCATGGGCTGTAAAAAAACTTACCTCTTCTTCTGGATCGAACTTGACGATGCTGTGGAGCCATTTGATGGATGGATGAACAAAAACAATCGGTTCACAAGAAAATATAACAGGGTGTGCATGCTTTAGAATCCCTTCTTAGCTAAAAACACGGGTTTGAGAAAGAAAAATGAGCTTTCAAACTTGTGCAACAAGCTTTATAAGGGTTTTTTAAAAGGGCATGCGCCCTATAGGGCGTACACCCTTTGAAAAACACTAAGTGTTTTCCAAAGCACGTGTGCCATATAGGACGCACATGCCGCACATGCTTTGGTTTGGATTTCCCAAGCCTAAGGCTTGGGCAACCCAAGCCATAGGGTGCAAGACCTTTAGTGTGTGTGCACTATGTGCGATGGGGGGCCAAAAAGAAAAGTGGCATCTTTTTGGTCCCCCATCTTTGTGCACTTACCCTTAATTCCACAATTCCTTACACATAATCTTTCATATTCTTCTTGCAATAAAGGACAACAATTATTCCTTTATACCAAACTCAAATAATTACAAATGAGTCGGCCAACAAGGCTTAACCAATTACAAAATATAAACCTTCACATGTTACACAATATTTTACAATTACATAAAAATTGTCGGCTTTCAAAAAAAATTCTTCGCTCATGCGACCTCTGACCATGCTATCACATCCATGTCATTGTCATAATGTCTTCATCAATTGTACAACTTTGCATGCCTAGATTCTATCCTGATTAGGAGATATCATCCAATTACCACAAGTAGCTTCTCAAGAAAACTGCCTGAATACTACTTCCACTAAATTACACATAACCATCATGAATAATTGAATTTCCATACGCGCTCTTGACCATGATCTTAGAACAAAATATAGAGTAAGTCTTCAACTCTGCATAGCTTAATCTTCAATACTCTAGGTGCGCTAATTCAAACACTGTCTACTTCTCTGCTAATCTCTAGTAGATCACTGTGTTGACATCAATGACAACCATAGTCATGATTGCAACATACAACTGCTACAGAATGACTCCAAATACTCCCCCATAGGACATATTCAACATTCATTCCTAACAGTTTGTAATCAAGATCTCACACTTTCCAGATCATTATATTCTGAAAGTTGGCACCAATTATTTCTACACAAAAACTATTGTGTAGAGAGGGGTTTACCTCAGTCAAACCTTGGTTTGGAATCAACCATGAAATTGAATTGAAATATGCTTGAAAGGAATTTGTGTTGATATAAAGAAGAGGCTAGATCTAAGATATGAAGTGTCGTATACCTTGATGATGCAATGCTTCTTTGAATGTGATCATAAGTGTTCACACAATAGCTTGTCTCCACACAAAAACCTAAAAGGAAATCATGAAAGGCATACCTTACACAATGAATATTTTGGTTTATCACAATGCTTGATACAGAGAGGAAGAATGACTTGAATGCTTGAATATTTGGATTCTTGAATGCTTGTGAATGGATGTTTATGCTATGATCTTCTTCCTTGATGGCGATCTCCTCTACTTGGCCTTGAATGAGGGAGATAAATTGCTACCATGGAGAAGATTGCCTTAAAAATGTCTTGAATGCTTGAGATGATGGAGATCTTGATCTTGCTCTTAAGGTCTTCTTATTCTTTCTCATGGTTATCAATGCTTAAACCCAAATAAGGAGAGGTAGGTTTCTTACACCAGTACATTTGACCTTAAATTTTGACTAAACAATTCGACCATCAAATAAAAATGTTTAGGTTGGTCACATTATATAAGGAAAACTTTTGTTTTTTTTAATACATGCTCGTGTTGGTCAAAATTTTGACTAACATAGTGTTGGTCGAAATTTCAACCAACACAGGCATAACTTAAAGTAAAAAAAAAAAAGGGTTTGAAACTTCATTTCAGCGTGCGCGAAGGAGGTAGAAGCCAGAACAGGGTAGAAGCAAAGGAGGTATGTGCTGAATGCGCATGTTTCCAATTTCTATCATTGAGCATTATAACTTTGAACAGTTTCAACAGGTTTTGGGCTGGATTGGGAGATCATCTTCACTGTTTTTAAAGCTTGCCAATCGGGAGATTGGACAGAGAGCTTCGAAGCATCATTCAATAAAAAAAGAATCAAGTTCTGAGTATGTTCAGGTTTTATTTTGTTCTTTTTATCATAATTTTTTAGTGCAAATAAGTAATAGACTATTTACCACTGCAAATCCGTTGTTTGATGCAACCATGACATAACATTCTATGAAATTTGTTTATTGTTTGCACAAATGACTGTGAAAGGGATACACAGTTTTTATGGTGTATTAAAATCATTGGGTAGTTTGCAGTATTGAAAAATATTCCAATGCATTCATGGTATTAGGGATCAATGATTGAAATTGCTGTGAACATAGTCACCGTGAAGGAAAACAATTTTGTGAATGTTAACTAGTTTCAATTTGTCACATTGTATCTAATACTCTAGACTACACGACACTCTACAGACTGAACCCAACTCATTGTGTCGACTCTGCTATGAGGTCATGGCCCTAACTTGTGACTTCACCACCGAATGCCAATGCCATAGGATGAGAAACAAGTTAGGGTAGTTTTTGTTCCTAAATTTCATATTTAGAGCCACGAGAAGTGTTAAAACTTTCTTCAATGGTCGATGCCCTAACTAGGTGCATATCAAATGTTTAACCTGTGGAATGTCACAGAAGAGTAATATTCGATGGTTTGAAATTGAATACCTAGATCTGATTGGAGAGTCTCGGGCACATTGAAATTTCTTAGTAACTGTGACCATCTTGAGTACCCAACGTTGTCCATTCCAGACTGGCCTAGTCTAACCTGATCACTTAGATTAAGGGACTTTGTGACAGTCGATGTTGTAGGATTAAAGTGGTAACAATTGTTAGGAGAACCAATGTACATATTTGAAGACCACAGACCCTTACTTGAACCAAGTCTAAATAACCAAGTGAATGAATGAAACACTATTGCAGGTCGAACCGAGAAAGAATAGAACTCAATAAACTCTGTGTTTAAAGACATGGAATGCCCTATTGATTGGTCTGTTCCAAAGGTTGTGTTGACTATACTGAGTGTGAGTAAATCTATTAGTATATGATTGATTGGTGAGATCCAAACCAAGAAATAACAACAAGGTTGTAGCTCTTGTTAGGAACCTGAGTTGGCTTAACAAGTGTACAAAAATCTATTAAGGAAATCAATAGAAACCCTACCTATTACTGAAGGTATTCAGAGACCAAGCAGTTATATAGTGTTGGTTGAATCATTGGCCATGATTTGAACCAAATTTGTTATTTGTTGATAATCAAATTTTGCAGTAGATTGGGTCTATTTAAGTTTCTGTTGTGAATGCTCTGCATCAAATTGCCAGAGGACCATTGACCAAACAAATTGGATCCAAGAGAAAAATAAGGATATGGATTTTTTGAAAGAACCAGTCCTCTTTATGAGAATAAAGTGTGTGATAGAGGCAAGCACATACTTTTATTTTTTATGGTCTTGATCCATCAACTATGGTTGGATTTTTACAATCATATCATTTTGTGAAGGAATTACTAGTGCATGGATGATTCCCAAAACATTTATTTTCCATGCATAGTAGGTTTCCTTTGTAGGAGTCAATTTTTGCATTATGTCAACCTTTGGTATATCCAATGGATAAGCACATGGTCTGCTCCATCGGGGAAATTTAGAATCTTCATATGCATGCAAGGGGCATAAATCCCCAATTAGAGCCATTGTCGAGACTTCAAAAAGTGAGAATGTATTTCCCCACATTTTTCCAAACCCCATAATTTTTTTATACTATTGTTCCTATGATCCTTATAATTTCACCAAGACTCTCTTCCAATCACATCAAAAAGAGAGTTACATTGATGAAGCAATAAAGGCCGATGGGAATGCAAAAGAACCTTTGTCAAAAGGAAATGTCATGACAAAACCTAAAGCATCCAAGGGACATGCAAGATCTCTCTTCAAAATATGAGTGAATGCACCAGTCACTCATATTTTGAAGGAAAATCTGGTCTTACCGAAATAGAGATTTTCCTTCATCAGATGCTTAATGTTATGCTTAATGACATAACATTAAGCATCTATTGAAGGAAAATTTGGTCTTACCAAAATAGGATGTCACACTGAAAATCAGGATGTCAAGGAGCCATATGCAAATATCTCTTCTAAATACAAGTTAATGTGTTGATATCGATATAACATTGAATACCTAACAAAGGAAAATGGTGTCTCATTGACAAGGAGAAAGTGTACTTATTGATGAGACATCAAATTTCACCTAGACCGAATTGAGGTTCTAGCAAGATAACAATTCATGACGAAGAAGAATCCTATCGAGGAGAATTTCCTATATGAAGCTAATTGCTCGAAACTGGGGCACACTTTGATATGATCCTGATAAGTCTCTTTGATCAACCATGAACAAAGGAAAAAAGGAAACATGCTAGTGCAAGAGCTCCCAAAATCATCATTTAGGAGTGTTGTGGAAGGCCTTGACAAGTTAGATCCTTGAAGCATGTTTTCTTAAGTATTTATTATCTTTTGATAAGACCCTCAAATTCAACCTGTCACACTAGCTACTGACTATCAAAGCACCTGCCTTCATTGCATGAATATCATTCTCTTCATGAGTGTATCATTGAGTGACTTGATTTTTAGTTCTTAGTTCATGATTGATCTCTCTTATAACCCCTATTGAGCCATAGTGTCCTTTGCATCCAATCTTTACTTCAAGCTATCATGAAATTGATTTCATGGCTTTCTATCCTAGGTCTATCACTATTTTTAATTTTGTTTAGAAATGAACTTATACATCAAATTTTATTTTTGGGTACATTAATTGCACATGTTGAATGCTTTGCTAAAAACATTTCAAGCCATTCCCATCAAATCTAGCAGCAACATTCTAACTCTAGCCATGAATTTTGTATTATATTATAAAAGCTCTCACTTTCTTCCAGTGATTGCAATAATTCAACAACACAATGTAATTATAAGAATATACCATAACACAATATGAAACTAAAGAAACAATATATACTACAACACTGCCTAGACATGATAGCTATAAAACTTACCCTGAAAATTCTTGTAATAGTCTTGTTGTAAGTGAAAAGAGGCATTCTAAGTGAAAATAGGTCTTTTAAGTGTGACTGCCTTTTGCGGTCCTTTCACTTCCCTCAAGAGAAGATATAAATGTTTTAATAAAGGGATTGACTATTCCAATTAGTTCATCAAAAAACCCTTAACCCCTTGTTCAAATGGACCACACCCTTGACCCCTCTGGTCTACACAACCAATACCATTGACTGTCTTAAAGACAACGACTTTGCAAGTTGTGATTCTCTAGTTGGGACAGTCATCACACTATTCCGCTAAGCACTATGGCTTTTCCTTCTCATCCACAAGAAACTATAATATGATTCTAAACTCTTCTATACTCTACCCATATCCATTCCAATCCATTGATCCAATCCATTCATACTTCTACACAAACAAATTAACTCACCAAAATGCTGTCATTTCGGGACAGTCATACCAAACCCTGCAACTTTGATTGCTTCACCCTCAAGATGGGATTCTCTGTCCCCTCCAAGAATCCTACTTGTGGTAGACACACATATATTCATCCCCCTCAAGCCTCCATGGCCCAAACACACTTTAAGTATGGATAAAGCAATCAAACTTCTGACTGTGGATAAAGCACTCAAACTTCTGACTGTGACAGTCAACCCCCCTTCCTTTGTGACAGTCCAGTCAGTCTTCTGGCTTCATAGCATATGAATTCAATGCATGGTTCTCTTCAAACTGATAGGGGTAGTATAAAAAGTGTCCTCTATCATGCCTCCTCATGAAGAGTCCTTATTCAACATGCAACATTCAAGAAATTACATTCTACCCTCTCGGGTTACCCTAGGAGAGGGTTTTGACTATTTTTACCAAAAAAATGATTTCTCCTTCTATAAAACTCAAAATGGGATGATTCTACCAAAAAAATAAATTTAATTCATTCCTCTAACACCTCCAATCGATAATAGTTCAAGATGGATGCATTAAGGTGGTGTACAATGCAATGAAAGTGACTGTATTTCTAGAAAATATGAAAATTGCAGAATTAAAACATCATTTTACTACTTTAAACTTTATATATGCTTGTCTCCTTGACCAACCCATGTTCTCTCTCCATTTTTCAATGTGAATAGGTCTCTTAAAGACCAAATTTTGACCAACCAGCTTTGAAACTACTTTCAAACTCCCCCAAAACTGATTCTAACAGTCTAAAATCGACTGTCTACTAAATAGACTTATTACAAAAAGTTGTAAATGTTGTCAAGTTGAAAACTCAACAACTAAAAGCCCCATTAGTGTTAAAACACTTTCAAAAGCCTTAAAACTATAATCCACACCTAAAATACTAACCCTTAGGTCATTTAGACCTTCTAGTGACCCTTAGTCCTACTTTGCTAACTTGGGCAATTACATTCATATAGAGTTTTCAATTTTAACCAAATGTCTTATAATCCATATTACATCTTTGAATGACCTTATAGGTCCCATATATCTTCTTCCCTTCATGGTTTCCACCTTAGGTCTTACTAGTGACCCTTGTGTACCTTCATGTCCTTTTGGTGCTCTACACCACATTTCATACTGTCTTCTCCTACACTCTTGGAAACTACATTCCATATTTTCAATCATTGTATTGACATAAGAAATTCCATTTCTTTCTCTTGTCAATAATAGTATTGTTCATAATATTCTCACTACTTTTCCATTGCAGACCACGATTGTTTTGAGATAATCAATCTTTGTAGCAATATGACTACTCGGTAATAGTGATTGCATACTCTGAGAATCAATAAATTCATCTATCCATGACAGTGAATGGACCTCTTCTAAATATTTTTGTGTTGAAAGTGTTTCTACCAAACATGGAAACCTAGGTGAACATAGGAAAACATGAAAGACATGATGAAATCAGGAACCCTACCAAATATTGATGGATAACCCTATTTAAAGATAGTTGCCCCTGTTGATATAACAATGAATTAATCCAACTCAACCAATTTTTGGAAGGAAACAACATGAAGGATGAAGAAAGAATGGAAGGAAATTGATCAATGAAATGCCTGCATAAAAACTTGATTCTTTTTAATTATAATTCTAATCTAACTCATGGTTAGGTGGAAGTAAGAGATGCTTAGTTTCAATCCTATGCACTATGAAAATTTAAACTATAATTAGTTTGTGAAAAAAATATAATACAAGTGTTTCTATCCAAGCATAGGCACACTACACATCATGGAAAGCAATTGTGTAATAAATCATGTCATGAAAGTCATAGCCTAGTTACTAAACTCACAAAGTACAAGAAAATTTCACCTCAATGGTTAGGTAGGTTAGTCCTAGTCTCTACTGCATACTTGTCATCAGTACTGAGTGATGGAGAAAAATACCTATTACTTATTACTTATTGCATCTAGGTGAAGCTCACATGGGCGAAGCATCAAGACTTCAACTATCCTAGTATTTCTCCTGCTCAAGCGCACTTAACCATGGAGCTTCTGCCAATGTTAAGTCCAATTAGCTTGCTACCCCATTTACAAAACCTTCAACAAGTGTCATGCCTTATGAACCATTCATTATAAATCCCTTTTAGCTCATCAATTGATAAGTAGGAGATATCTTCTACTTATAAAAATGATTCTTAATCATCTTCTTCTTCTTCCTATTTCACTAGTGTATCTCACCGCCTCACCATAGTGAAGCAGAGATCTTCACACTATTCATTGTTGTTGGTCATCGGGTCATGAATTTTTAACCAGTCCAACACTTGAGACCTTAAATGTATTGGATGCTATATTCATATACACAATGAAGGTTGAATTTAGCTGATATGATCCTTTCTGTAGATAGATTACTAAGAAATGAGTTGTCATTATGGTAAGCCACAAGAATGGTCTTGGGAGTATTATTGGAGGTGTTTAACTTTGGAAAGTTACCACGTTAATGTCATTAAAAAAATACAAAAAATTAAGGCCTCTCATTAGGTTTGTAGAGGATCTCTTCCATCAAAACTCAGGAGGTAAGCCTAGAAAAGATTACACCAAGCTTAATTAACCAAGATGGGGGAAAAATTGACAAGACTTATATTTAGGCCATCATCTTGGAGTTTGAAATCATTTCTCTTATAACATGTCAATACCATTCCAAGAGAAACTCACAATTTCAATTGTGACCACACTAGCCTCATCGCAACAAACTTGTTAGAAACATGAAAAGAAAACATGTTAGCAATTCCATCATTTGTTTGTTGTTTGGGATAGTCACCATAGAATTATTTGGACTGTCTCTCATCTTGCCTTGCAAGGTTAAAATGACCTTTTTTTCATCCCTCCTTGAATAGACCCTTACCATCTTGCACTTGTGCAATGATAGGACACCGATGTTGCTAATTAAGGTTGGCGGGATGATTACACCTATCCTAAAAAAAGACTGTCAAATCATTATGCTTTCAAATCAATTGCCTATCGATGTATCCCTTGTGAGGGAGAGAAGCCAAACACATAAAGAACATGCACATAAACACGGCAACTGAAAAACTTAAATGGAATACACCAAGAAGTACCAAATGATGAATGCTCAATTGTTGTAATGGAAAAGCAATATCAGGACTGTCCATTTATAGTCCTAATGATTTTGGAAATTGTTGACAAAGAGTGTTTCTTTTTTTGATTATATAGTATAAATGATTTTTCTATAGTCGTAATGATTTTTCTATCGTGAAAATGTAAACGTGCTGTGTTTTTTCAACTCCACCTGCTATCTGTGCATATTCTGCTTGTGTTGCACGTGCATTCTTGATTCAGAGTGGGAAAAATCTTATTTTTGATGCGAGGGAGAGAAGCCAAACACAAAGAACATGCAAATAAACATGATAGCTACAAAACATAAATGTAGATATCACAACAGCTGAGAAACATAAATGTAGGCATCATGGTCCCAATTATTTGGAGACACAACATAATTGAATTCTATACCCAGATGATGCAACACAACCACTACTCCTGCAATTCTAAGTTGACACTATGGATCCAAAAACCATATATAGATTCCTTATCTTTGGTTTTTGGATCCCGCAGTGTCCATTTAGAACTACAGGAGTAGTGGTTGTGTTGCGTCGTCTGGGTATAGAATTCAATTATGTTGTGTCTCCAAACAATTGTGACCATGATGTATACATTTATGTTTTTCAGCTGTTGTGTCCCAGGACCCCTTATGACCCTTTATGACCCATTATGATCCCTAAGAATACATCTTAGAGGTCTTAAAGTGTCGTAAAGGGTCATAAGAGGATCCTAGGAGGGGCTAGATGAGCTTCCACCTTCACGTGGTTGGCCCTATTAAGTAGAGAATGTTAAACTATTATTGAAACAAAGAGAAGCTCAATAATTTATATCTGAATACCAATTTTGTTCTTATCAAACTGTCAAAACATTTAAATAGCCTTTTAAACTGCTATTAAAAATAAAATATTTAATCAACATTTACCTACAGATTCGTGTGCTTGTATGAGTTTGATACGTAGATCAAGTTGTATGACCTTACTTGAACATGATCTATTCTATAGGTTGTACAACTTGATCTATGTATCAAACTCAGACAAGCACACAAATTTGTAGGTAAACGAAGCTTTCTTAGTCAATTTGATTTTTCTTGAGGCTGTGAATATACAGTACAATGAAAATGCTTTGTTCAATCACCGTCATTTTTTTTTAACCAAAAATTAGTATTGGTCAATTTTTTGACCTTTAAACAACTTTAATTTCGATTAGAATGCTATGCGTTCGACGTCAATTTTGTCGAATATTTAGTCACAATTTTGATGTCAAGTTTGCCAAAGTTGATCTTAATTTTGCCAGCTTCATGCGATTAGTTCGACGAAGAGTCGATCGATAAGTCGACTACTACTCAGGTTGAAATTGCGACAATGGGTTTTCCTGTAGAATAATCGACGCAAAAAGATCGACCATAGTTTTAGTCATATATTCGACCAATTGTTGTAGAAAATTTGATTAATTGTCGTTGAAATTTAGGGTAAAATTTACTAGTGTTATATACCCCTCACAAATATTTTAGAGACTCGAAGAGGACCGATACAAATTTGGATCTCACTTAACTATTAAGACAAACCCTAATTTAAATTTTGAAATAAATATTAGGGAATAAGTTGACCAGGATGACTTGTTCCCACCTAAAAGCCTTGAAATTTGGCCTAGGGGTCCTAATTGCAGAGGGGATGTTGGAATGGAAAGCAAAATTAGGGTTGGGGTACTAGAAATTAATGCAAGAGCCCATACATGAAAAAATGGTGCTAAGCTAAATGGGGAATTACATAGTGATGCAATTCTAGGATGGTACACTTATAATCTATAAAATGGTTACTTTGTTGTGGGTTAGATCCATGCCTATAGAATGGATCTGACATGTAAAACTAAACTTGGAAATGTACAAGTCATCTAGAAGGAAATGAAAAAATAGAATATATTTGCATTTAATATAATTTAATATAAATTTGGAAAGTTGTTAGATGAGGGTCATGTTTTCCTCGATCAAGCCCTTAAGTGAATTGATTCAATGAATTTCACACAATGATTACAAAAATAGGTCATCATACACTATGTATTTGAAAACTTGTTGAGGATCATATTTTCCTTGATTGAGCCCTTAAGTGGATTGATTCAATGACTTTCACACAATGATTTAAAAAATCACTAAACATGCACTATGCATAAGACAATGATGCGATTAGGATTCTTTGCGATTTTGCTATGATACTCTCATGTGAATGCTCTTGTAGTGACTCAATCTCCTAGATGATTGACAAATAAATAGGAAATCTTTTTAAAGACAACAACACAATTCATACTATCCAAATATATATGCATTAGGTTGACTCACAAAGAGCAACAAAAAGGTCAACAAAGATTCAAATCTAAATTTTGAATTTTAAACATTCAAGGTTTAATCTCTATAGGTGGAAGTGACCTAGGTCAAATTCACACTTGTACATTTGATCAAAGGTGATGGTTAGAAGGTCCATGAATTAAGACCAATTTACAGAGCTAATAAGAACATGATAAATTCATGATTCAACACAAGAGTATGCCACTTCTAGTTTTGTTATTAGTTTAATGATACTTTAACCAAAGTAGACCCAAAACATAATAGAAAAGAGTATGACAATTCAATCACGGTTAAAATCATAATACTCTACCAACTCATTCATTTATTTATTTTCCAAAAAAAATACAAGTTAGATCTTTTTTTAGATATTCCATATACTTACACTTCTAATCTAATTTATTAAAAATAATAAATTAATACAATAAATAAAATAAATATTTAGTCAATAAATTAACATTAAAATAAAATAACTTTTTAGTCAATAAAATATCTCATTCATTTTTCCTTTAATTTTATCTCTTAAAGGATATCATGTTATGCTACCTTAAATGCTAATACTCCAATAATAATAATAAATACTGACATTGAAAAGAAAATGGAAAAACTCCTTTCTAGTGTTTTCAAAAGTGGTTTGACTTGTATTAGCTCAAGCAAACAACCAACGGTCGAGTTGGGAGAAATTTTGAAAGCGGACTCGTGGGGAAATTTAACTGAATTTCGAATCTAATAAATTTTATACAAATATAGGAACTCTATTTGGGAAAACAACAATAAAACTAAAGACCAACCAAGGAATTGGATAATTTTTTATACCTCTTCATAGCCCAAGCGAGAAGGCATTTTGATTTTAGAATTTTTTTTTCATTTTGAAAATATCTAGATACCAAATCTGAGAGGAAGAGCAGTTTTAATGGATTCCCCTACTACCTTGGACAATTTGGTCGCTGAATATGACAAAGAAGGTTTCGACTCCCGAGCTTGGATTCAGGTATTCTTTGAGCTCCCTAATTGCAGAGTCCTTCTCTTGCAAACTTTGTAGGCTTTTTTCCTCAAAAACGATGACCTTTCGCCGTGCAGTTTTTCTGCTTCTAGCGATCTCAATTTTTTGTCTGTTATCTCAAATTCATCCACAGCTTCACCCCGTTCTTTCGTGATGACTTCGTACTGGTGCTTCGAAATTATGAAGAGAGAGCTTGCGTCTTCCCTCTGTTTGGTTGCTTCTTTGAAGGACATTTCAGATTCATACTGATAAATACAGGAGAAAGGTAAATTATTTTCCTTGCATCTTAAACAATTCTTTGTACTGATAAATCCAGGAGAAAGGTGAATTATTTTTCTTGCACCTTAAACGATTCTTTAAACTGATAAATACAGTAGAACAGTAAATTATTTTCCTTGCATCTTAAACAATTCTTTGTACTGATAAATCCAGGAGAAAGGTGAATTATTTTTCTTGCACCTTAAACGATTCTTTATACTGATAAATACAGTAGAACGGTAAATTATTTTCCTTGCATCTTAAACAATTCTTTGTACTGATAAATCCAGGAGAAAGGTGAATTGTTTTTCTTGCACCTTAAACGATTCTTTATACTGATAAATACAGTAGAACGGTAAATTATTTTCCTTGCATCTTAAACAATTCTTTGTACTGATAAATCCAGGCGAAAGGTGAATTGTTTTTCTTGCACCTTAAACGATTCTTTATACTGATAAATACAGTAGAACGGTAAATTATTTTCCTTGCATCTTAAACAATTCTTTGTACTGATAAATCCAGGAGAAAGGTGAATTATTTTTCTTGCACTTAAACGATTCTTTATACTGATAAATACAGTAGAAGGGTAAATTATTTTCCTTTGAATCTTAAACATGAAGAAATAAGATTAATGTGCATACCTTGTGAAATGCTTTTGTAAATTCCACTTCTGCTTCCCTATGTTTCTGCGTCTCCAATTGCTCTTCTCTCCTAGCTTTCCTTGCCTCTTGCAGTAAGTTAACGACTAGGTCTTTAACACTCGAATTCCCTTCCTGCATTTAGAATCCTTTAAGAGACACTGCCCTGGAGACAGCTGGTTGCCAGGCATGAAGTTGCGCGGAGGCCAGAAAATTCTCCTTTCAAATGGATCCTTCTGGGGCCAGAAAATTCGTGCTACGCTGGAATAATTCTGTTCAGTACTGGGAGAGTCGATTTGGGGATGTCGACAATTTCGGCCTCCGCATACAAGATGACTACAATCATCAGAAACAAAACAAGATTAAAGAAACAAGAAACAGAGAAGGATATTCCGTTACAACAAGGCCTTCGCAAAAGAACATCTAACAATTTGACGTGTACTTCAGCACCATTGACAGCTCAATTACGAGCTCAGATACGGCAGATGACGGAAAATTTGACGGTGATGTTGGTAAGGATCAGAAAGCTACCTATGACAAAATGACAAATGCTGCAAGTATTCTTCGATGTAAAGTTTTCACTTAAACAGGTAAGAACTTATTTGAAATTTTCTTTATTATCTTGTTACTATTTTTTTGTTTTTCAATTTTAAACAGCAAGTACTTATATTTTTTGAAATTTTTTTATTATCTTGTTTTTTTTTTAATTTTTCAATTTTAAACAGTAAGTACTTATATCTTTTGACATTTTTTTATTATCTTGTTACTCTTTGTTTTTCAATTTTGAACAGGCAAGTACTTATATCTTTTGAAGGTACTTTTGAAATATTCTTTATTATCTTTTGAAATTTTGTAACTATTTATTTTTTAATTTTAAATAGGCAAGCATGTTTTATTATCTTATTACTGTTTGTTTGTTTTTCAATTTTAAACACGGAAGTACTTATATCTTTTGAAGTTTTCTTTATTATCTTGTTACTGTTTGTTTTCCAATTTTAAGCCCTATGTGTTGTCTATTGCCTTCATTGTTAGGTCTTAATTAAGAGTTCTTTTGAAGTTTTCTTTATTATCTTGTTACTGTTTGTTTTCCAATTTTAAGCCCTATGTGTTGTCTATTGGCTTCATTGTTAGGTCTTAATTAAGAGTTGCAGTGTTTTATGAGGCAAATTAATAGTATTGTTTAGTCTTTATTATTTATTTTCAATTTAAACTAGTTTTGTGGAACATTTGTTTGAGTTTTAGAATTAATTACAATGGTTTAATGTATAGCTTGATCATGCTGGTCAATATTTTCAGCGAATTTGGACCTTTATTTTATAAGGAGAGATTTAAAAAGGGACCACATATACTAAACGATAGGAAAAAGTCTTCCACATGTCAAAAACCAGTGCATCTTTATCCACAAGCAAGATGTTTATACTAGAAAGACAAATGGGATTTTCATCAATTTTTCAAGAGAGCACTCACTGACTTGGATATATATGGATATGGAACTAGAAAATACTAGGCAATTGACTCCATAAGAACATTGCCATTTGATTTTTTTGCAAATAAAGCATTATTCAAGAGATATATAATAAAATTATTTTGATTTTTATCAACAGTTTTTCAAAGTTTACATGAAGGTATTGCCCATTACATCAGTGATAGTTATCATAGTCCTAGAAAGATAAACATGATATTCATCATTTTTTCGAGAGAGCAATGGCTTGGATATTTATGGATCTATAACCAAAAATAATATGCAATTGATTTGAGAAGAACATTGCCATTTGATTCACTGCAAACAAAAGCATTCTTCGAGAGATAAAATTAGCTTATTTTTCTTTTTATTAACACTTTTCACAGTTTATGTCGAAGGTTTGCTCATTACATTAGTGATTGTTATGATAGTCCTAGAAAGATAAACGGGATACTCATTAATTTTTCAAGGGATACTCATTAATTTTTCAAGAGAGCACTTGTTTGGAACTTTATGGATCTAGAACTAAAATTACAATTGCCATCTAATTCCCTCGAAAGCATTCTTCAAGAGACATTAACAAGCTTACTCTATTTTTTATTAACAGTTTTTCAAAGTTTACCTTAAAGGTATTGCCCATTACATCAGTGATAGTTGTGATAGGGGGTGCATTGTTTTCATCTCAAGACAATTTACCTAATTTCGCATGATATATGAACCAACATGAGGGATGCCTATATATGAAAAGGAGTTAGACTATGATGTTGAAATCTGGCTTTACAAAATTTAAATTGTAATGCCCAATTCTAATCAAACCAACAAAAAATTGAACCTTGCAAACTTAGATTTTGTAGGTGGACTAAAATGGGGTTTTCAACCCATGACTTATGAAGCATCCAATTAGTAGCTGCATGATCTCGCCCACTATGTGTCATGAGTTGTGGACCAATCTCCAAAGTTTATGCCACCTCTTCATGCTCTGCATTCCTCTTTTGCTAGACTTATTTTCCATTGCTTCTTGAGAATGGGCAGTAGGCCCATCTTCCTCCATCTTCAGCAACTACAGAAGTTCAACCAGACTCATATCCCCTTTTGTTGCTCTGGCCTTTTCTACTTTGAAATCAATGTGAAGTTTGGAGACAAAGCATCATGCATTTTTCTCTTTTGTCCAGCTGCAAAGTCTCCTCACCTTTAAGTTGTGCAACATCCTCATGCATTTGACTGATTTCTTCCCCAACTGACTACAAATTTCAAATAGGCTCCACATAAAATCTGGAGTTCGGTTTAAGACTTGAAGGAAATGGGAACCTACGTGAAAAGAGAACCTAAGCATCATATATGAAGGCAAAAAAAAATTGGTTCAGAACCGTGTTTAGTGTAATGAGGAGAGAAGGGAAGAAAAGGGGATTTAAAATCATGAAGAGTCCCTCACATTAGAGGGTGAGGAGATGACTGTGACACTCTATTTCTTAAAGTTTCTAGGACATCAAAAAATTTCCAGGGCTTTTAGGCATAAGAAGATAATAAAAGAACTAAAAATATAATCTCTAGTTTTGTAAAATGATAAAAATCTATCATGTCAAACATTCAATATTGGCTATAGAAAAATAAAAATTGAACTTGAAAATATAGTGTAACGCTGAAATATTGAACATTTCTAGTCAATTTTGCAATATATATGTAGTTCTCAAAATTTTCAATATTCTAGACTCTATATAATAAGCAATAATTATGAAAATAGTAGACTGTGCCTTCAAACTCATGAAGAATCATTAATGTGAAAGGGCAAGGAGGGTGACTGCAATGTCCCTTATTAGGAGTTTACTTGATTTACCCTAAAATTCCCAACTAGGGTTTGGATTGTTCTTGGAAATGGAGATTTAACTTAGTCATTGTAATGTCAATTACTAGGAGGCTACCAATTTCCAATGATTAACATACATCACCATGCATTTAAATCAGGTTAAATTAAGAAACAATTAATGATTCATAATACATTTGGAAATTAATATACTTAAGCCTCAATCCCTTACTTTTCACCTAAACATCAATCCTAAGAAGGATGTGGATTTACTTGTCCTTAGGGCACTTGGAAACCAATCTATACGAAGGCTCCCTCATGGTTTCCGGAACACATATTTGTAGGTCCATCTTGAGACTTTTCCCTCAAGGCATTGGAAATACATGTCCTTAACCAATCTTGGGATTCACCTACCTTGTGAGGAATTACTTTGCCTTTACCCAACTAAAGCAACCTATCCTCTTAAGGGGCTATAGAAAGTGATTAAGGAATAGGCTATGTATATATTAATATTTCACGCGTGCACACACACGCATAAGTGTTCCTTAATAGAATTCAGATATATCATTCTATGAATCAATATTTAACTCATAGATATGTTACAACATAATTTACTATCACACAATGCTTGCCAACAATGTAAATGATTCATTTCCTTTTTCATCTCTTCCTTGTGAAGAGTATCAAATATATTTATAACCTTTTATTCTTCCATGCCTTGAGAGGATGGATTTGATATTCATTATATGCTTTGTCCACCAGAAAGATTGCAACCCTTAAGATGCTAGATATATGTCCTTTTCTAAAATGCATCCATTCACCCTTTACTTAATTGATGATACTGATTAGTGAATCACTTCTGTGTTGTTTTATAATTCTCAAGTCACACCTTGCCTTTTAGACATTCCCTCTTATTTTAGGATATATTGATAATATTATAAAAGTTAGTCAACTTAATTTGATATCTTTTATAATGAATTGTTGCCTCACTTTATGACTTAGATCACTGGTTATTAGTTTATCAATTATTGGTCAATTGATTAGTTGGATAAGATAATCTCTGATTTTCACCATTGTAATATACCATACTTATGGTATCCGTGTCTTGGGATTATGCATTATTAGTATTTGGTCAATGCTACTATTACTAGATTTTAATGATTCTTACTCCTTGCTATATTAAAAATGTGGTCAATGCTACTATTACTAGATTTTAATGATTCTTACACCTTGTTGTATTACAAATGTGTCACGCTAACTTAGTTGTTGTTTATACTTAACGATGGTCTTTGTCTTTGACTAAGCATACTTATTATTGTACCATTTTCAAAGACACCGATTTGTTGATTAAGACTATTTGATTTTTTCATTAGTTGGGACATCGCTTTAATGATATTACTACACCTTAGTCGATAGTGAACATGTTTGATTACTATCACCAATGATGACTAATCATATTGAAAGCTTGTATTATCGACTTATCCTCAATTCCTACCCTTAGTGACAATTTTGCCACAACAGTGTTAATCAATGATCTTTTTAACAAAGCCTAACCATAATATTGGTTATTAGTCATTGATTAATTAACAAGAGCCCTTGGTCTATATGTTTCTTATAACCTATCGAAACCAAGTCATCACTATCAGTGATTTTACTAGATGGTAGACCCTATTCTAGGATGCCTGCAATAAACAGGGGAGATGACAGTGACTGTGATACCATGCTTCTCCAAGTTTGTGAGAACATGGGACATATTTTTTGGAAATTTCTTTTCCAATTTTGGAGACTATAACTTTTCAATTGTATAATAAGTTATTAAACATTCTAAAAGGATAAAATTCAAATAACATTTAACATCTTTCACCTTAAGCTTTGAATAATGGATATTCCGCAAGTTGATAATTGATAATTGAACTTGTAGATTGAGCATAACATTGAAATATAATTGTGAAACTATAAACATGAATATCTTTTGTTGTACAATAAGTTATCATGAAAATAACTATTTGAAAATTCCCTATTTTTTGTTTTTTTAATAATATAAATATGTTGATTTTTATTTTTGTAAAACATATGTTGATGGGGTGGAAGTCAAGGTTCTTGTAGGTCCTTTCAACCTAAGTGTGGACATCCTTTGATGTCGGAGGGATGTTGAGATGCCACCAGGTATGTTTCTAAAATAGGAGACATCATTTAGATGCCAAAAGAATGATGGATCATGGAGTGTTACCTGAAACATTGATGTGAAAAATGACATGTAAAAATGCCAAAAAGATTCAAAAACATCTCAAGGTCACAAGAAAAAGTCAAGGAAAAATGGGGAGTCGTGGAGGATGTCCCTCCATACCTAAAATGTTTGGGAACATTTTTTATGGTACAAATATAATGTTTTCAAGGTGACCAATTCAAATGATTGCCATACATGTTAGAGAATTTGGGCCTTTGAAGGAAATAATAAAGTCACTTTGAAATCTCTTTGTGATCTTTTTGACAATTTCAATCAAAATGGTGTCCTTGGAGGATGCATAGTCTTTTTTTTTGGTTGTGAGAGTATTGATCCCAAGGTTAGCTAAACAATTTTGAGTGGTTTTCCTATCCTTCTTGTGTGGTCATAAGACATGACCTTGATTGACTTATCCAAGTCCAATAATAGTCTATTCTTTTATCGATGACGATGGAGCCCTTTATTGATTGCCTTAATCATAATTACATGTGTCCACTCTCTGTATCCAAAATGTATCTAGGATTACTTCATAGGAGAGGGCATGTGTGCCCATGGTACATTATTGTGACATAAATATTTCTTGTCAAGGTGGTCAATCCATATAACTCTTTCATAGATTAAATGATTAATATCATTAAAGGCATTGTTAGAGACACAAATTTTTCATGATGTTCTTTAATAAGAGTGTCAAAAGGGGTTTTTGTTTGGAGGTAGAATTTGACCATCAAACATTTTCCTTAGTTGCAAGAGAATCAATCCAATAGCTAAATCTTTTGTGACTTGGTTGTTTATCCTACCTTAGGTGGTGATAAGAAATCACCTTAATTGAATGATCCAAGTGGTTAGAGCCCTCTAATATTTTATTGATTTTCCCATGTTGACTTTGTCATTTACTAACTACATTAATCACAAATTGGGATTTTTTGTCAAGCCCATCCTTTTTCCTCAACAATCTATATTGTAGATTTCTATGCATTGCAATGAAGATCTCAATAGATCAACATTATTTCTTTTGTACTATTTCAAAACATCCCTCTTCTCCAACCTGGATCTGATTTTCCCTATGGGAGCCATCAAAATTTAGTTTAAACTACTTTGTCCATCTAACCATTTTCAAGGAAGTGATTTTGGACTTTCAATACATGAATATTGTGTTTTTTCATTTACTATGTCATTTAGTTCTATAGTATTTTTTTCATTTTAAATGATATTCATTGATCATTAACTTGAATGTTGTTTCTGAGTTCAAAGTTACAAAATTTCTATTGTACATTTTGATCTGTTAAATTTCCCCTTGGTATAGATTTTTTTGGACTTAGATGCCACAAATACAATCAGGGGTATCTTTTCTAGTCAATTTATGTAAAACTTGTATCTTTTCTTATGTGGTGGGGTGTGGCACAACAAGTGAGTTGTATATGTTATTTTACTTAATTTTCAACACTTCATTATGTGTCTAGGGTTTGAACCTAGGGCTTTCACACGGAAGCCTTGATGCTTTTCCAGTTGAGCCCATCCCATTAGATAGATTGATATTAATATTGTTTGATGCTTCATTTTTTTTTCAGTTCAAGCTCTTTTCTTGATTGTTTCTTTAAAATTTAGAGTGGATTACAGTAATTTATGTTGTCTTTTTAAAAAAAAAACTTAGTGTCTATAGTATAATTAGAGGTTAGAAGGTTAACTAGGGTGTCATTCACAGTCATGAATTATGTGTGATGACAAGACTCTATTTTATGATTACTCTTTGAAGTGCACTAGAGATTGGCACACAACATCCCTCTCCATCAGGTAGCAAATTTATTTGAAAAAACAAAAAGCTGGGTGCAAGGGTTATGCCAATTGCAAATTATCCAATGTCACTAAAATCACAAGGTATCTCTTACTAATAAAATAATAATCAAATATTATAATTGTAAATTATAATTGGACAATGTAAATAGTACCTTCTCTAGGATGGCCTTGCACCTATAATTACAACAAACTATTCATCCCCCATTACAAAAAAGTAAAAACCCACAATTCATCTATGAATCTCAAATCTTCTCCCATGAATTCATAGAAAAAGAAACTTAAAACTATAAATCATTCCCATTTTAAAAAATAAACAAAACCCACAAATTTAATTTTCTCCCCTGAATTCATACAATGAACAAAAAGTCCCATTAACATAAGTTATGATCGGGAAGATTTGTTACCCTCCACAGCCACTGCCATAGCTACAGTTAGCACCACACTCACAATTTTCACCACACCAACAAAAAATACAAAAACCAGATAGAAATATGTGAGACTCAAATTCATAGATCGCAATTGAGCTCTAGATGAGATACAAGGAAGTCAAGACCAAAAGCAATATTCCTTCTGCTTCTTCTTCTTTTGCTTATTTTCTCCTCTCTCCTCCTCCTCCTCCTCCTTTTTCTTCTTCCTCCTCCTCTTCTTCTTCTAAATTATTTTAAATAATAAACATTTTTCATAAGCCTCCTTACCATTTGACCCTCTACCAAAGCTCCCATTTTGGCACAGACAGTCACATGTTGCAACTACACCTGTTGATCTCTCTTCAAATTTGAAGGTTGAATATGTAAGAAATGTTACACCAGGAAAAATATTTGTCCATTTTTTATGGTAGAAAAAACCCATCCAGATTTCAACGGTAAGAATAAATTTTCAAATGTTTTTTATGGCACAAAAAACCCATCCAGATTTCAACGATAAAAATAAATTTTCAAATATATTAACTTGTGGCTTCAAGATACTTGTAAAACCAAGTCTAAAATCAAGTAGATTTATTTTGTTTCCCATATATATATATATATATATATATATATATATATATATATATATATATATATATATATATATATATATATATATATATATATATATTCTTACACCAAGAAAAATATCCATCCGTTTTCTACAGTAGAAAATATCCATCCAGATTTCAAAGGTAAAAATAAATTTTCAAATATATATTAACTCGTGGCTTCAAAATACTTGTAAAATCAAGTCTAAAATCAAGTGGATTTATTTTGTTCCCCCCCCCCCCCCCCAAACACACACACACACATATATATATTCCATCGAGTCTGATGGAAATTCTTGAGAAGGTAAACCCTTAAAGGTGAATATTGATAATAGTCATAGATGGTGTTCTTTGTGGGGATGGAAGTGCATCAACCTCATTGTGTAGCTATGGATAGCACCATTTATTTTTTTAGCAATGTAAATGTATCAGACACAACACAAAATTATATATATGTTATTTTTTATGTGCTTCATTTTGTTCAAAATGGGTACTTTAAATTGACTTGTCTTGTTTTTCTTCCTTTCAAGACTAACAAGAACAAAACAGGTACTTTAAATTGACTTGTCTTGTTTTTCTTACTTTCAACACTAACAAGAAGGGTGTGAAAAAGGAAGCCCATATGGAGTTCAGTGGAGGGTGGGAAGGAGGGGGGAGGAAGTGGAGGGAGGGAAGGAGAGAGATAAACATACCTTTTAGTGATGTTGGATAATTTGCAGTCCACGTAACTCTTTCAGCTGGCTAGTGCAAGTGCTAGTTTTTATCATGTTGAAAGATGATCAAAATCTATTTTGCACCCTTCCATAATTTCTTGCGTAAATTTGTAAATCTCCACCCATATGTTATTTGATTTGATCCATATTATTTATATTAACCATTATTTAACAACATGTTGGGATTTGTCTCAATATCATATACCTACTCAATCATTTACATATTGCACTATTATGATCTTCAATCTATAATTGATAGAAACATTGTTGGTTAAAAATGATAAAATAGAATAGTCCTTTTAATGGGACTTTGAGGATTGATTCCTTTAGGTTTGTAGGACCTTGGAGATATGGTTTCCTATTCTAGGATACTTATGATGGAGTTTCTAGAGGTAATTTGGGTTCTCTAGGGCTTGGTTGCATAATCCAAGATTGTGCTTGTGATGACCCTTTCTAGTATGTTAGCAAATATTTGGTCATTATCTAGAGAAGAAATGATGATTTGATTTGTAGTTTTATAGAGGAAAGAGTGAAATGTAAACTAAAAATTTAAGACTATAATCATAGCATAGTTCATGGTGTTTCCCTTCCTTGACATCTAGTGCACTGCAACCATTCCTAGGTACATATAGGACTAATAACTTAATCTTGTTGTTGTATAAGAGAAAAAACACTAGAATTTTGCCCATCACCATCATGATCATTAGAGGAGGGAAAATAAAAGCAGAAAATGATAAGAGGCAGAGAAATGACTACTACCACAAGAGATGCAATTATGTTATTTGCTGCACCTTCTTAAAATCAAACATTGACATGCCCATTACATTTCTCAAATTAAAATCTTTTGCTCAAAAATGTGAATCCTTTTCTGTGCAACTAAGACACATGCATAATGTTGGTGTTTGAAAACTCTTATGCCATCTAGGGCTGCCAATATGCCTTGAGACTGATGTTAGGAGTGGTTAGCTCCAAGTGTGAAAGCTCTACAAGACAACTGGACCAACTATAGGGACAAGACTACCCTCTTCACTTTTGGCTCTGCAAAACCATGGCAGGTGCACCTAATCCAGTAACTTATGGCATTTTAGGACTTTGGACTGGATTAAACAAAGTAGATGATAGTAAGAGACTACTAAATGTTAACCAGACATTCATTGAATCTCAATTGCTATTGGGTATAAAATGGCCTTGTGAAGGGTATTACTACCAACAACAATACTTAAAACTTAAAATGGTCTTTGATTAATGAGGATAGGGAAGGTAGACAAGAGCCAATTAGATATTGGACTCAACTAAATGTACTAATCCTTGATTAGTGCCATTATCCATTGGGCAGACCTCACATACAAACAATGAAACCTGAACCAACTGTTGTCAAAGACTCATAGCCATAAATATAAATGTTCCTTCCCATCCACTACTTATAAGATCCTTCTATAGACAACCAAGATGAATCTATGTCCCTTCTAAAGTAAATTTCACTTGATCCTAGATCAAGAACTAAAGATAAAAACATATGCAAAGGTAACCCTATGCAATGGATCAGAAAATCCAAAACTCACATGAATGACACCAAGGAGAGACTTGTAAACATGAAATAGTTATATTAAGTATGATGAGTCATGTACATGATCAAAGTAGGACAGAGATCAAACCACTTCAATAACCTACAAAAGACTTCTAGAAATTCTATTCAGCTTACATGCAATGTGATACAACCCTGCTACAAACCCCTAGAACCAATCGAAATCAGAACCTCTAGACTAATCCCAAATTCAAACACCTTCAAAGTCAAAAAAGCTACCACTTATACCACTAGCTACCTTGGAAATCCAAAATAGGTTGCAACAAGCTACAGACAGCTAGGGCTAGGGTTTCACCCACTAGAACAACCAAAAAAACATCAAAATTTACTGTAGGGGCAGGAAACACAGGCAACCTGGTAAGAACAGAACCAAAAATGATCTTCATTTATGCCAATCCTCTGAAAATGTACCAAGGACCAAGAATTTGTCATGCCAAATAGTCCTTTCACCCACCTGCAAATACACCTCAAGCCAAGATTGTATTCATTCCTTTACGGTACAAATCCCTGCAATCACATTTGAAATCGGGTGCCAATGGCTAGCCGGTCAACCTTTAAATCACAGTTGCTGGTATTACATTTTCTTGGAAAATCAAGCGGTCCACAATGGTCAACAAGCCCATGAAAAATTCAAGTCCACATCACCACTTCAGCAGCTAGTTAGGATCTAACACCTCAGCAGCACTAGCATCATGGACCCACCTTTAACTCCGCAATGACGACATCAAACAGTTGTCGCATGATCGCATAGACCAGAAAAGGCCTATGCGAACATGTGACACACCACTTCCCACTACCTTCTTCATAACCACCGCCACTGCCGCTACCAAAAAAGGGTTTTTCACATGTTCGCATAGCCAAAAAATTGGCTCATGTGAACATCCGACAAGCCGCTAACATGCATCCTGCCGGTTGGCATGTCACCGCCTAAAATCTAACGGTGCATCGGCGATCAAAAAATCAAACTAAGACCAACATTAAGTCCCTGTCATAGATCCTCTCCATCTCGTGGGCTTAAAAATCTGACATCAGTAGGGAGATATCAACGGTCAGTCGCATGATCGCATGGACCGGCAAGATTCCATGCAATCACATGACAACCATTGATCATGGAATCCTCCCACTGCTGAGATACCCTAACCTGGGCCAGCATTCAAAGCTATCATCCTACCAGCTCAGACCAACCAAAGATTGCCACGACACCACTTGCCAACTACAAATAGGCCCGAGCACACATGGCACCCTTGTCGCATGATCACAAGGCCGAAAGATGGCCCTTGTGATCATGCAACAAAGCCATAAGACTACCACCTCAGATCACGCTAACCAACCAAAACATAGTGGGACCATAGTACCTCCATGCTGACCAATCAGGAATGCCCACTCCACCACCTATTACTGGGCCCTAGTAAGGAAGAAACTTGTCGCATGGTCGCAAGCTATGAAAATGGCCCTTGCGATCATGCGACAAGGCCATAAGACTGCCACATTGTCACCCACCGACCAATGAAAAGTGCCTATGCCACCAAGAGTGCTGGCCCCACACCCCCTTTCTTCCAGACATGACCACCACTGTAGCACCACGTGGCACCCAATAGAAATTCACCACCTCACCACTGCGGACACCACATTACCACCTGCCACTGAGCTCCAGGGACATGTGTCAACCAGTTGCATGATCACATGTCAAAAAACTTTGACATGCGATCATGCGATAGCCAACCCCAGGCTGCCACATCACCATCAATGGGACCACCAAACTGCTCAAACCCCACAAATGGGCCCACGACATGTCCATACAGGAAAATCCAATGGCCTATTGCAAAAGCCTAAAGGTTAAACATCGTGCATCTTTACCATGCGATCATATGACAACCACCGATCTTGTATGAACTTTAACCACACTGGGCAATGGGAAGAACTAGGACCCACCAACGATCGCACTTGCGCAGTTAAGATTGAGGTCGAAATCACACAAAGTTTTTGACATAGTGAAAGACTGAAAACACATAGAGTTTTTGATGCCAGAAGACAAGTGCACAAAAGCGGGAAGGCATAAGGTTGAAACAATGAAGGTTTTCACACAGACTGAAAACATCATGGATTTTCAAAAACATTGTGGGTTTTTGGCACTTAGGCAAATTTTAAAAATTATTTCCTACAGACCTTAAAACTTGAATATCTCCCTGGGTTTTGCAATTCAGCATGTGCAATTTGGATTGGAGCAAGGTGACACATTGAAGAGTGTGGGGCTAAGAGCACCAACCATGAAATCAAGTGGATTTTCACCACATATTAAAACTATGACTTGCAGGCATGGCAGGACAACATGACAAACATTTGCAGGGAACAGGCCATTTTCAAGGGATTTTGCACTGACAGGAAAATGGACTAACAGTGGCTCTTTCTGGGGATGCATGCCTCTTGTAGGCATGGCAAGAATTTAGATCTCTAGGAAAAGTAGACCATACCCAGACAAAACAATTAGGCCCTCTCCCCACTTTAAATCCAAAAATTTCATAGCCTGGCTCCCTACCAAAAACTCTAACACCATTATATAGGATATACAGAATATACACAAGCAACATCTGGACACCAAAGGAATGCCATCCTTTTCCTCTATCAAAAACTTGGTTTCTTCTCACAAAATCAAACAAGAGTCTGAAACCTTTACCACATGCATGATGATAGAAATCACTGTTAAGCATAGACTGCAGAACAACTTTGGATTTACCATCACCAATGCCTTCCTTCACATGTCCCCCCACAAACTCACTATTTGGAAAACAAACATTATCAAAATCATGATACATTGAAACACATGAAAGGGGACAAGAAAGCAATACTTTTTCTTCCTGGCTACAAGCATCCAACTCATCTCCAATGCACTCTTGCATATCAAAAGAAAAGAAACTATACTCACTTTCACTTACCTCAGCCAAAGAAACTGAAACATGCTCATATATCAAGTTACTCAGGTTTATCAAGTCTGATTTCTCTTGATAAATCACACCTTTATCCTCATAAGGATGATTCACATGATCAACATCATGAATTAAATTATCACCATTATTTTCACTGCTAGGTGGCAGAAGAAAAACATTATCACAATGTAATGCATCTTCATCAACAGAGCAACATTCATCCTGCATTACCTTTCTTTCAACTGGCCTCATTTGTGAGGGAGACTCCAAATCAACCATATGTGAAACTTTAAGTACAGAAGGTGAATAATCCTCAAAACATTCCATCCTCTGAGCACACTCCTCAAATAGTGGGTTAGAGACTACATGGAATTATTTCTCATAATAATTTAGACAAAGCTCCATCTGGTCTTCACTAATGTCCTCATCAAATAACACATTAGTAACCTCACTATATATTTCATTATTTCCATCATCATACACATCTTTAATAGATGAAGAAACATCAGAATTTGAATCGGAACATGACTCACCATTACTACTGTCAACATATGAATAATTAGTGTTGTAATCAATCTCATCATCATCAAAAGTACCACTCAATGGATTTCCCCACAAATCTTCAATCTCCAAGACTTTACAATCAACATCATTACCACCCACTGGCATAGAAGACTGTGAAGAAAAATCCTCTGTAATATGAGAGAAACCCTATGGCATATCGTCAGAAAGTAATTCATTCTCAACCTCATCCATGCTCCCATAGTCAACACTTTTCTCAGCATCTTTGGTAGTAGAACTCATTTCACCTTCATATACAACACTGTGATTAATAAAACAATTAGAGGGATGAGAGCACTGATGTTTCTCAACCTCCTCCTGATCAATCATCCTACTCTGAATATGCAAACTAGCAGAGGCATGTCTTCTTATAACTCCATACTTCAGATTGCACTCAATATCCAATGCAACCTCAAAAGCTTGATGTAGACTTTGTGGTTGTTTATCCCTCAGCAAGAAACCCATTTTTTGGTTAAATGCACTCAAGTATATAACTAAACAAATCTGATCATGTGGTCTGCAGTTTTCAGGGATATCCAATAATGTCCTAGTGAATCTGCTATTAAATCTTTGAATCAACTCACCTTCCTTAATCTAAATTCCCATCAAATTGTCCAACATTGATTTTACATCTACCCAGCTATCAAAATAATCAATGAAGCAAGAACTCAACTCATCCCATGAAGAAATAGAGGCTGCAGGCAAAAATGAAAACCACTCCCTTTCATCTCCCTCAAGAGTCTGCACAAACAACCTCATCCACAAATCCTCATGGTAGACATCAAAATCACACATTAAATCAAAAAAAGCCATCACATGTTTTCTTGCTGATGGACACTGATTCCTATTGAACTTTGGTGTTATTTTATGATCGATTGCAAATGTAATGGCATTGTCATATTGTCTTCTATGTTTTCCAAATGCATCGATCTCTTGGTTTTATACAAAGAAAAGACAAGAAGACATGTCTATTCATTTCAAGGGACATGTCTATTAGTTACTATAAGATTAATATAACTTATATATTCATTTGAATAGTAATTATTATTAATATACATAATTATTATTATATGTCTCATAATAATAATTAATATCAACTTATATTAATAATAATGAATATTAATTTATTTATATTCTCATATTATTAATTATATGTATATATCACAATATGATAATAATCTACTTATATAAATTATATGGATATATATATAATAATTATAATACATATTATTATTATTACATATATATCAATGTTTACTTGATAATTCAATAACAATGATTTTATCTGAATGAAGCTACATTCCTTAACACTCCCTCTTAGTTAGAGAAGATAAAATCAGTATATGTTTTATATTAACTCAATAATATCAATAATTGTGATTTGATTCAACATCACATAATGTCTATCACAATATGAGAAAATGGTGATCTGTTTCAACATCGTAGGATGTATATCACCTTCAGTTGCCTATCACTTTTAATAATTGTGATCTGTTTCAGCATCCTCATGATGACTATCACAGTATGAAATTAATCCACCATGCAAGAATTCTTTATCATGATCTGTTTCAGCCATCGCATGGTCTATCATGATTAATAATTGTGATCTATTTCAGTGTCACATGACGACTATCACAATATAAGTACCGGTGATCTGTTTCAGTGTCACACGATGACTATCACCTTCAATATTTGTGATCTATTTCAGCATCACATGACGACTATCACAATAGCTAGGTACCGGTGATCTGTTTCAGTGTCACATGATGACTATCACCTTTAGTACTATGATCTGTTTCAGCATCACATGATGACTATCACAGTACGAGATCATGGTCATTTTAAGGAACTCAATCCACCATGTAATAATTCATTTATCATGATCTGTTTCAGCCTTCTCATAAGGTCTATCATGATAAAAGAAAGTTATTGTAAGATCGTCACCTCACAATAACATCAAAAATACAAGTGATAATCACTTGGAAGTTGTCACTTCCTTATGATTTACACAGGGCCCATATGGCATCATTAGTATAATAAACAATTATATAAAGTTTACCTTAGAAGTGTTCCACCTTCATTAGTGAACTCCCTCTCAATCACAAAATGACCGAGATTATCAAAATTTGACGGAATCATATCATTTATCTTCTCCCTCTGAAGCTCAAGTTCATCAACCTCTTGACCTCTTTTAAATTCTCAAACTACCTCTGAATGAAAATGTCTTTATACAACCATTTATATCTTGAAAGACACCTCGATTAAGCATTTTAAATAGAACCATACGTGTCCTGGGATCTAGCACCTGTTCAACAGTAGCCCTATCTGCTCTCTCATTGTTTTGAATGTGACCCACTAAAAGCTTGAGAACACTTTCACGAATGATGTTATATTTGATGAGACTGCATACAGTTATGGGTCTTCGTGAACCGAGTTTAAAAATACAGTAATCTCCATTTGTACTCCAAATCTTCATATCATAGCTTTCATTCTCTTCTCTGATCGTTACATGTTCTTGTGGGTCTTTCACGGGCTGAGTCTGAATCCACAATCATGCGCTCTGTTGCCATAAACATTTATAAGTTATGTTTGCCACCTTTTGCATAATCGATTATTCATTATCGATGATAGCAATACATCTCTCAGCACAACTCCATCACCAATCTATTACTGTTCAAGATTCAAAACTGATACGAGAAGGTGTACGATTTCTTGATACTATTTCATATCTTAACTCTATTCTATAAACCGAACCCACCATTATTTCTATCCTTTTGAAAGGTGATATACGTGTGCAAGAAGAGTTCGATCACAATTTTGATAGTATGTTGTATGGTTCAAAACCAATACGAGCTTTGTGACGGTTCTTCTCAATAACCATAGACCCATAGTTTATAATTCAAAACCAAATAATATTTGGGGTAACGGTTCTTGAAACCGAATTACTATCAATAGACTCACACATTTACAATTAAGTCTGCTCAATACAACAACCAATATACCAATTCAAAAACACTAGAAATTCTTCAATCTCATCGTCGATAGTTATCCAATACCCTCAAAGCCAAACAATGATAGCGCATGGTTTTTAGAAATAGCTTTGATACATATTCAAGAGTTAATGTTTAGCATTTTGCTTCATTTATTTGGCCATATGCTTCTACATCATGCAAATCATAGCCACGTTGTTTAATATACTCCTGAAATTCTGTAGAAGCCATTCCATGTGCTTTGCAGTATCATTGATGAGCAACCTGCCTCCTGGCTTCAGTCATTTGTAGAACTTCTTAAATAAAGAAGGCTTATCCTTGATATGAAGTATAGTGTCCCGGCTGTAAATAACATCATATGTACCCTCTGGATATTCTTTCTTTGTGTAATCTGCAACCTCAAATTCAACAGCATATTGTTGACCGATAGCCCTCTCTAATACAATTGAAATCATATTTATGGAAAGGTCAATAGCAACAATCTCTACATCAAATTTCTCAGCCATGTATAAGTCGCCTCCTCCAATTCCACAACCAATCTGAAATTATATAATTGAATATATATTTCACTGTTAATTTCTTCATTGCCTACCAATGGCTATTGCTGCCATGGACATGGATTCTTCTATACATTTGCAAACCTAGCTCTGATACCATGTTATTTTATGATCGATTGCAAATGTAATGGCATTGTCATATTGTCTTCTATGTTTTCCAAATGCATCGATCTCTTGGTTTTATACAAAGCAAAGACAAGAAGACATGTCTATTCATTTCAAGGGACATGTCTATTAGTTACTATAAGATTAATATAACTTATATATTCATTTGAATAGTAATTATTATTAATATACATAATTATTATTATATGTCTCATAATAATAATTAATATCAACTTATATTAATAATAATGAATATTAATTTATTTATATTCTCATATTATTAATTATATGTATATATCACAATATGATAATAATCTACTTATATAAATTATATGGATATATATATAATAATTATAATACATATTATTATTATTACATATATATCAATGTGTACTTGATAATTCAATAACAATGATTTTATCTGAACGAAGCTACATTCCTTAACATTTGGTAGATACTCTCTGATTTCATCAGGGACTTTGTTGGGGAAACTGGGTATGCCATCATAACAAAATGGTGCATAACCCCTACCAATAGGACCCCTAAGCACATCCATCACTGATATACAACCTTGTGCCTTTACACTTGATTCTTTGTAAATAAAAAATATGGAATCAAAACACTTGTAAATGACTCCCACCTCTCACTTAGCTATTCTGAGATACTTCACACTTGTCCTATCCCTTTAATGATGCAATCATTTGATTAGGACCATGCATAAACATAAAATTTTGATGGAGAATACCTGGATCACCCTGCTGAATGTTGTTGCCTTCTTCTCAGCTAAATGAAGTCCCAACAAAATTGCACAACTCAGGTTCTTTCTAGCATAGAGTCGCCACCTCTCTTCAGAGGAAACAAAATTTACTGATCTATCTTGAAACACCGATAGACTCTGAGCACTCCCATAGCAAAGCCACATATAACTCAATCAAAAATCTAGGTAGCACACTTGTAAATCTAAAAGATAATTTTTAGATTAGAAAACTTATGAGACTCTTCCCCAAAATGAAAATAGCAAGACTCTGGGATACACTTAATGGTAAAATTATTTCATCCCCAACAGAGTCACCATCTTGTTGGTGTTTGAAAACTCTTATGCCATCTAGGGCTGCCAATATGCCTTGAGACTGATGTTAGGAGTGGTTAGCTCCAAGTGTGAAAGCTCTGCAAGACAACTGGACCAACTATAGGGACAAGACTGCCCTCTTCACTTTTGGCTCTGTAAAACCATGGCAGGTGCACCTAATCCAGTAACTTATGGCATTTTAGGACTTTGGATTGGATTAAACAAAGCAGATGATAGCAAGAGACTACTAAATGTTAACCAAACATTCATTGAATCTCAATTGCTATTGGGTATAAAATGGCCTTGTGAAGGGTATTACTACCAACAATAATACTTAAAACTTAAAATGGTCTTTGATTAATGAGGATAAGGAAGGTAGACAAGAGCTAATTAGACATTGGACTCAACTAAATGTACTAATCCTTGATCAGTGCCATTGTCTATTGGGCAGACCTCACATACAAACAATGAAACCTGAACCAACTATTGTCAAAGACTCATAGCCATAAATATAAACATTCTTGCCCATCCACTACTTATAAGATCCTTCTGTAGACAACCAAGATGGATCTATGTCCCTTTTAAAGTAAATTTCACTTAATCCTAGTATCAAGAACTAAAGACAAGAACATATGCAAAGGTAACCCTATGCAATGGATCAGAAAATCCAAAACTCACATGAATGACACCAAGGAGAGACTTGTAAACATTGAAATAGTTATATTAAGTATGATGAGTCATGTACATGATCAAAGTAGGATAGAGATCAAACCACTTCAATAACCAGCAAAAGACTTCCAAAATTCTATTCAGCTTACATGCAATGTGATACAACCCCTGCTACAAACCCCTGGAACCAATTGAAATGAGAACCTCTGGACTGATCCCAAATTCAAACCCCTTCAAAGTCAAAAAAGCTACCACTTATACCACTAGCTACCTGGAAACCAAAATAGGTTGCAACAAGCTACAGATAGCTAGGGCTAGGGTTTCACCACTAGAACAACCAAAAAACATCAAAATTTACTGCAGAGGCAGGAAACACAGGCAACCTAGTAAGAACAGAACCAAAAATGATCTTCATTTATGCCAATCCTCTGAAAATGTACCAAGGACCAAGAATTTGTCATGCCAAATAGTTCTTTCACCCACCTGTAAATACACCTCAAGCCAAGATTGTATTCATTCCTTTACGGTACAAATCCCTGTAATCGCATTTGAAATCAGGCACCAACGGCTAGCCGGTCAACCTTTAAATCACAGTCATTGGTATTACATTTTCTTGGAAAATCAAGCGGTCCACAGTGGTCAATAAGCCCATGAAAAATTCAAGTCTGCATCACCACTTCAGCAGCCAATCAGGATCTAACACCCTCAACAGCACTAGCATCATGGACCCACCTTTAACTCCACAACGGCGGACATCAAACAGTTGTCACATGATTGCATAGACTGGAAAAGACCTATGCAAACATGTGACATGCTACTTCCCATTACCTTCTTCATAACCATCACCGCTGCCGCTACCAAAAAAGGGTTTTTCGCATGTTCGCATAGCCAAAAAATTAGCTCATGCGAACATGTGACAAGCTGCTAACATGCATCCTGCCGGTTGGCACATCACCACCTAAAATCTAATGGTGCATTGGTGATCAACAAATTGAACTGAGACCAACATTAAGTCCCCATCGTAGATCCTCTCCATCTCACAGGCTTAAAAATCTGACGTCAGCAGGGAGATATCAATGGTTGGTTGCATGATCGCATGGACCGGCAAGATTCCATGCAATCACACAACAACCATTGATCATGGAATCCTCCCACTATCGAGATACCCTAACCTGGGCCCGCGTTCAAATCTATCATCCTGCCAGCTCGAACCAACTATAGATTGCCATGAGACCACCTGCCAACTACAAACAGGCCCGAGCACACATGGCACCCTTGTCACATGATTGCAAGGCTGAAAGATGGCCCTTGCGATCATGCGACAAAGCCATAAGACTACCACCTCAGATCACGTGGACCAACCAAAACATAGCGGGACCATAGTACCTCCATGCTGACCAATTAGGATGCCCACTCCACCACCTATTACTGGGCCCCAGCAAGGAAGAAACTTGTCGCATGGTCACAAGCTATGAAAATGGCCCTTGCGATCATGCGACAAGGCCCATAAGACCACCACATTATCACCCGTCAGCCAATGAAAAGTGCCCATGCCACCAAGAGCGCTTGGCCCACGCCCCCTTTCTTCTGGACATGACCACCACTGTAGACACCACATTACCACCTGCCACCGGGGGCCCTAGGACACATGTCAACCAGTCACATGATCGCATGTCAGAAAACTCTGACATGCGATCATGTGACAGCCAACCCCAGGCTGCCACATCATCGTCAATGGGACCACCAAACTGCTCAAACCCACAAATGGGCCTACGACATGTCATACAGGAAAATCCAACGGCCTGTCGCAAAGCATAAAGGTTAAACATCATGCATCTTGACCATGTGATCATATGACAACCATAGATCTTGTCCAAACTTTAACCACACTGGGCAATGGGAAGAACTAGGACCCACCAACGATTGCACTTGCGCAATTAAGACCGAGGTCGAAAACACACAAAGTTTTCGACACAGCGAAAGATTGAAAACACATAGAGTTTTTGATGCCAAAAGACAAGTGCAACAAAAGCAGGAAGGCATAAGGTTGAAAACAACAAAGGTTTTCACACAGACCAAAAACCTCATGGATTTTAAAAAATATTGTGGTTTTCGACACTTAGGTAGATTTAAAAATTATTTCCTACAGACCTTAAAACTTGAATATCTCCTTGGGTTTTGCAATTCAGCACGTGCAATTTGGACTAGAGCAAGGTGACACATTGAAGAGCGTGGGGCTACAGAGCACCAACCATGAAATCAAGTGGATTTTCACCACATATTTAAAACTATGATTTGCAGGCATGGCAGGACAACATGACAAACATTTGCAGGGAATAGGCCATTTTGAAGGGATTTTGCATTGACAAGAAAATGGACTAACACATAATTTGTAACATCATCATTTTCAAATGAATGGTTGTATTTGCAAATGCCACACTATGATGTGATTAAAAAATATTTTGAAAAGTTTGTTGTTAGAGGCTGACCATAAATAACATAAAATATGAATGGACACATTTTTGATATACAAACCCATACAAACAATACTGCACAATGCAGATAAAAAAATTATGTGCAAATCACTATTAAAAACCATAGAAAATTATCCCCTTAACATGTAGGATGTAGTAGAGCTGCTGCCACTAATATTACTAATTTCTAAGGAGACCTTATAAGCACCAAATGACCATATCCTAGGTGTTTCCCTCTTCAAGAATCTATGTTTTGAGTATTGTATCCTTGCTCTTGAGCCTCCTACAACAACTATTATAAACCTCTTCATCTAGCACATGCTACCTCTTAAAATGGATTTGTGAAAAAGGCTTCAGAGACATTCAAGAAAATGCAATTTGTAGGTGCAAAGAAAAATTCTATAACCTTAGCCACCATGTTCCCTCTTTTCTCGGAAAAATGGGAGCTTTGGAATAGAGTTTGGATATTGTAACGATAGAGAATTTTTGTCACATATTGTAGTTACAACCACCTAATACATGCATCCAAAAAATGGAAGCATAGACAATGCACATGAATTGTTTGATAGAATGACTAAAAGAGATGTGGATCAGATTTGTTTACAAACTTAAAAACTATATTTAACTGGCAGGTTTAAGGCGAGAGTTGATAGCCATTACCAGCGTCCTCCCCGCCTGTGCCAAAATGAGAGCTTTAAGAATGGTCATGGATATCCATCAAAGAATATTTGAAATATTTCTTTGTCAATACATGAAAATACTCTCCAATGCAACAAATGAGGCATGTTATTTTTCCCAATTATCTTTCCGTATAACAAAGAAAAATTAAACATTGATGATGCCCTAGCTCCTTTGTAGGAAGAGGCCTATGAGTATTGTGCCACACCATCAAAAGTGGTTGCAGTAACATTATTCAATGTTAATTCTTTAATAATTTAAGCTACAAGCACTACTACTATCATCCAAACATAAGTACTATCAATAGACATTAGGTATCACAAGCAAATAGACTCATGCCATAGTAGTCAATTCCATATGAGCAAATTAGTTAAGGTGTAAGACTATTATATACGAGCATAATAATTTTAGTGCATGTCTTCCACATTTAGAATTGCATGTCTTCCATGTTTCCTCTAGCATGAATAGATTGAAGTAGTAGCTGTAGGGAGGAATTTTTTCTTTGGTATAGTTTTGTAACATTTTTTCACACCCTACATTCTTTTGTCTTTAAGATTGTCCACTGTATCATCATCCATTTGTTGGAAAAACTATCATCACATTAACTTTATAAATAATATATTTAAGATTATAAACTAAAAGATCTCATTCAAATAAAGATTTTTTAAAGAGGCAAATGCAATGCATTCATTAACTGCTTTGTTTGTATAAATTATGATGGGAATGCTAATGAAGTCAATCTGTAATAAAGAGATAATCCATCCCAAGAAAACTATGTGGTCTCCCTGTTCTCTTATCAGCACCAGATCTTGTGTTTGTCTTTAAGGGTAGACAAGGCGCACATCTCATCTTAATGTTTTTCCTATCTTAAAAAGTTGAAATGGATACTTATTGAAAAGCTTGGCTTCTTGCCTACAAGTCAAAAAAATTAAAAATTAAAAGTGTATTGCTTTTCTTTGAAACTTTCAAACACTTTATATCTAAAAAATCAGAGCACCTAATTTTTGTAAATAATTTCTCTCTTACTTCTTCTTATTATTTTGTGAGCAATATCACAATTTGACTTGATGTGAAAAATATCTCCTCCTTATAAATATATATATATATATATATATATATATATATATATATATATATATATATATATATATATATATATTATATATATATATATATATATATATATATATATATAACTATAAATATATATATATATATATAATAATATATATATATATATATATAATTATATATAATTAAATATATATATATATATATTATATTATTAATTGACTGTTATAAAACCTACCGATTTGGCATCTATGTTCATCTCATTATCTGTTTTTGCATGACCTAGTTTTGTAATGATTTAGTTTTGTCAAATTTTCTATATAGACGCGGCTTTTGAAGACATGCTCTAGTTTTCAACTGCCCATGTTTTGCTGGAGAAAAGAAACAACATATTGTGGCAAACAGGATTGATATTTTCTGGATATAATCAATCAAAGAATTTAATTCTTTGCATATAAGAGTTTGAGTTTTCTTAAGATCATTGTGTTACCCGCCATGAATAAGTGAATAAAATGGTATTTGTTTGAGCCCTATTTGTTGCCCTACATATTGCTAATTTCTATACCTAAAAGGCTAAACCATTATCTATGAGCAGTAACAAAGAGTAGATTAGGATCAATCTATAATGGGTAGTCTACATCTTTCTCATTTGAAGAAAGAAGCCTCATTTTTCTTAAGGGAGAAGCTGAAAACAGAAAGGCTCATTCTAACTAATGTCACAGAAAACTGAATTGTAAGACCTCTCAATGTCCCATAATATGAATATCCTAAAATTGATCAACATAGATTTTATCAGATTTTTTTATAGTTTTGATTTTTCTCAATTGGGCTTTTTATCTTTTATCAAATTCAGTATGCCCATTTATCAAATCAGTTTTTTCATTACGGAATTTTGTTTAAATTTAGCCCAAAAATTCAATTCTATGACCACTTAGATAGGTAACTGAGGGCTTTTTTGTATTTCCCACATGCAGAATGGCAGAGGAAGCAACAAACAGTGACCCATGGAGACCAGAGGCCCACGCAATGGCTGCAATTTCTTAGCCTGCATTTGAAGCATGAAGGACTACTACAGGTGCAAATCCCTCAACAGGGCTTTAAATGAATGTCATCACTTTGTATGATATAATCACACAACAGAGTCCAAATAATTTATCTATTGAATACATTTTGCTAGATTTATGAGCTTTTCAAATGGTTCTAAAAACACCCACCTCTTCAAAAACCCTTGCTAAATTTCTAGGCTTTTCAAATGGTTTACAAAGAACCCACCTCTTGAAACCCCTAGGACATTTATTAACTACAACATCTGGTGAAATTCCATTTTCTATTATGCTTTGATGGATGCTCATGCCCTGTTCTAAAGCTCCCATTTTGGCACAGGTTGGGAGGATGTTGGCAAAGTTTGTGAAGTCTGGCTTTATGCCAATTGATTGCATTTGCTTAAAAGTTTCTAAGGCTTTTTCAACGTAGGTGTATTGTGTGTATCTTGCAATCATTACATTCCACGAGTCGATATCTATTTTAGGCATATTGTCAAACAATGTGTGTGCCTTGTGTATGCATCCACATTTCATATGCATGTCTATTAGTGCATTATAACTAATACATCTAACTCTAATCCACATTCAATTATGTTGTGATGGATACCCATACCTTATTTTGATATTTCCATTTCAGCTCAGGTGGGAAGGATGCTACCAAATATGGAGTAGTCTGGCTTCACACCTGTCAATTTCATTTTCTTATCATTTCCAAGGTTGCCTAAGGGAATCTATTTTGCACATATCCTAGTATCTGGCATTCCATGAGGCCACGTTACTTTAAAAATAGCCCAAACTTTAGCCCAGTACAAATGCGCAGAACTTAGAGATTTAAATCCTTTACAGTTGACTCCACAAAGAAGCCAGACTTAATCTCCAGGCAGATAACCAAGCATGCAAAAATACCTAGCGAATAATTTTTCTTTAGGGATTTCTTTTCTAGAAGAGGATTGTTTTTCTAGGGCAATTTGTGATAGTCAATAACCCATTTGAAACACACTTAAAACGCACTTTTGTTTTAGCTTCAATATACCGGGGCATATACAACCACAACATCTGATAGAGAACACCCATTCTCTTATGCTTTAATGGATGTCCATACGTCTTCTAGATCTCTGAAGCACAAGCTAGGAGTATACTAGGAGTCATAACGTGGAAGGAGTTGGCCGGATGGTGGTGCCACTACGTATAGCTCAATGTCCACATGCTCGATAGTGATAGCTCCTTTGCACAACTCAAGGGGAAACTCATCGGTGGTCAAAGGTTTCTGAGCTGACATTTTGTTGGCCGATGATTGCCCCAAGGGATATATGACTACATGGTAGTCTTTCATTAGGATTGAAGTCTTTGAGTTTGAAAAAGAGCACATGAAGATAGAGAAAATAAAAAATTTGGATTGAGATGTAATAAGGTCTTAATGCACCCAACACTTTGCATTGTTGCTGAATTGCACAGTTCCTATGAAAAAAGACATGATATTTACAAGATCATACCTTACATGCATGTTGTAGACAAACATGTTAAATGAAAGAGATAATGATAAGATAGTGATCACTGATAGTATGCTATTAATGGGTAGCAAATTGAGTTATGCTAGATAGTCATACGATAGGGTGATTTTGATTCAATGATATGAGTAGCAAAGGCTATATAGTCAATGATAGGAGAGATGTTGATGTC